>VWZN01017199.1:37979-55815 GCA_013396955.1 Regulus satrapa
CAGAACTGATCTTGGTACTGAGAAGCCTTCATCACAGCACAGCATTTAAAATGATGGATGTGATACATATTTAATACAATAAAATGGCCATTTATATGCTCATACTAGGCACAAGGGAAATCCTTGTAGGAAAGAATTCTAAAATCAAAGGGGGCCTATTTTCTCATTGGCACACAAGGAATTTGGATATCTAACTCCCATTACTGTTGATAGGTGTTATGAACCCAGGTCTTCCATGCATCAGTGAGACTATACATATTTAAAGGTCCAATTCAGCAGAAGGGAGGACCTGCACATGTCAAACTGAAAAAAAAAAAAANNGTATAAAAAAAAAAAAAAAAAAAAAAAAAAAGAATTTCCACAGGTTTACTCTGTGCAGCTGAATAATGGGGCAGAACTGCAGTCTGGGACTATCACATCATTGCTTCAGACAATCAAGCCTTCACAGACTGCATCTTGGCTGTCTATTCCTGATCCATACAGAAAATATGGACATAACAATGGAGCTCCAGAGAAAACTGCCTGACAGTATTGTCCACCTGGGCCCCAAGATTTCTGAGCAGCTAGGAACCATGTTACATGCCTAGTTTGTCTTTTATCACTTCAGTGTCACTTAAAGAAAATGTAGGAGAAGGGAGGGGGTTGGGGGAGTGTTGGTGGAGCAGTGAAGCCAAGTTAATTAACTGAAGCTTTCCAAAATGCATGCAGCAAAAAATGAGAAAACTAAAGCAAACTAAAAGCAGCACGGCAACAGAATAAGACCGGGACAGACAGAAACAGGGAAAGAGCAGTAAGAACACGCTACGTGTTATCTGAACACATCAACAGCGTTGACAAGCGTGGTTGGTTTGGACCATCAAAGGGATGGCCATGTGCTACTGCACAGTTGTTATTTAGTCTTTTCAGTTTACAATTAAACATGTCAGTTTGAGCTACCAACAACTATTCTGAGTGTGGACCACAGTACCCCTGGCAAGAAGTCTGTAGGATGCTCTGTGTTGTTCCCCATCCCCCTCCCTTTTTTTTCAGGGACACACTGAAAGCCCATTTTTACAAACAGGAATCTCTACTGAGTTTTGATGGCTTTTGATCAGTCACTAGCCCTTCAGCACTGCCGGCCATTGTGGCAAAATTGACCACAGCAACATTCAATTATTCTGACTCATTGTGGCTGTGCGACTAAGATCCACAACATCTGAAGACATTTCTAAGATGATTTCACGACAGAGTAGAGAAGGACACCTGAGCCCAGCTTCTTTATAGCTACTCATAATATATGGAAATTCATTAAAATCTGACCAATATACTAGTTTTGTATTTGCATATCTGATTAAAATGCTGTGCCACAAGATTGTCTTTTTTAATTGTTAGCATCACGTGTTCCGGTTTAACAGCTTAACTAATACAGAGGATATTGTAACTTTGAGATTGTATTCAATGGTTGCTAACAGCACTCATCAGGTATGAAAGACTGAAATTAAAATTAAAACTGTTTGCTGACAAGAAGAATAAATCTCATAAGATCATTATGTCGATTACATTAAGAAATGATTCGCAGACAAAAAGCAAGTATTGATTTTAGCAAATTAAGGGAACCAAAATATGTATCAGAACTTATTTAAATATCCTAAATTCTGCTAAAAAGCACAAGTTGCTGGTTCTACAAAATTCTGGAAATGCACCCTGCCGTTTGTACTAATTGGTGGGAAATGCGGGCCTGTGTCAAAGACAACTAATTGTCTAATGAAAATAGCTTGTTTCTGACATCAGTGTGTACCACACCCCTATATCGCATGAGGAAGGTTTCAAAAAGGTGTTATATATTGTCATGGTAATTATAATTGGGTTATATGTATCCAAGGTACAGAATCCATATAAGGTGATGGCATAAAAGAGGGTCTTATAAATGAGACTGTAGGGCATTTAACTAAACAATTGCATGCAGAATAAAGAGCTTACATAAAAGTGTGTATTATGCAGATCTTAGAAACCTGTGTCTCTGAGAAGACACTATTTTGACCATAATGCATTCTGTCATGTGAGATAAAATGCAGAGAACATTTACATTTCTCCCACTCACTGAGCTTCTATCACACGGCTTGCATTTTTCTCACATCAATAGGCATCTTTTTAAACATTATATTCATGTCTGTCTCTCTTGATGGCAAATAAAATTCAATAAATAAAATATTTTATTATAAATATGTTAGATTTAAGAAGCAGTTGTGATAAAATGCTCAGGTTTTCAAAAAAGATTTGTTAAAAACAAATAAATTTAACAAGAGTTATACACAAGCTCAAAATATATTAATATATTGTAGATGATGCACAATAACATAATGACCCAAAAGGGCATTTGCACAGTTTTTCACACTGCTTAACTTACTGCTAAGTAAGACAAATAATCAACAGAACTTGGATTCAGTGACTCTGTAGATCACATCAACATATGACTGCTGCAACTGCGTGACTTGCCAGGGCATTTCAAACCAGCCACAGTTAGAGACAGCTACTGTAGAGCAGGGGCATGCTCACTACAAAACCATCAACAAGTCTATTGTCACTTGGAATCCTGTTACAGATCAGCAAATATTTCTATACATACTATAACACAGAGCACACTCTTTTGAGTCACCAACCAGAATGGTGCACTTGGCAAAACAATAATTCATAATAAAATATAATTAGTGCACACAATTTAAATGTCTTGCTGTGTTCCCGGTAATAATCTCCTTTTGGGCAATTTGAAACTGCACAGTTAGTGTGCATCATCTTATAGTTAAACAAATAGAAAACTTACTGCAAAGCAGTGTTATTTTACATTTTTGCTTCGAGCTTCTGCAAAGTGTTTATTTCTCCAATATTATCCTTAGTTTGCTATTTTTTCTTTTTCCTTTTTTTTTTTTCTTCCTTTGGAAAATATAAGGCATATTAAAAGCAAGAATCTTACTGTATAATTTAATTGCTTTTATTTGAGTTTCAACTTATTGGTTTCCTACTTTTTTTCTTCTTAGTAGCTACTTTAAAAGAGATTTTTTTTTTAGTGCTTCATTATTTTTTCCCTTATGGAACTGCCAGAAAAATCAAACAGATAAGGTGAGTCTTGGCATTTTTAGAAATGTAAATTAAGAAAGAGTCCAGGACTGATTCAAAAATTTCAAATGCAAACNATTCAACACCACTGAAATGCCAGGGTTTCATGAGCACTCACCATCCCAGCTATTCACTTTCTTGCAACCATGCCAGGCAAGTCTCTTAAACTACAGAATGAACATGCCTCATTTCAGATCAGACCAGTTTTGCATAGTAAGTCACACAGCTATATGGAGGAGCAGGTTGAAGATAGACCATAACTGCAGGAAAATATTAAAGGCTAATATCACTTTCTTGCTCTCCTCTTAATGTGATGTCAGGCTGTGTCTGCAGGCATGCTCATGCTTGTGAACTGGGGATAAGTTACAGTGGCAAGATCCATCGCTGTAAGAAACAATTTTCTTCTACTGCTAGAGAGTGACAAAGGCTTTCTCAAGCTTCAGAAAGGCACATCTTGTTTGAAATGGAGCGGCTGCTGCTGCCACATCTCTCAACTTCCTCAACAAAATGCGAGGTAGTGCTCTTTACGATGAGGGCAGATTGCTTCACATTCATCTCAAAGTTTGATCTATGTGCATCTGAATTATACATTGCTCAGAGGCCAGTTATCCAGGGCCAGCTTCAACATTCCTCAGCAGCCCTGCTTATTCCAAATGTTCTACATGGTCTGCTGCCATTCACAAGCTTACAACTGCTCATTCAAGGGCCAAATAACACCAGTAATTTCATCCCTTGATGCTTTTTTCTCTGGAACATGTTCACAACTGTCCTAGTTCCATGTTCCCAGCTAGCACTGTGTTTAAGTGCTTCTCCAATAGATGCTGATGTCACAAAGGAGAGAGCACCACCTGATGCCATAGTATTACCACACTGAATTTAGTTAGGCTCCTTGCAGGATAGCTTAGGTGTGGTTGGCCATGTCTTGGGCCTGGTAGTGATGTTTAATGACTGATCAAAATTCCCTTCAGCTCAATTGTTTTGCTCTTGCAGAAAGGACAGAATAAGAACTTTAACACAATGTATGAAACTTGCCAAGCCATTCAAATCAAAAAACTGACTTTGGAAAACAAAATAGTCAGAAAAAAAATTAACCTATTGGAAGCTTTTATATTTGTTTTCTGGAATCTAAGCCTTTAATTCTAACTTTCAAGCTTTCATTCATTGGCAAAAGACATGGGAAAAACCTACACTTTAAAATACAAAATCCCCAAATTTCTAACACTTGCTAATGCATGTCCTTTGTTTTTGTTGTTTCATGCAAGCTATATAAGATATCACAAGATCCATTATGAATTAAGAGTTTGGCAACAATGGTCTTGCAGGAATTATCTGGTATGATGTGCTGAAACTAAGAAACTGATATTTTAAAAGGTATTCTAAAAATCTGAAATTTATATTGATGTTCTTTTTATAGATTAGGCGTCTATACTGCTAAAATGTAACTTCTGTGTGTGTTGGCAAAGAATAAAAAGGGACCATTAGGATTAGAAGGTGGAAGAGACATTTTAATCCTTCCAGGAGACTCAATTAAAAACATCATCATCACACCACTACTACGACACCTAATAGTTGTACTTCAAAATTTAATAACCTTTTCTATAATATCTTTTTCTTTAAAAACCTAAAATAATGTTTCCTGTTAGGATCACACACCAAAAAAAAAAAAATTTAATTATATTTCTTAAATCTTTTGCTTGGAAAAGAAAAGTTAAGCTGGTTTTGGAATATTTTCTTGCAAAGAAAAATGAGTTCATTATTGAAGTCCTCTATTTAATGGTAAAGTTTAAATGCAGTTGCTCAAACTTACAAATTGTAAATTAAATTTCAGCTCAGTATATTCCCACTTTTTTGCTTTTAAAACTTCATATGCTTCAAGACAGAATAGGCATAGCTTTACATTCAGAAAAAGATCTGCCTATAGTTAACAATCATTTCTTAATCCTGGAGACAAACTTGCAATAGTGTTAATACTCATGAAACTCCGATCATCAAAAATAACTCAATCAGGCTGACTAGAATCACTTCTTTTGAGACAGGTTTTTCTGATGTCTCAGTTTCTCACTCTTGAAGTTCCATGTGTTTCTTTGTACTCTCATGTTCATGTGATGGAAGCAATTTTTTCTTCCAAAAGGATTTCTGGTTAGAAACGTCTTTCCCTGCCCTTCCATTTCAGAATCCTGCCATAGAGATAGGAGATGTAAAGTGCAGTGAGGAGGTCAGAGGACTGGCAAAAGAGATGCCTACATAGACTACCGTTTTCTTTTTTAAACAATTGTCACACAACCTGCCCTGCCAAACACTTTCAGAGAAATTTAAAAAATTATAATATAAGTCATTCCTGGAAAAACCCTTGGTTTTTAGTTAGTATCTAGTGAGCTTAGAAAGTAGTGAAGTAATAAAGTCATTAACAAATATGCTGCCTAAAGAAATATGCAGACTGGTCAAGATTTGAAGAAACATCAATAATAATTTTCCCCATTGAAACTAGTCCAAATTCCCACTGTTTTCAAATGGGACTACAAATAGAATCATGGCTCATCCTATTACTCATTTTAATATTGTTTTAGGATAACTATCACTCCTTTCATGATTACTGTCATTTTGATTATTTCAATATCTAGGAAAAAGAGTCGCCTACCATGACTCCACTCTGCTATGTCATGTCTCAAAGCAGAGACATTTTTCTCTATTTTAGGTTCATAAGTCCACTAAGACACCCTATCTAGCTATTAGACCTATAATTTGGGCTTGTCTACATGGTACAGAACTGCAGTTTTCAAAAATGCCTCTTCCTCACGGCAAGTTATTAGGAAATTGTCCCCATTTAAAGCCTAATCTAGGACTTGAATGACCCCAGTGTCAGTTCTCCACAGTGCCAAAGACGTGGTTACACCTACAAAGACATCCTCACGCAGGTTAACTCACAAAATTATTGGGATTTTTTTTTGCAGGATCTAAGGAGACACTGCAGTAGGTCTGTATGAGAATACCATCAGGACTTCTCAAACAGGACTTGGTCTCTGTTGCTGCTTCTTCCCCTGCTTCTACAAATCCTCCATTTTTTTCTTCTTTCCCCAGAAAAGATTATAGAATATTCTTGAACCTTTTTTCTAGATTTAGTATTGTTCTAAATGGTGAACTTTGAGAAATCTAGCACATCAGTGATACTTATTTTGCCAAGTACTTTGTCTCCTGAACATAAATAATAATAAACTGAGCATAAATAGGGGGGTCTTGACACAGCAAGTACACCTAATTTTTAGCATAAACAATACCCATGTTTTACACTACAAATAATATATATTATTTTCTAGAGTCTTGCATAAAAATTTGCAACAAATCCCCAAGTCTCTTAACACTCAAGCATGACAAGCCTAACAAGCAAGGTCTATAGCTTTTCCCCATTCCTAAGCCAAAGGAATACACTTTAAAGACTCACTTAAAATCAGTTTTTAATCTGGAAAATAAATCCATCATTTTTCATTCTGGAGAGACCCTACAGTTATGTCAATTAAGAGCTTGATCGGCTTAAGTCTGCATTTTTATACATTCTTAATAACTTATATTTTGTGAGAACATTTTCAAATTACAAACAAAGTGACAATACTGGCAACAAACTTCATGTTTGTATTCTTAAGGTCATATGAAAATATGTTGCACTTTCCTGCAAACACAGTTAACATTAGAAGTCTCTGACAATTTATCTGAGACAAAGAGGTTGCTGTGGAAGCTTTCTAACCCCCTCAATTGTTATGCAAATAGTTAAAATATTGAAATGAATTTAAGGAGTTATACTCATACACGTCAGTCCTGTTATAATTTGGAGACAATGAATAATATATTTCAGACAAAGTGAAGGCAGCTATAGAAGTAAACTAAAATAGGAAAATTACGCCCACCAGGCATTTAAATTTAGGAGCAGAATAAATTATCCATACATTAAAAGGTTCATATATTTCAAAGAAAGCATAAAAAGTTTAAAAAATAACTGAGAAAATGTAACAAAAAGCAGAATAATTCCAAATGTGATCAAAGCTGGTATGGAAACCTATTAAATGGATATCCTTATGGCACAAAAATTATAAAATAGTACTTTCAGAGATCTATTTTTTTAACAGATATTCACTTAGAGCATCTGCTGTTTTATGAAACAAGTTTTAATCTGGTAAACCAAGAAAAAAAAAGTATTAAAACTAAGGTTTTTATTCATTCAAATTTGTATTGCATTTTTAATCTTTTGCCACAACAGACACTTATTGCTTTTAATCAAGTGCACTCTTTTATCTGGTGTTCTTCCAAAAGGACTTCCATATAGTCTTGTATGATTCAGTTCAGTGCATATGCTATTCTTACATATATATTAATTAAAAAGCTCACTCAGTATTTGACAAAACCTCCAAAATACCTTAATCATTTTCTCATGTTGAAAAGCTGATTCTCCCAACATTCATCAGGGCCTCAGCTAATACTTTTTATATGTAGCACTTTCAAACTTGAGCCACTGTCACACAGCATCTGAACTGCTACTGTCCTGATCTTATAATAGATTTTATTCAAAAAAGCTGAGCAGAGCTTCATGTTTTTTCATTACGGTGGCTTCAGAATTAGGAATAGAGGACATGCTCTTGTTCATGCTATGACTTACGAATACCCCTACAAACAAATTTTTTCAGACCTCCAGTGAACTGAACTAATGAAATGTACTTTCCAGTGGGGAACAGACTCATCACTATTTAATATTGTCATTTAACATTGCTATTTAACAGAGATTGCATTACACTTCCCAGCTTCAAATGGGATGAGCTACTTTGTACCTCGTTCTGAGAGAATGAATCCATCAAACAAATCCAGCCAAGACAGCCCACACTGGTGTGACAGGGACAGAGATGCAGCTCTGTAGCTTTCTTCTGAACTCAGAACTGCTTGCAGAATAGTGCCCAGTGGACTGCAAGCCTGACTGGTGGCATACAGGTGGATTTCCAGAGACAAGCATGAAAGCGTTTTACCATCTTACGGAGTACTGATGATATTTGACTTCACTATCTGGCTTCTAAGAACCATGTCAAGGTAACTTGAGAGAAGTGAGTCAATTTGCTTCTTGCAAATGGCTCACAGTTATGCCATTTAATTATGTGATTACAGAAAAATGAAAGTTAGATCATAAAAGTACATTAGAATTGTGTAGGATCCATACAATAATGTGTAAGGTCCATATTGCCTTTCATATTGCATCCTAAGGAAGTTCACTTAGCAGACACATGAGTATGACTCTTGATTTCACAATAGTAGAAAGATTATTTATTTTCATTTGTCATACCATATAGATTTATTGCTCTAAGTTTATCCAGTGTACATCCTGGGAACCTCCCAGGCACCTGCATATGAAGGAAAATTATGCCACTAACAATAGCTACTCTGCAATTATTCTGTACATTCTCATGTGTTGTACTAAGTGTGCGTCTGTGTGAGGTAGTTCATTCCACTTGGAAAGCTGGTGGCATTGTATCCAGTGTGTATTAAAAACATCTCCAAGGGACTAAAAGTGTAGCAGTTTTCATGTTGTAAATCAAAGGCTGTTATTGCATACTTGTTCAATGTATAAAAGCCACGATAGAGCCACAACTGATGTAAGAAGGTCAAATCTCTGTTGAAAATCATTAGGAGTTCTTCAGTATGATGTGTGCCATTATTTATAACTTAATGAATGTTAGCTAAAAATCACTTGAGTAGCACTTTGCTTATTAACATATTTCAAGCTCTCTGTGCTCAGTGCTACCATAATTTTGGTAGCATAGCTCTGAAATATGCAAGTCTTACTTGCTATTGGGAAATACATGGGCAGAATAAGAATGCTCCAAAGGGCTGTGTTCTTTCTGAGGAGGAATAAGCACATATGAGATTCACAATCAAGGAAAATTTATAGCATGGAATCCAGAGGAGACTGATATAAAATGCAGAAATTTATGTTTCTTAATTTAACTGGTCAAGTTTAATGGAAATTAATGGGTTTGCTGTGAAATGATACAGCTAAGGAGTTACACAGGAGCAGGTCACCAAAGAAACTATTCCTTCTGCCTTCCAATATGCCCTAAACTTAGGTCTTTTGGCATATAAGTTTCAGTCACTGACTGATATTTGTAACATGTGGCTAGTAAAATTCAACTATTTCATTTTGTGAGAGATGGTTCTTTACCTGCAAATTCCAGCAGTGCACTTTCACTACCTCCGGGTGTAGGGATTTTTGATTCATGAGTCATTTCTATGAAGTTCTAATGAACACATAATTATATCATTGTGTCAATTTCAGGAATTTTAAAAGCTTTCCCACTCCCACCAGCAGGGTTTTTTTTAAATGGTTGGGTACCTAGAATTGCCCTCTCTTTAGTGATTTGAAGAATTAGAAATACATCACTGAGATCAAGATAACAGGGATAAAATGATCCTTTATTAAATTTGGGACAAAAGTATATAAAATTTAGGCCTCCATACCTAAACTCTCACTCCAAAACTAAGCTTCACTTATGAAAAGAACAAAAGGCGATGTGGTGTCTGGCTGCATGTGCTTACTGGCCCTGTCCATACACTGGCAACCTCAAGTTCCAAAGGACTGTGGATTTCTAGTAAGGTTAGCAGAGATTTGGGACAGATCAGAGTGCTTTTCTAAACACTGACAGTAAAGAAATGTACATCAACAGATGGCAGGAACTGTCCAGGCTTTTACCGGAGGATTAACAAAATATATAAAACAGGAATAATCTATAATTTCCTATCTAAAGGATCAGGTTGATTAACTGAATTGCTCAGAGACAAAAATCTTACTTCTCAAAATAAAAATTAGATTTTACTAAAATGTAGGGTCCTTTCCTGATGAGCCCCAGGAAGAATCTCCAGGTCACTTAGACATGGGGAATCAGCTTTGCATTTTATAAAGCCAGACAGTCTAAAAATTGTGAGTTTTGCTGAAGAAATTATTGTCAGAAAATTAAGAGAAGTTAATGAAATTGCAATACAATCAAACCATAAATATTTGTATCTAGTATTTTTATGCATATTCAGCATACCTTATTTTTCACTCTCTTCTAATATATGTGAATAACTAAATAATGTAAAACATAATTTTACTGATCTAAATGAATTCTTATCAGATAGTTTTAACTACACCGGTATAGTACAGCTCCAAATTAATCCCAGTGGAAAATAAATTTAAGACAGTTTTTAAAAGGATAAAAATGGTGGATTCTAATTTTTACTGATGAAAGAGGATGAGCGACTTCTGCACATTGAGGAGCTGAACACTCAGGATGCAGACACTTCCTTTGTATCATATTTTCAGCTGAAGAAAAATAATGTGTCTTTTTTTTGTTTTTTTCTTTTTTGGAAGGGGAAAAAAGCAAAAAAAGCTCTGTTTTTCTCCCAAGTTATGTCATTTCTTTCATATATGTCTTTTCTTTGTTCAAAAAAAAAGAGCTTTTGCCTTTTGCTAACATTCCTGGTTTTCAGTGCCATATGTCAAAATCTTAGAGTCAACTTTTGATTTTATCACCTATTCAGTAGACATGAGAAAAAAGCAATTACTTAAGGTACAGTGTATGTGGATTTTTCTCTTTCATTTATTTCCATTTCAAAACCTTTCATTCCACATCCTAGTCATTAAATTTAGTGACACAATATGATTTTTGATGTCTTGCAATTAAATTATTCTGATTTCACATTGTCATGAAATCATCCATTTGGAGAAAATACGTAAGAGTCCTGATTTGCCTTTCTGAATCTATTTTTCACAGTTGCAAAGTCCTGGTCAAATAAATTAGATTACTACAACACTATGTAACTAATTTTATGTAAATTAAAGTGTTAATGTTCTGAAACACATTCCTGAAAATGGTCTGTTTTCTCTTGCAGCTTTTCTTCATTAATGCCACAATGGAAACCTAAAAATTAATTTCTACAAGGCTAAGTATTGCTCCCTGACCTATAAAGAAATTAATTTTATAGGTAGTCTTAATGGTCATCTGACACTTTGCAGTAGCCCACCCAAATACATCAACAGCCCTGCCTGCGTGCCAACAGGATGAGTGAATGTGCATAGAGGGTTTCTTAAACATCAAATGATCTAAGCAAATTTTAGTCATGTTGCTCTGTACAAAACTATTGTAATGTTTTAACCTCTGTTTGTAGTGGTCCCCAAACACAAGCAAAATTGATGATTTAGTTTACCAAGAAAATACAAGATTAGCAGAATGAAAGCAAGTATAATTAGAAGCCAGAAGAATGCAAAGTTAGAAACAGCCTTATTATTTGATTAGAAAGGTTCAAGTAATGAATCTCTTCAGACAGACACAAAAGAGGCAAAACTTAAAAGGGTATCTAAAACCTAAATTTCCAGCAACTGGTTTCCTCACTTTGCCTGCCATCACATCAGATTACATTGAGAGAAGCCACATTTATATTTTTAATTGATTTTGCATACAGGTCCAAAGTGGTTCTATGTTAATGTTATTGTGACATATTCTAAATTATCATCTGCAGTATTTAAATAAACTGGGTCATGTCCTCCAAATACTGGGTGAGCAATTATATTGGCTTTAAAAAATACAAGCTCTGCTGCAACATCTTTTCTGCATATACCAGAATATTGTATACAGCAGGATACACCACTGTCACCACTTTCATCATCAGTGTGAAGGATGAAAAGATGAGAACATATGCTTGCTTTGTTTCTGAAAGTCCAGTTTCGAAAGAAATTTTCTTAGCCCAGTTATTTTGCCTACATTGTACCAGTTTCTCTACTTGCTAAAAATCTATGAAAGTTTCCTCATTGACCTCAGTGAAAATCTGATGATTTTGAATAGTCACATACTACTGAGAATCCCAGTGTTATAAAGTAAAAGTTAACATTTCTTAGAAAATAATTTTTTTCTTTCTAAATAGTCTCAATCTGAGATCAGTAAAAGTGATATTTTATTAATTAATGACGTTAATATTAAAAACTTAAAATCCAGACTTTCATCAAAAAGAATAATGGATTTTTTTTTTAAAAATGGAACTAAATTTTGGCAATCCAGATTTCTTTCCATTATTTGAATTTGACTAACAATATTATTTGTCTTTTGCAGCAATGCTAGATATATATATACGTGTGTGTGTGTGTGTGTGTGTGTGTGTGTGTGTAAAGAAGATACAGTTCATTTATCTTTCACAGCGTGAAGATATTCAGGATGGGTGATTTCACCTAGCCTGAACCCCTTAAATTCTGTACCTCCCCTTTTGTCCAGCATGACTCCAAAAAGTCATAAGGTCATAAATTCTCCCAGGTCAGTCACTCCATGAAAGTGACTGAAACTCAGAGGGACTGGAGCTGAGATATTGTAACAGCAATAGCTACACTTTTGAGCCATCCAGGTTAATGAGTTACTACTGTGCATCAGCCGAGGGTCGTGGCTGCTTATTCACTCTTTCTTTGTGCCAAACACAAGGTAAACACATTAGGTTACATTTTAATGAAAGAAGGTTATGCTGATGTATTTTTCTTTGGATTTACCAAAGGCCCTGAGTTCAACACCTCTTTAAGTAATGGCAACTTGAAATAGCTGAGCCCCATACAAGAGAAATTAGAATATAATATAAGTTCAGCTATCCTGATTTCTGGTTCTCTGGTGTAATTATTAAACAAAATTCAGATTTATAGATTTCAAGGCAACATTTATTTGTGCAATATGTTGTCTAAAACTTGAGTTGCAGTCAACTTCATTCCATCTGCAAATGAATAATCACCATCTCTCATATTATTTCCTTAGAAACTGAGATCTGGGCCTTCATCCACTTTGACATGTGTCTAGACTTTAAGTAAAAATAAACTTCTACTGAAAGCTAGGGCAGTTAAACCTTGCATATACAGTCTACTAGAATGGAGGCAGTACATATTGCAGGGCGGTATGTGGAAAAGAGTGGCTAGAAGGGCAAAATAAAATAAACATAACAGTCATGAAAAAGTTTCCCCTTGAAAGCTATGAACAGTCCTGAGAAACAGGAGAGAAACTGATTAAATCTACTTCACAACTGACATGAGTTCTGGGGTAAAATACCCTCTTGCCGTCTTGGAAACTTATATATCCTTTAACAGGGAAGAATAGAAAACTTAAAATTCACAGGGTTTTTTTTTTCTGAAAAAAATAAAGAATTTTCAAAGATATGTTCTTGATCTGAAAAATTACAAAAGTTGTTGAGTTTGGCTTTAATTGCATATAATCTACTGCCTGATTTCAATTAAACTATTTCTTTCATTTACTGTTTTTATATAAATGAAAGTTTACATTTACAAGTCCATTTATGCATATTCCTCTAAAAGTCAGAGAGTCAGCATGACCACTACTAAGTAACTACTAAGTTACTATTGCAACACTTCTGTTTAGACACATGATTTTCAAAAGTCACAAACAAGCACCATCAAAGGTTATGTTTTGTCTCCTAGTTTCTCATTCAGTAGATTTCTTGTACAGCTGAAGACGTGTAAGGTGTTCTCAGACAGGCCGCCCACAGATTCACACAATGGCTGATGTTAGAAGGGATCTCTGGTGGTCATCTTGTCCAACTCCTCCTGTTTAAGCAAGGAAACCTAACACTGGTTGCCCAGGACCATGGCCAGACAACTTCTGAATCTCTCCGACAATGGAGAATTACAACCTCCTTGGGCAGCCTGTGTCAGTCAGTCATCCCTCAGTGAGAGAGGGGTTGCTGATGTCCTCATGTTAGGAAATGTGCCTCTGTCCTGTCACCGGGCACCTCTAATAATAGCCTGCCTTCATCCTCTGCTGTCCTCCCTTCAGTTCTTTATACACATTGATAAAGTCATCTGTGAGCCTTCTCCAAATCAAATGGGCCCAACTTTCTCAACCTTTCCTCATAGGAAAGATTATCTAGACTCTTATTTATCTTAGTGATGTTTTGCTGAATTCCTTCCATACCCTTCATGTACTGGGGTGTCAACACTCCAAGATGTGCCCTCGTGAAGGTTGAGGATTGAGTAGAGGGGAAGTTTCACCTTCCTTGACCAGCTGGCAAGGCTTCTAAACCAGTCCTGGACACTGTTGACCTTCTTTCCTTGAAGGGGCTCCTTCAATTTCTGACTCCACCAAAGTTCACCAGCTCATACTCTGATAAACTACATCTACTGGCCAGGCCCTAGCAAGTACAGGTGTGTGGAATTATCCCTCCTCAAGTACAGGACTTATTACTTGCCTTGATGGAAATGCATGGAGCTCCTATTTCTCAGCTTGCTAAGGTCCCTCTGGATGGCAGTGCAACTCCCTTTCTCTTTGCTAGTATGGCAAATCTTCCTCCAGACCATTTTTCTAACCTGGGATTTCTTACAAGTACTTTCACCTGCAGCATGCTTTCTTGGTTTCTGCCTGAAGGGAAGCTGAGTGCAGCAAAGGGTATTCTTGAAATCAAGGTTCTCAAGGGACCGATTCATCCTTTGACATCAAGTAATATGTCTATACTCACACAATATATTAAATGCAGTATAGAAGTTATAATGTTTGATATTGGTTTTGCCTCTAGTGTGAACAAGACTTCTGAAATAAGAATAGAACATTTTGAAACAGGCCAGAATTTAGGAAAGCTGGTGTAGCAATGCAGAAATGCAGTTTGCTGTAGAAGGTAAAATCCTGGCATTTGTGGTCCTGTCTGCTCTATAGCCTATTGGAGTTGGGACATGGAGTTTCAAATGAAAATATATGTACTTCACCATTCTTGTTCAGTATGTCCCTTCTCCATGGTGCCTTATTATTATTACAATTTAATGTGGTGGCACCTAACTGGCAGAGTCAGGTTTTACTCCAGTGTGCTAAACAAACATAATAAATGACATGACAGTCCCTGCCACAGTACATGGACTTCACCCTGACAGGACTAGATGCAAAGAAAAAACAGTGATGTCTTCTGACAAGATTCTGAAGGTATTTAAAACAGATGGAAAACACAAGACTCAGTATGAATGTCCTCCTTAACTGCCTTGAATCCACATGAGGTAGCTTATTTCATACAGATTGCTATACAGAGCCAACTGAGTGTGGATTTCCATACCAAAGGCTGATGGACAAGTGTGTAGCTCTACATACTATGAGGTATTATAATACCTATTCTCTGGTTTTATACTTTTAGTGGCACTTCCTGAATCTCACATCTAACTTGTCAGTGTTTTCCAGTTTCAAAGTCTGTCTAATGACAAACAGATATGACCTGGTCATGCCAAACTTCTAGCTGTCTTCAGAAAAGAGATACAGGAATTATGGCAGCAGAAACCAAAGGCCACGCTATGGTTTGGAAACAAGCAGTCCTTTCCTAGACTGCTTAAAAATAATGGCATTGCATACTGCTATAGACTTTAAATTACAATTACTATTTTCTACAATATAGAAATAAAAAATTTAAATATTAACCACTATAAAAATATCTTTAATTAATATTGATATGCCATACCCTATTTTGAGTCACAAAGTGCACAAGGATAATTTCTCCTTTTATCAATTTGTAGTTTCAAAGGCCAGCTTCATACTAGTACACCAGACTTGGTCTGAATTCCTTTGTATTTTCTTGTGCACTTTCCATGTAATATATCCCACTGCTCATGGACAGACTTCATAAAATGTGGTACATTAGTTGTTACTGATTGTAAGTCTAAAACACTGCTATTGCTATTTGTTAACGGTAGGGAAAATATGTGTTTATGTCTTCCTACTGATGCATTTGGTAAGTAAAGATTACATAACATAATATTATATGCATTAACATTATAAAAGGCCAAGAATCTTTTATCAATTTCCCTGCTTTGATACTGAAACAAAGAATTGCTGTTATGAACAAGACCATAACACCTGCATTTTTCACCAAAAAAACACTTTGCATAATGTATTCTCTAGATTCTGCTATTGTTCAGTGAAGTACATACTCATGCAGAGAACGGCAGGATGGAGATTTCAATAGCAAAATAAGTTAATTTATGGCAACTGCTAAGTAATAAAAGAAAGGCATATGAAAAACATGGTAAACTCTGTCTGAGCAGCCTACCTTTCAAAGAAATGAGACTACAAGGTAGAACAGTATTTTATGTTTACTGGAATTTTGGATATAGTGACAGGCACAAGTGCAAGAAGCCAACATTAATCTTGTCAGTTTTGTTAGTCTTACACAGAATAGGGTGTGCACACTCATATTCTTTTGGACCTAGGCACATGGTCTTGGTGAAAATGAATCCAGATTCTGCTTCATATTTCTTGTGCAAAACACCCTTCTGCAGTGAAACCAACACCATATATTTTTGACTGGTTTTAGTAGTTGCAATGGATTGTAAACTTTGTACAGACCTTAAATGTCACCAAAAATACTGAATGCAAAGTTAAAACAGCTTGCACAGATGAGAAATGCTTTTAGAATAGCAGTAGTGAAATTTATCCTGCCAGATGAATTTCTGTTATACAATTGCAAAATGAATCTATTTCTTTTAACCGGTAAAGGGAAAGGACAGTCAGTCTGAGATTTACACCTGATTTGTGCTATAGTAATCTTTGAAATTAAGAAGTGTATCCTTGCATTTCATTAAATTCTGGCTAATGAGATAACTGTCTTCCCAAGGAGGGAGTGATGAAGTACTCATGCCATAAAGCATAAATTAATGCTGCAAGGTTAAACACTGGAACTAACTCATGTTTCAACAAAAGCCCCTACCAGCAGTTAAATTAACTGACATAAATACCATAAAATCTGTCTTTATTTTAGTCTCAGATGATGCTTCTTTTTACACCCCTGCTTTCAGTTTGTATAACTCATTTTTGCACATTATTGCATGCATCATTTGCCATTTAAAGGATCAGCTTCAACTGAAAAGAGATTTAAGGAATCAAATACTCAGGAAAAAGAACCTGTAGGTATGAGGAATACCCCATCATTCTGTATTTTGCCTGTATTCTTTAAAGGAAACACCACAATAGACAACCGGAGTTCAAAGCAACAGTTAATTATGTTGAGAATAAACGAAAGAAATCTACTTTTTCAGCTTTTTGATAGACATTTTGAAAAAAAAATGCTAAAGAAAACCTGTGGTGATAATAGGTTTGATATATATTCTGGCAAAAAATTATATCACATTAATGAGGTGGCTTAAAGGGCTCATGCATTTTGTAGGAGGCATTTCAATGTATTAGTATAATTAGCAGTGATGAGAAAACTGTTTGGAACTGAATTACCTCTCACGAGTTCATTTGAGCTATATGAAATTACACCATGCAAGAAGGAAAATTATGGAGCCATCCAGAGAGAGTTCATGCCTGATTTGATCATAGTCACTAATTGGATGATCATTTTCGTAAAGCTTTTCAAATGGTTGACAGTTTCTGCCTCTCATTTTTTTTAATGGACTAGCTCTTTATTTCTTGCACTAAGCAACCAAACATACATTTGTTCAAGATTTTGGTGTTTCTACAGGGACCTACAGGTGTAATTGTCACAATCTGAGCAACCTTTGTCCTCTAATTAGCTGCTTTTTGGGGACCCCTGATGAGACTTGCTGTTCTTGTTAACAATTTTAGAGAATACCTGATGAGTAAGACTCTCCAAAGTCTGATGCATGTCAGCAGACACCATATGACAGCAATTTAATGAAGTTAAAAACTGACTTGATTCTGATGGCTGGAATAGTATATGTGCTGTATAGCTTTTGATTTCTGTTGGTATTCTTTTTTTT
>VWZN01017202.1:563-10993 GCA_013396955.1 Regulus satrapa
TTTTTTTTTTAAATTCTTGACAGATTGCAGAAGGTTGCAGTGGTTGCAGAAGGAATGCACATCTCTAAAATTAATAATGAAAATACATAAAATACATAAAAACTCAAACATACAGCACTGGATTAAAAGTGGTTTTGAAGATCACAGGAGAAATAGGGCAGGGAAACCTTATAATATTTAGCCTGTGCATATCTCCCTCTGTCTCAGAAAATAAATTTGCTTAAGCTTGTTAATGGAGTTGTGCTCAGAACTCTTAAATGGCTGCACTTCATTTTCTGGCTAAACATAAATCAAGAAACCTGGTTTAAAAATTCACAAAGACACTACTTAAACTGTAAATTTAAGCTTAAAACCTCCCACATAGATAGCTCTGAAAAGGCTACCCTGCCCTAACAAAGAAAAAATGCAAATCTAGCCTGAAAATACTGCAAACTCTAACATACACCATCTAGATGCAAGATAGTTTATGGTAACTCCTTAATCTCATTACTGAGGGACTGCAGAAAAACATATGTTTTTGAGGCAGTATGTTTTATCTGCTGCATCAGTAATTTCTCTGAGTGTTTTTATATAAAAGTCAATAAAGTAACCTAGTGCAAAATGTTGTGCTACCATGACATAAAACAGCTTTTGTTGATACTGCTGCTCTTTCTGCTTCCTTTTAAAATTATGTAATTGGCTTAATTATTTTAATCTCTTCTTGAATGGTATAGGATACAAAATATGTGGCAAGTTACAAAAAAAGTCTCTCTTACCAGCAGTATATGGAAATCTCTATGTGTTTTCTAAGGCATGCTTAGATTTGTAGTCCATTTGTGCTCACAGTTTTAATTTTCATTACGAAATTATAAAAGACATATATGCTGTTATTGCCTATGTGCTGTGGGTAGCCTTGTGTCTGCTTTTGCCATCCAGGGTAATGAGATTTTTTTCCTGTTTTATTTTTAAATTTATTATTATAATTTTTATTTTAAAGCATAAAGATTAAAAAAGAACTATTTTATCTCAATTGATTGAAACTAATTTCTTAGCATTAGCAATATAAAGTTCCTGAAGCAGATAATCTTCGCACTTCTTACTGTTGGATGGGGAAAAAAAAAAAAAGAAAAAATAAAGAAAAAAGACAAAAAAGATTAATTAGAAAGAAAACTTTTAAAGGAAGATTGGGAATGTGTTCATGAAAATTATCAAGTGCAAGGAAGCAGATTTCAGAGGAATATAGTGAAATTTTTCTAAAACAAAAGTACGTCAACAATATGCTTGAGTTGAGAAGTAGAAATCTGGAGAGATTTCTACATGCACTGATTCAGATTCTATATTCCTTATGCTCTAAGATAAGGCATTATTATATATTTTTATTCGATTTAAGTGCTAAGAAAGGAGCTGGTCAAATGTTTCTCTGAAGTGTTTCTTGGGGAATCATTAGACTGGACCAAAGTGGGCATAATCTAAGAGTACCTCAGGTTAGTGCTGCTCACGTGGCTGTGAGGAAGACAGGGAAAGGGTTTGGTCAACAGTAAAGCTTGAAGATAAAGATTTCCAAATTGACTCAGAGCTGAATTTATAGAAAAAGGAATGTTTTCACCTGTAATGATGTCATCAACTGTAATGATGCTGACACCACAGAGTTTATTTCATGCCTCAGGGATCAGGTTGCAACAGGCTTTGGAGAGGCTGATGTAAACTAATGCAATCTTCAAAGATGTGCCTGAGTCTGACTGACAGGAGGGATTTCAAACACATTTTCCATTAGGTCTGTTCCCATTGCTGATGCCCCCACAGTAGAGGGATAGTTCTTGAAACACTGTTTTCTCCCCATGAAAGTACAGCAGGAACTTTCCACCCTTGGAGTAGGGTTTGCTCTTGTGGCTGCCTGTCAGTGCCTGACTGCAATCAGGACACCCTTTCAAAGGAATGAAAAACACCACCTTTACAAGACTGAAATGGTGGGAGGAAGACTGGTACAGAGACATTACTTCCTGCAGCAGCAAGTAATGAACTCCATGACAGAGTTCACTCAGCCAGGCCTTCCAGAAATTTTTTGCACCTGTATTATTCATTACTAGTATCTGTATTGTCTGCCTGTTTTTGTCATGGGTTTGTTCATAAGACATGCATTACTGTCACTCCTGTCTCTATTGTTTTTAATTTAGTCCAGTGTCATCTCATGTTGTTTTTGGGTTTCCAAAACAGAACAATGCATTAGCAATATGTGTTGTGATCCAATGATTATGATTATTAGAGAGATGCCTCTGGTGCAAACAAGACCATATGCCAAAATCAATAGTATGGATTTTATTTAACAGCAAATGTGTGTGTGAGAGATAGTAACAAACAGGAAGAAAGAAAAGCGGGGGAGAGAGATGAAAGTGAGAGAGAGACAGATTAAGTAGAAATACAGCCAGCCTTTCTGAGAATCTTTTAGTGTGCCTTTGTTTCTCCTCACTCTGAGCTTCTCGGGGTGGGAATCCCGCAAAACATAATGTTCAATGGATTAATATATGTTCAAGTATATGTGGGAACATCCAGCACCTCCCTGTATGTACTGAGGGTAGTTTTACACTGTCTTTTGCTATCGGCTCTGGATCTCTTGCAACTGTTTCGATTGTATCAGTCATCTAGGGGAAGACTTTAGAAATGAGCTTTGGGGGTGTCTCGGTTGTGTTTAATGGTTTATTGCCTCTTCTTACTGCCTCTCACATTAATGCCTCCTGTGTTTGTGACCTCCTAAGGGGTGGGGAGTTTTACAGCTGGGCCAGTTTGTGTAAAGGAGAACAACTGGCATAATGAAAAACCCTCTCCAGTCTCCACAGCATCTGCTTGTAGCCTCTGATGGTGGTGTTCCGCCCTTTTGTCTTAAGCAGATCAGAAGTTCTCCTATGACAACCCCAAAATCTCTGTTCCCCATCTTGGCTGGGGGCAATGTGAGCAAACCTGGCCTCAGTAGATGAGTCTCTGGGCTATGGCCTCCACCTGCTGAACCCAGACAGAGCTTATTTTCCACATAGCTGCTGAGTTTTGCTTTTTTCTCGTGGATACATTCTTCTCTGCCAGCCTTGTTTACTGCTCCTTAGACCTGAAGATAATTGGACAATAGTGGCTTAACTCACAGTCCAGATTTCCATCCACAGGCATCTTTGGGAGTGACAGGAGGATGGCTTCAGTGGTCACAGGTGAGCAGTTGCTTTTTCGCACAGTTTGCTACAGTGAGCAAAGTCCTTTGGTGATTTTTAACAATGTTTGAGCCAACAACTTTTCAGTCTCTCACAATATGACAGTAATGCTATTTCCCCTAATAGCTAAGCCGTTCATCATCTGTAACATATTTCTCCTGCTACAACACTGCTGTCTCTCATGTAATGCAGTCCCCCAAGGCACAAAACAAAATGCTGGCTCTACTCTCACTGCTGTACCAGACCAAGCATTTAATTTTCTTTGCAGGATTCAAAAACATCCGTAGGATTGCTTTCAAGCTGGAAAAGTTTCCTCACTAGTGGTACCCTTTCACAAATTGTTGTCATATACCTCCTAAATTCACATCAACACATGGAGATCTTTTAGTTTTAGCTATTATCATACATTTAGAGCTCTTAAGTGCCTCTACTAAAATACTATTATGTTCAGCAACATCAAGACTCTTGATGTTATGCTCTACTCCAAGGCACTTGTTTGCCTAGATAAAGTAATTTGCTTTGACACACCTGTGATACATAGAATGCAATTCTATGACAAGGTAAAAGCTTTTTATTATTCTTAGATTTGCATACACAAAAAAAATAGGTCAATGTTTGCAGCTATTGTTAACTCTTTGTCAAATATGGTTGATATTCCATGTTAAACTTATTATCAGCACATTACATACACTTCAGGGAAGAATTTAATTTTTTCCTGCTGTATTTCTTTCCCAGATGTTCCTGTTTTGTTCTTTCTGCTTCTTCCTAATAGGTAAGAAAAAAACTACCTAAAAAAAATTAGAGGAAAAGATAAACTTTCACTCTAGAAAGGAAAATTAGCATTTTCAAAGCTTTACCCCATACCACAGAGATTTTTTTTTTTTTTTTAATTTTTTATTTCTGCTTGCCAGGAATTTTCCAAAGGTACCCAAGGATGCAGCACGGAGTAGTATTTCTGAAACTACCTTTTCTATCATAGTTCTAGTACCAGTTTCATTATTCACTGGGCAAAATAGCACATACTTTATAATGGTCAGCATGGATACCAGTTCTGATTAAACCTTACAATTTCACAGGTGATTTTACTCCCAAATCATGGTGAGGGTAGGCAACAAAAGTATTTTAATAAAATTAATTCCTATGTATAAAAACTTATTTAAAATTTTTCATCAACAAGTTTGTTTTGATTTAAATAATGACTTCTTTTTTTTTTTTTTTTTTCAGCTTTTTAATCATTAGCCATGGATATTAGTTTTGGAAATTTATATAAATAAACACAATAAAAATAATATTGTTTATGAATGTTTTACCACCTTCAATCACAGCAAAGGGATTAAATGACTAACAGCAACCAACTGTTCATAAATAAAATTTTAAAATTAACTAACTCCTCACTGGAATAACACTGTACATCCAAACTCTAAACAAAGCAGCTTATTATGGAGACATTTATCATTTGTACATCATAGACTTTGTTTATTTTGCATCTACAATACAAACAAAGAGAGTACACATCCCATATTAAACCAAAAAGTTACATCTGTCACTTCTGGGTGGAGATATGAGAATGAATCAAGATATTTGTGGGTAACTAATGATTCTGTACCTTGTGCTTGACTGGATTAGACATCAAATCTCTTGCATTCTTTTTTCTAGCTTCAAGTTGCAAGATTCCCAAAAAATTGTATGGCAATTACCTAAGTATATAATATTGTGCTATTTCAAGCCAGAAACCAAATGGTATGAGATTTTTGAAGCTATGTCTTCTCCCTGCTGTCTCTTCTAAGACACAATTTTTGCTTTACATATACTATTTAAAAAATACCCAAACCCTAAATATCTTTATTAAGATTTCTGTATTTGTTGCATCTTAAATTATAAATAAATTGTAGATTCTAGTAAATTCTTTAGATAGCTCTTGAGTTATGTAAACTGTGTACACCTGTAGTGCTCAGTGTAAGCTAAGGAATCAAATAAAACCAAACTGGATCTTAGAGTAAATTGAAAAGCTTATCTCCTTTCTGATCCCAAAACAGTTTAAACCATTTGGGAAGGAAATTAATTGCTGGGGGGAAAAAGCAATTATTTCAACAACAACAACAACAACAAACAACAACAAACCCAAAAACAAACACCCTCCTCCATCAAACAAAAAAAAAACCCCAACAAAACAAAACAAATTCTAAACCTAAAAAAAAAAAATCCCTAGAGAAATAGCCATTTGCAATGCATACACATTGTGGTATATCATACAAGGATCTTCACAGTACTCTGATAGGATGGGTCACTGCAGCCACAGAACCTGGACTTTTGTCTGTAGCCCTGCTGGTGCCATCTCAACTCTTCTTACTGGGTGCTTTCCTGTGACCTGTATCAAGCTTTAATAGACCTTAGTTTTTCATTTGTACATTAATCTACTGGCAATCAGAAGATCAAATTTATTTCAGCTTTTATTTTATAAATATTAGTTGAATATAGAAAATTAATAAAGCTTATTTAAGAAGTCTTGATGACTTTTTCTCACTAGGCACATGATAGAAGTACTTTGCAGAAAATATTTATCTTTTAAATTAAACTAACTCCTTATTTAATCATATATATTATTATCTAGTTCTATTTAATATTTTTTAAAAGCTTATAATTTGCTGTATGTATCTAGTTTATTTTTCATATGAATACTTCAGGTATTTTCTCTTGAACAACAGTATGTCCAGAAATATAGCAAGGTATAATGATAAATGGTATTGCACCTCTCAGGAATATGATATATACAAAAGTAGACATAATAAAACATAATTAATTGTTAAATTCAATTAATGACCAATTCCTCACAATACCAAAAAGACGATGAAGGTGACATTATCTACTCAGTCTTACTTATATTACCTAAGAAAGAGATAATACATTTCTAATGTCTCAGTATAGAGCCTGATGAATCCAGTGGCTTTTAATTAAGTGCTTCATTCTCTTTGAATTTCATACCTGTGCCAAGCTAATACAAAGACTGATTGAGTAGTGTTCAAAATTGTTGCTACAAGTGGCCTTCAAAGGACTATGAAGATGTTAGGCTTAACCACATGCTCAGGATAAGTCTGAAAGGAATTTAAAAAATGTTTTTTAAATACTCAGCCCCCATTTATATCACGTGTTCAGAAAAACCTCCTATTTCTACAATGATGCTGGAGGTTGAAAGAGAGGGCTTACTGGTAATTCATTGACAGCTCAGACTAGGACTGAGAAATAGGTGGCAAAACACAGACCACTTTATTCAGTGAGAAAAGTCAACAATATTAAAAATAAAGAGCATCACAGGTAGAGCATGCCTCTAATTTTTCTTTTCACAATTCAGATAAGAAAACTTTAAAACCTCTGAGGAAAAGGTTTACAAGGAATTTAACCCAAACTCTTGCTAGAGGTGCTTGAATTTTTCAATCCTGTCCAGCTAATTTTCAATATCTCTGACATAATAGTTTCTTCTAAATGAAAATTAATTAATCTCTGTAACATTTGACATTTTATCTTACTCAAAAATAGAAAGATTAACAGCTTTTTAATTTTCCTTCTTTCATCTGATCTATAGTCAATCTCTTGAATATTGTATACTAATTAATTTAATGAAATTCTTCAACAGGCTATAATGAAGTAACAAAATATGGTTATTCAGAAAACATTTGCACTTATCACATTAGGCTGTAGTGCTTCTAAACACAATATAAGCCATTCATCTTAAGCTGATTGCAACAATGTTATTCCTAGTAAGGAGCACCTTCATTTGTTAAGACTGACAATGAGATAGTTATATTTCTCTGGCTTCTACAGCACTGCATAAATTCACCACAACCTTTTAAAATACTAAATTGTGATAATTTCAGGTGATACATTGACTCCCTTGAAAGCAGAGGGGACCTGTGGAGAGACCTTGACACATTAGAGAGCTGGACAATCACCAACCATATGAAGTTGAACAAGGGCAGGTGCCAGATTCTGTGCCTGGAATGGGGCAACCCTGGGATTTATAGACAGGCCGGGAAATTAGAGGCTGGAAAGCAGTGCCTTGGAAAGTGGCCTGGGGGTACTGATCAATGACAAGTTAAACACAAGTCAGCAGGGTCCTCGCAGCCAGGAGGGCCACCAATTTCATGTCCTGGGGTGCATCAGGCCCAGCATCACAGCCAGGCAAGGGAGAGGATTGTCCTGCTCTGCTCTGAGCTGGGGCAGCCTCAGCTCGAGTGCTGGGGGCAGTTCTGGGTGACATAGTGTAAGAAAGACATTGAGCTGTGAGAGAGCATCCAAAGGGGGCAAGCAAAGGTGGAGAAGGGCCAAGAGGTGAAGCTTATGAGGAATGGCTAGTGTCACTTTGTCTGTTCAGCCTTAAGAAGACAGTATGGACAAGAGATCTCATTTCTTCCTCATGAGGGGAAGAGGAGGGGCATGCACTGATTTCTCTCTGGCTGCCAGTAATACCAATCTTCACTCAAACACTGGAGCAGGCTCCTGGGGGAAGTGGTCACATCACCAAGTTTTCCAGAATTCAAGAAATGTTTGGGCAATGNGAATAATATAACATAGAATAATATAGTATAATATAATATTCAGCTGTAAATATATGTGAAATAATAAATTTGTGCAACTGACTGATCTCTTCAGGGCCAAATAAAAGAGAAANCTGTCTCAGGTTATTCACCGGTTCTATGATTCCATGACAACAGACAGAAGTAGTATAATTTTGGAATAATATACTATAATATGATATGATATGATATGNACACTGAAGGGTTGTGTCATTTGTCCAAATTTTCTCTCTTGAGTTCCAAGAGGGATTCCCTATTCAGCCAAACTACTCTTTTGTCCCATTTATTTTACTTAAGATATAGTGGAATTGCTTGTCCCTGAGCATCTTAAATTGGTTCTTAGACAATCTTCAGTACCCACAGAGTCCTAAGTCCTCAAAGGCAGATTCTCAGTCTTCAGTGCCCAGTAAGGTAAAGTGTTCTGTCTTGAAATCCAGTGGAGCAACTCTGTTGACCTTTGTACTTATTAGACTGAAATTTCTAAACTCAACCTTTTCATGATCTGTGACAAAGCTAACCACCTACCACTGCATAACTCACAAGTTCTTTATCAACAAATTAGAAATCAAGGAGTTGCATCTTGCATCTCCTAGTCTAGCATCTAACATCCTTCCTAGTTGACTCACTGAGTACTTGTGACCAAGAGTTATCTCCTACAAACTTCACACGCTTCCCAGGCTTACTTGTCACAGCAGTACAGTATTCCCACATGTCCGGGAAATTGAAATGCCCCCAGAGGGGAAAAGGCTGCTGATCTATCTTAGAGTTCTGCCTACAGGACCAATTATCAATGCTATCATCCAGGCTAGACCATTGGTAACAGGCATCCACTGTTTGTCATCTGTTTTTTCCTACAGTGCTACATGCCCGCTGTGCCTATCCCTTCTGAACAGCCTGTAGTCTTCCATGCCAGCACTCTAGCTGTGAAACTTGTTGCACCGAGTCTCTCTAATATCAATGATATCATAGTTCTGGGAACGAACCAATTAGTCACCTGACAGAGAACTTTTTGTGTGAATTCTGCAAAAAGCAAATTAAATGAAACAGTGACAACTAAGTTTTACTCAAGCAGATAAATGTTACACCCAAGGCAATTTAAGATTCTCCAATTTAAGATTCTGTGAAGGTGGATAATCCTTGTTCTACTCCTTCCACCAATTATGAGAATAAATGCTAGTAATTATTTATATTGAATAGGGGACTGAGATATACAACTTCTTGGAGTTCAGTGGGATTTACAAATAGTGAAAAATCCAAATGCCAAAGTTTAAGAAGAACCTATTGCTTCCTAAAGAGTGTGAATTGGGCCCTATGACCAGAATCTCATGTACTTGGAAAACAATTACAATATTTTAAAGCATAATGTAAGTTAGAAAATTGCTATAAATTTCCTTGAATGATTCCTTTTTAGGAATTTTGAAACTACGGAACTTTGCTAGACAATAAACAAAATATAGTAAAAAGTCTTAAATTTTCCTGCTTTTTAAGGGATTTTCTGTGGGGTTTATAAACCAAAATTATTACCAAATTATCATCTGGTGTCAACTGCAGTACTCATGTAAATTGGCAGACAAATATGGCATACACGTGTTGAACACATCTGAGTTATGAATGACAGCTGTTGATAAGTTCAGTGACTGCAACTGTTAGAAGTTGTTTTGGAAAAATCAGGTGGCACAAATAACAAAGAATATCCTGGTTATCCAGTGTAGAGAGCCTAGTTGATAGCTGGCTGCAAAAGAAAGGCCATGATGAGATACGCCTCGTATGTGTCTAACAGCAAGGACATGATGTCCTTGAGAGAAAAAGTTACACATAAAGTAAGATGTGAAACCGCTTGGGCCAGCAGCTGCACAAAGAACAAAGACATAACATAGACAGACGGTTAACCACAAAAAGTTCGTTGTTCTCAAGCAATGTGTCAACCTATCAGGAGCTAAGCTTTGTAATATGTATAAGCTTCATTATGCGCCAACCTATCAAGAGCTAAGTTTTGCAATATGTATAAGTTTCATTAACCATAGTATAAATGTGTGTAACAAATCAATAAAGTTTGAGACTTGTTGATCAAGACATCTTGAGACTCGTCTCCCGCGCTCTCCGCGTAACAATCCAGGAACACATTTCAGTGGTTGTTTGAATCAGGCATATGAATATATTTCTACAGTTGTGTCAGAATACTTTTCTTGGTTTATGTCTAACTTGGTCAATGCATCCACATCTCCAGCTTCTGTATTTCGCAATAAAAGTGCAGAGGAGTGATCTCATGCCAGATTTTTGTCCATTCTATGCTGAACCATCCCAAATATAATATAATTTTATCTGTTTAACTGTAGATAAACTCATGATGGTGTTTAAAATGACCAACCCATTATTGTGCTTCATTCCCAAAATATCATCTTTAACCTGTCTCGGCTGTAGAATGGCAGCTGTTTTCTATTTAAAACTTTTACTGCTTCCATGGATATGTGTCATTTAGACAACCAGTGGCTCCTCTTTATGTGAGGATTTTTAAGAACATAAACATCTAAATTTTCTAAATATTTTTCTTTTGGATGTATAGCAACAGCAGTACTGAAAATACTTTCAGAGGTCTTATGTTTATGTATAATAGATAGGAGCTAAAATACCTAAGCATGGGAAGATTGGTCCATTGGTCATCAAATTACCCTGTTTCCTCATTGTA
>VWZN01017203.1:6389-17080 GCA_013396955.1 Regulus satrapa
ATTTCCTAGGCTAAAAGCTTTGGCTCTTAAGTTTTGGTTTGTTTTTTTTTCTATTAATACTCTTTCATCAATTGATCCACTTGTATGTTATGAAAGAAACCATGAGGAAATTGAAGCAAAGAGAAAATTGTGGTCTTGACAGATGGACTCGGGAGAGGTTCCTGAAAGTGGTGAGGTTTTACACTGATAGATCTTGCCAAAAACAGATTACATGTATTATATGACAGAACTATTTATTAAATAATATTAAAATTGTGTGTGTCCCCAGGAAACAAGCTAGTCTGTTACATTTGCAGTGTAGGATATCAGATTCCAAGTTTAATGTTTCAAAATTCATGTTGACTTGGAAGCCTGGATAGGTGATGACATGATGAGGATAAAATATTAGGGTACTGTTGCACGTACTACCTTAAGCTTCTAATATACTATGCTTCTAGCATTCTTAATATAGTCAAAGAAAATTTGTGACTGGATGAATGCAGTGGGATTTTGTACAATCACATACATGTGCACACAAAGTGGCTACTGTAATATAAATTTCAATTCCTGTCTTATTTAATAACTTCACCCTGCAGCTTTTAGAAACCTTTATTGCCTCAACAAAAATAAAATTAAAGCATGTGGGTGTTTGTGAGAGCCAAGGCAAACTTGGGAGCAGAAGGAAAAGAAAATAGGAAATGCAGATTTGCAGGCAGGCTCTAAAGGGTGTAATGAAATCTTAGGTTACAGCTTTCAGAAAGTGTCCATACTCTGCTGTGTTCTGTTTTCCAGCTATGAAGGGGAATTATGTGGTATGGGAGTTGTCTGGGTAGGGTTTTAAAATAATTGTTAGGGTGGTCATAAGATGACTGGAGCAAACAGGTTGTAATTGCAACCTGTAGTATTGCTTTTCATGATAGTTATTGCAGTGACATGATAATTGCAGATCACATGAAATCTCAGTGACTTTTGTGGTGGATTATTGCTTCTGCCTGCTCATCCCTTTGTGCTTTGCTGTGATAGCTGACAAGGGAGATGGCCAAATGCAGGGAGCTTAAATAATTGCATCATTGTATCATGTGTTTACGTGAGCAAGATGGCTATCAACCTTCAGGTGAAATAATGACATATTTCAGTGTGAGTCTTCACTAATTCTTGGTGTTCTGATATCCTGACTAGATATCACTAAGAAATTTTTATTAGTGGATAGAATCACATAAGTGTTTTTTGTTAAGTTTTTGGAAATGCAGAAACTGTTAAATCTTAAGAAAATAGCTTCTGCATTATTCATGATGCAATTTGTATTGGATATGATCGTGTCAGTACTCCAGGGAATGCTGTATATTATAGAAAATGTTTGTACTCTGCCATAATCCAGTCAAACAAAAACCATGTCATCATACAGTTCTGACAATGCACAACCCTTGTGATTATTGCAAAGGTATCTGGAATTCAAGTATTATGGAGGGGTAAAATATACAGATTTTGTTTTTATGTCTTAAAAAACTACTTGCATCACATTTTATATTTGATCTTTACATTAATTACCTTTCCTGCTTTTGGCTGCCATGAGAACCATTTCCTTGTAAGCCTTCATTGCATTCTTTTTACACAGGGGGCAATCTGGAGTAAGTACTGTGGGTGCCAGCCAGCATTTCATGCTCTTTGAGAAGTTTGGGATTCTGAGGCTGAAAATATAAATCTTTCTTTTGGAAAACGCAGGAGTTGTATTACTTTACAAGGTAGTGGAGAAAATTAATTCCAGAGCATTAATTACAAAAGAAAGAAATATATTTTAGAAAGATAGCAATTTGATAGTCAAATACCTTAGTACTTGGTAGATATCTAGTTTTTTTTTTTTTTTTAAATTCCCCCTTCCCCCCGGCCCTGTAGTGTCTGTGGTGTATCTGTGTTGTAAATGTCCAGAATAAAAGTACTTGTGGAACAAAATCTGTCTGATTCTGTCATTGTTATAATATATATTTTATTAATGTTGAAATATTCAGTCAGAATATGCTGCATACTACTGAAACTTTTAATGAAAACTCATGAGCACTTACAGGTGGGAGTAGAGGATATTGTCAGTTTGTGTGGAGCTGGTGGCATGGGATCATACTGCTCAAAAATAAAGGAGATTACAAGTGCAAACTGAAATTGTTGCAACATTTGTTCTTCAGTCTTCAAAATTGGTAATGAAATGGGATTATTTGGCTATTCAGCTCTGTTTAAGGAGTGTTATTCATGGATTTGATGGGGGAGGGACTGCTTGTGCCTGTGTTTTTTCTGTGACATTTTGGGAGGGGCGTTTATTGTTGCTTTGTTTCTGGTTTTTTTTTTTTTTTTTTTTTTTGGTTTTTTTTTTTTTTTTTTTTTTTGGTTTTTTTTTTTTTTTTTTTTTTTGGTTTTTTTTTTTTTTTTTTTTTTTGGTTTTTTTTTTTTTTTTTTTTTTTGTTTGGTTTTTTTCCTTTCTGAATTTCTCTGTGAACTGTTCAAGGAATGAGCATTTTCTGAACTCTAGCAATAAGCAAAGTTTGAAGTTCACTGAATGGTCCTAGAATAGTCCTTGATGCAAGTTAAACTTAGTATTTCTGGGAGAGCAAACAAAATAGGAAATCAATAATTAAGTAGGCTGAGATAATTTGTGTTGCATTCACCCCCATAACTGCTGTTTTGCCATCACCCTCCCACCAAACCCCAACCAACCAGCAACAAAAAAACCCAACAAACAAAACCCCCCCACAAAACCCTTTGGCAACGAGTTGCTACTTGGAATTTATTCTTAAATAAATAAATTCATAAATAATTTTTTTAAAAAAAACATGGAGGGTGCCTGTCACTGAAATTTGGTCTAGAAGGAGCTAGCTGACCAGCAATGAGACAAGATTTAGTTTTTAAGTTTAGGCCTTGCATTCTGTTTGTTTTAGCAAAAGGTTAGCATATTGTGTTCATTGACATCAGATGTCATCCATGTTTGCTGGCATCTGCCTCTGCCAAAATACAGACTTTGAAAGTGCTTACCTGTTTTACCCAATAATTTCATGTGTAAGTAATGAGCTAATTTAAGAACAGCTTTTAGAGATACCTTAAACTTCTAACAGAATGGGTTTCATATTGTTTTCATAGGTTTGTTTTGATTTTCTGTGTATCTTGGCTATGTGTAAGCTGTTTCAAATGTCAGATTCATAAAACTGTATCATGGACACTTTGACTTGTTTTGAGACCTGTATGGGGAAAACCTGCCCTGTTACTTGGAGAGTTCACAGCCTGCCTTTGCTACAAACTGAGGTGAAGGGGAGGAAGAAGGTCTTGCTGAAAGGAAAAGTTGTGGACAAAGAACACGTCAGGGCCTGGCTGTAGGACCCTGCTTTTTGCTTTCCTGGACTTGGAAGGTGCTGGGAGCCTGCGGAACTAACTGGGAGGGCTGGTGGGGAAGCTCAGTAGGTCCTGTGTGCTGTTAAAGGGTCTAGTAGAGTTGTATCATGTGTGCAAATTGAGATCTGTTGGAGAACAGATGTGAGCCTCCTCTAAAGTCAAGTGTTACACATGAGTGCAATGCGGTTATAGCAGCTCTTTTAATACTAGGAAGAAGGATGAATTACTGGTTTAGTCTCTTTAGTATTGTCCAGATCACTTTTGTTTATATTGTTCATTACATATACTTACTATGCCTTCATTAATCTAGTTTTTTTTTGTGGATTTTTACCTTAGTAAGTAACCTGAAAATTTTTGCTTGATTAGGAAAAATTGATAAACCTAAGAAGTTTCTCTTAGGAAGAAGCTTCTCTTAGGAAGCTGTCTGGCAACTGGAAAATTTGTGGGTTTTTTCAGTTGTATTTCCTAAAATCTTCAAATGGTTTGTGTTGGAAAAGACCTTAAGAATCATGCAGTTCCAACTCCACTTGCCTCACACAGGGCTGCCTTCCAGTGCAGGTAAAGGAAAAAGGAGCATTTAAATTTGAACCCTACTTATTGTTCTCCTCCTCACATGATATGTCCATCTTGTGCTGGAAACCTTAACAGAGTTTTTGCTTCGTGTAGGATGTGAAATGTAACTGCATGGGCTGTGTGATAATATGGATTTGGGAGAGAGGCTGTGGTTCTGGGCTGTGTTTTTATGTTTCACCTGTACTAAAGGGCTGTAGGGGTTGTCTGTCTGGTGTGTTGCTGGAAGCTTTTCGTCATAACCAAGTGGAAGTGTATTGTGTAATGTGGTGCATTGGGACACCACACCAGGGTTTTTAAACAAAGGTATCTGTAAACTTTGTCGTATGATCACCCACTCTGTGGCTTAAGATTAAAAGAAATCAAGAGTTTATTTAGTGTGCATATTCTTTAAGGTGCTAAATGCTCAGCTCAAAAAAAAAATTTTTTCCTAGTGGAAATGGATGATGGACTATAAGAATTCAGTTTTCCTTTAGATTTAAAAATAAGGGAGGTACATATTAACAGCTCTTTCCTGTGTAAGAGGCTACATGATGTTTGGCATTAAACTAATTCTAGTCATCACACTGCAACAAATTAAACTTGACTCCCTCCTTGGTGATGTAGAGGTATGTTTTGTCCTTTGCAAAGGAAGACAGATACTAAACTACTTTCAACCTAGTAGCTGGGCGGTTTTTCTGATGGTTTTGTGTTTTTTAGCCTTGTGGAATTCTTGTGTGCGTAGATACAGATGCACAGACAAGGAAATTAATGCAAGCTTAGAGGAGGTGTATGTGGTTGCCAGTAATCCAAGATATATTGGAATGCTTTGGCATTTGCAGTGCTTGTAGTACTTCTGTTGTGATCTCCATTGTTGGTTTTATATATCTTACATTCTTTGTAGTGGTTTTATTTTTTCTTTTTTTTTTCAACTTGTTAAAGCAGAACTGCCTAGGTACAGTAGGTGTGAAGTACTAAATGTTCGGAGAATCATTGTGGTTGAAGAGGACCCCTCAATGCTGTTTGTGTCTCAGCTTCGTGCTCAGGACTGGGTTGATGTTGAATTTGGACTGGATTTTCTTTCAGGATTTTGTTTATCTTGCATGTCAAATCTACAGGAACAGAGATTCTGCACCTTCTTCTGGGCCTTTGTTCTAAGAGAATATTTATTTTCTTTTCTCTAGGTGGTACCCCTGTCAGTTTTTGCATATGTTTTACTTCCACATCTTTCATCCTGTGCCAGTTCAGATGACAATTGAAAAAGGCTTCTAACTGGCAGTGCACAAACTTGTGTGTGTTAGGAGGGAAAGAAAAGGACATTATGCTATAGATTATGGTAGCGTATGTGTAGCTCTGTAAAAGCTGAATATGAGTTCAAGCTCTCCAAGACTAGAAGGAGAAGTTTAAGTATGGCTTTTTGGGAGGATTATATACAGTTTATAGGTTATGCATTTATTTCTGGAATAATACATAATCAAGCTACTCTAATGGAAAGAATAAAATGTGATGAAATTTAAACACATTAATTCTTTGCATACTGTTTTTCTTCCTTGATGCCTTGGATGTATTAGTATCATTATTACCAGCTTTATTCATCATATGTAGCTCACAAATTAAGAGGTTAATTTTCTAAAAAAAACACCTCTGAATACTTGAAGTTTTGGCTCATGGTTTTCTGCTTTGTTATTCCCTTGTGCTGGTGCATATCAAGTTCACCTCAAATAAAGAGGCTGTGCTGACTGAAGCTTTGGGACTAACCTGTTGTCCTGTTTGGCTTCAGTTTGTAGGTTTTTCTTTGGCAGGGCTCCAAGCTGGAAATTTGAGCTAGTAGTATTTTCTAGGCTTAGTTCCAGCAAAAGAGATATTACTTTTATGCTCTGTTGTATGAGTTTGAAGTGGGAGAGGGTATGTAAACAGTCTGATTGGCAGATAACCATATACATACCACTGCTTTTTCTATTTTGTACTTTAAAGGTAGACTGGTGCTCTAAAATACAGCTTTCAAACAGGTCAGCCAGTGCAAATTGTCTAAGTTCCTTTATAAAGAGAAAAAAATATATTGAGTAGTCATAAAAATGTCATAATGAGTGGAAAATTACTGAAAAGGGAAATTCTGTCCAATATATCCATAACGATGTTGTTCAACCAATTTGCTGTTCAAGTTTATCCATCTGTAGTGGGTGCTTAGTAATATTAATTTTCTACAAAAAAGGTTTTGTAAAAGCAAAGCTTACATAAAAATTTTATATAAAAGATGGCTCTAACTTAAGTAGTTGTTTTAGGAGGTGCATATAATCTAAGCAGACAAAATTAATCTGAAATTGTAGAGAAAAAACTTTATCTGCCCAGTAAGTAAATTGTTCATCTTCTATTTCCTAACCCCTAATATTAGACAAGGGTTTATTCCATGATCTGTGAAGTTTCCCCAGTAGTACTTCATAGTAAGATTAATTACACCTGCATGTGCATATCTCAGGATGACTAACCGTGGTAACACCAGACTTCAAGTTTGTAGTTCTGCTTTGAATTACTGCTACTGGTTTCCTCCGTGTCCCAAGTTACCTTGTCACTTCAGGTATTTAAAATTCTGCTGTCAACTTCACTGTCTTGATGTGCCTTGAGTTATTAAGAAATTTGAGTCTTGCATAGTAATGAAGTACTTGTTAATACTCTCCCCTGTATTTTGTTTGCAATTTTCTTTAGTCACATCAATTCAAAACTTTAATCGTTAGCTTTCTAATGTTGTGACAGACAAGTCCCGTTGTTGAAAAGACTCACGCGCTTGGAGGCTGCAAAGTAAATGATGTCTAAAATTATTGGGCTCTCCCTGACATCCAATACAGCTACAATCCCATCAGAAGGGAGGTGTCTTGGAAGTTATGTCATATATACTTAGAAGCTTAAATCATGCAGAAAGAGCTATGTGGGATGAAACCAGCCGCTGCTGGGCAGTGTTTTTTCTGCAGTTATGTGCTTAACAGATTGGTGTCATGCAGCAAATCATACAGTTTTAGTCAGATTAGAAATTATGTCAAAGAGATACAGTACCTTAATCTTTCACAAGAATAGCCAGACTATGTAAAATCTGAAGTCTCCTGCTTTCTATAAAGGTTAAAATATTCAGTGTATTTTAACTTATATAATATTCAATATGTATATATGAAGTAAGCTTGGAGAATCTGATGTTTACCTTTTTTTGGATAATTCAAGCTAGTTAATGGCTAGTGTTTATATGTACTAGTGTTTTATATGCTTGGGCATGAATGGCATAAACCATTGTATGAACTACCCACAGCAGCCCTTAACAACAATACTTGCCTTTAGCTTGCTTGTCTTCTGTGGGAATAGACTCGATGGCCTGGGACTAGTTATAGACATTTGTCAAATACACAAGTTCTAATTATACTTCTAGTATGTTGATGGTAAATTATTAAAATTTGACATTGTGGACTGTGTAAATGCTTGAGTGCTTGGCTTCCCTTGTTGGTCCTGTCTGCAGTGAAAGCAGTTATGAGTTAAATTTAGAAAAAGTTTATGCTGTGAAGTCACTGTGGTGCCTCTGCTGAGGTGACTGGAGCTGGTGTGATAATAGTGTTCCTTCCTTCACCCCAAATATCTCAGATCTTGTTTTCCAGTCACTAGAGGTGACTTGCTCCCTTAAAACAGTCTTTTCAAAAGGCTGCTTATCCCCTACAGGGAACCCAGCAAGCAGAGCAGGTGTGCTGGGGGAGTTGAATGGGTGGTCTGTGTAAACAGCCCCCACGGTTCCTGAGCCTGCAGAGACAACACTCCCTGATCAAAGATGGCATAATGGTCAGTAATAAAAGCAAGTCCTTCCTACTCTTTCCATGTTTAATACTTGTATTTCTAGCTATGATGCTATGTAAAAATCTCACTTGTTTTTTTCTCCTGAGAACTGTGAAGTTATGTTTGTTATAATAAAATACAGTGGTAGTTGAAAAGTGGGTGATGACAAACACTTAAAGGCCAGGAAGAAGCCTACAATGGCAGGATCTTTGTGTGCATGACAGAGGGATTGGGAGTATATGTTTGTGCAGGACAAAAAGAAAACAAATCATGTCTTGTCGGTGATGCACGAGTACCCCACATTCTAAAACTAATAGAATGTAGGGCTTATTTAATTAGGTGGAATACTGTAGGCTTATGGAGAGGAAAATTGTTACAGGAAGAAAGATTTGGAGAGGCAGTAAAGAAGCCAGGTGTTGCTGTAGGTACCTGCTATCAAACCATCTTTTTGATAGTCTCTCTTAAGATGGCTATCCATTTAAATCTGCTTCAAGTTTGTCAGTGAAACAATCCTATAGTAAGGGCAGGTTGTGTTTGTTTGATATTTATCAAGGATGAGAATTTTTATTTAAGTTTCTAACATTTCTTTTTTATACTGACCTGTACAATAATTTGAATATATAAGCAGTTGATCTGATCCATTTTATCATGACTTTCTGGAGCATATTTTTAAGGTAGGTGAAATAAGACTCAAGTGGAAATGAGCAGTGAAGCTGTAGCTAGAGCAGCTGGGCAGTTTTCTGTCAGGGAATTCAAATAACAATTCTTACTCCATCATATTTCTTCCAAAATGGGATGAGTGGCAAAAAGGTAGTGAGGAATATCTGGTGTTCTATTTCAAATAAACAGAGAGTTCTGACTTTCTAGCTTCTGAAACCTTTTTTTCCTGCTTGGTAGACAAATATAACTTTCAGTTTTAATTTCTTGTGAATTTTTTTAGAAAGATAAGTCCTTAGCCTTGTTGAGCTTCATTTATTGCAGTTAATATTACTTGCAGCTTTTCAATATGGAAGTCAAACTGACGTGACAGACTTGAAATCAGAGTTTGAAAAGAAACCCATGTCTTCTTATGTTTGCTGTTGTGGCAAGCTAATAAAACCCCAAACCCACAATATACAAACCAGCTTTAAAACAAAATTAAAAGGCTATTGAGATCTATTCTGTCACTGTGCAGGGCTTTTACATCCCTTAGGAGGAGCGTGAGCTAGTTCTCACTGCATGAATGAATGTTTTAGAAATGGTACCAACTAGTGCTTCCAGGTTACTGAAGTCCTGCAAGAACTGATAACGCTTGACCACCNTCTCTTGCACAGCTACTTTGTTTTGATTCCAGCTTTGTAGTAGTGCTATAGTAGACCTTGACTTTTTTCCCCCAAACTAGAACTTGATTTCTGTTATCAAAAAGGTGGTCTGTTAGCAATAGCTAGCAGTGGAATCAAATAGGAATTGATAAGCTGTTGTTTACAGCTTCATTAAAATGAATTCTGGTAAATAAAAATCTGAATTCTTTCCAGGTTAAGGTACTTTTAAGCATTTGTTGATGTGATGAGTAGAAACAGCTTTGAATGTTCCACTAATACATACATGGCTTAGAAAAGGAGCAGTAAGCTGCTTTTAACATGGAAAGAAAATCTAATCTTTGGTTTCCAGTTAAATAGTACTGAATAAGAAGAAAAATTTGTGAACTTATAATAAAAATGCATTTGTAAACCAGATGAGTTTTTGACTCAGTTATGTGCATATTACAAACAAATTAATAATTATATTGTTTCTGTGTGTTACCCGTGAATATGATTAATGTTCAGTGTTACGTTCTCTAGTGTGTTTTGGCAATATGGAAACCTGAATGTTTAGCAAGAACACAATTTCAAATTAAAGCAATAAATCAGAGTTAGTGAAGTAAGGTACAGTATGCCCCATTCCTCGACAGTCACTGAGAGAAAGTAGTGTCTTGTCCCACTGCTTTTGGCAGCAAGAGCCTCTTTATCAGCTACTGTTCTTCCAGTCACGCTTGTGTTCACGTCTTTGCTACATGCTCTGCTGATTACCTTGGAAAAGGGCAATATTGTAACTGTTCAACTGACCTTTCAGTTTATTTTCTCTTGTGTAATATGAAACATGAGCTAACACAGCCTTAGTCTACTGATTTCGAGAAAATCTGTCGCTGTGTTTCTGCAGCTTTCTGCTCAGATGTGATGGGGTTTCTCTGTAGTTACATTAATTCCAGAAACTCCATCAACTTCAGATATTATCACAATACTGAAGCAATTTATTACAGCTAAAAGAAGGGCTTTAGTGTGCAATTCATGCATAATAAAGACTACTTAGCAGAGGAATAGGGGGATGATGAGTATTAAAGGAAGAAATCCTGTGCCTAAATAAATGAAGTATGCTGCTGGTAAATTTGTCTCTCTACATGCAGAGAAAAAAATATATATAACTCTCATTATTTTGTAATTGCTGTCTTATTTAGACTGTGTCCTCATGACAGGGTAGCTGTCTTGAGTGCTTTGGCAGATACAGAATATATATAGCTGTGCCATTCTAGGAGGTTATAACACAGCTTAATATTGTAAGGTTTGGGGATTTGGCTGTGGAGGTGGGCTTTTCTTTTTATAATTTTTCTTTTCTTTTTTTTTTTTTTTTTTTTTTTTTTTTTTGTTTGTTTGTTTGTTTGTTCTTTTGTGCTTTTTTTTTTTAACTTACTTTGTTCCTTTAGTAATTTGTGCTTTAGTTGTTCATACATTTTATTCCACTAGAGGGTTAAAGTAAATGGCTTTCTTGTAGGAAGTCATTGATACATGCGCAGTTCTTTCTTCTTCTCTCCTGGAATTGATGTTTCTAAGTAGTTTGCTGGGCTTCTGGTGGAAAGAAAATGCTTCTTGTTCCTTCTAAACACTAGTAATTTGTTACACTTACCCTTTGAGGTGCACCCATGTGTTTCTAATAAACTGAAGTGGTGAGAGATGAACGGGAGTGTGTCT
>VWZN01017204.1:17799-30672 GCA_013396955.1 Regulus satrapa
CATTACAACTAACATAACACTAGTTACTTTAGTTACATTAACTCATCACACAGATGAAAACACATAAGGTTTCTAAAGAATTTTATTTTAAAAGAAAATTCTTAATGATTTATTTACACTATATACAGGGGAAAAATAAATAAAAAAAAAAAAAAAAGAGGGGGACAGAGTTCTTTTCCAAACAATTTACCAATTATTTTGTTCTCTTCTGATGTAGACACTGATACCTAGAATCAAAGTACATTACTTTGCATCCAGCTGGATATTTATCTGCCCTGATTTTGTATGGGGCAAAAAAGTGATTGGAGAGAAGGAAGGAGAAATATGTAGTGCCCAGGCTGCATTTTCTCTATTCTTCCCTTTAATTCGCACTTCACACAATAACCTGTTCAAGGCTGATCAGGGAGGTTAGAGAATAAGTTCCACTGATACTTCTGCTATATCCCATTCCTTGGGAGGGATAACATTTGGGCTGTCTGCTCAAGCATCCTCGTCTTGCAAAACTCTGCATACAGTTATTATTAATTAATAATAATAGTTNATTGCCTGTAACTACATACACCAGTATGTATCAGTGATCAAGAAGGTATTCTTGTTGAGTCACCTCTGTGAAAATATAGTTAAGAAAGGGCAAAATTCATTACACCAGTGGTTCCTGAAACATTATTTAAAAATAACGTATTGCTGTTCTAATNGATATTATCAAGGACAATTCTGCATGAGGTAAATGCACATCACACCAAAGAAGATATGCAGAGCACCCCCTCCTTTTATCAGACACACAGTACTCTTTATCTTACACACCCATTAAAAAGACCAGCTTGTGTCTCAAAATTTTGTATTATTTTCTAGGGTACTTGGAATGCAAAAGACTGTTAATAAAACCAAATGTTATTACATTTAATCTTTAGCAAAAAAAAAAAAAAAAAGTATAGGAAAAAAGAGACCAAGATAAGAATATAGGATGATATATAAAAGCATTTTATACTTCCTTATCATCCATTTGTTCAGCTCAGATGTCAAGTTTCAGTCTGTGAAGACAAAATTGTCTCATTATGAGGGGAATGCAGATATCATTGTTCTGAGAATTTTTTTCTTTTGATTACTATTTTAATTAAATTCTATGGGGAAAATGGAGAAAAACCTTAAAGCTGCTTTACCTGTTACTTTGTTCATAAAAATGTACATACTTCAGTGCAAATATAACAGAAATACTAAAATTAGTTAAATTTCATTAGCATGACATCTACTTTCTGCCTTGAAATCTGTATACAAAGTGAAATGAACATTTCTTTTAACATGAGCATGCAAAATCCTTTTCAAGGAGAATCACCAAAGTCACTTGTCATCCAAAGTGACACAGTCAGTGGGTCTAAATCAGAGCAACTTGCTCAGAAATATTATTTTTGTATCATTCTGACATAGCTCTACAAGGAGTTTGGGATAATAATGTTATTTTATATGGACTTGGGGCCACTTAAGTACAATGGCCAAAGCATATTCATAGCATAATTCAATACCTGATTGAAAAAGCTTTAAGTTTATAAAAAATTGCTACTATTTGTGCCTTTATTTTGGGAAGTAGAGGCCCATCAAGAAAGAAAATAGTGATTGTTTTCATTCTTTTACTCACATTACCTTAAAAGAATTGCCAAACAATTCATAGTAGCAAACTGAAATAAGAAATCAAGAAATATTCCTTTCATGACTTCTAATGACATGAAAATGTGAATGAGCAAAACTTAAAAAATAAAAGCATTTTTCTGTTGACATTAGATGTTTTACTATGCCAAGCAATTCACACCCCAGTTAAACTGCACTGATGATTATTGTGCATTTTCAGAGCAGGGCACGCTGGCAACTCTCAGTCTCTCTTTGAAACTGACTTAACAAAACCTCAGGGGGCTGCTGAGGGAGTAAAGTAAAAGGAGTGCTTTGTAAGATCTGGACACAGGAAGTCACATTTCAGGCACCCTCTGTATCTCTCTGTGTTAAAACTTTCACCCCACATTTCTCATCTTATTTGTCTGGTTCCTTGTGCCTCAGACACAAAATCTGGTCATCACAAAGATGTGAGAAACAAATTATTTTGGCAGTAAAAAGATACAGGCACTTTTGTGGAGCAAAAGGTATCAAGAATTCTTGAAAGAATTTTTTAAATCTTTCAGTCACCTCATTATGGATACAGCTTCCTGAAGAATAATTTTAAAGGAAGGATTTTCTAACTATGTGAATGTAATTTCTTGCCTTAATTTTCTGAGGGAAACTAATTGGTAAAACACATGGAGAAAAGGAAGACATTGAAACAAAAAGAAAATATCCTAAAGGAATACTTTTGCTTATAAATCAACATGTTTCCTTCTACTTTTTCACCAATTTATTTTTTTTTTTTATTGGCTAAGATAGGTACTTGAGAAAACTTTTCAGACAAAGAAAATGAGCAGATAATCTGATCCAAGCACAAAACTAGATCACAATCATCCTGTCTATGATTTACTGGATATTAGTTCTGATTTTTTAGAAATATATTTAATAATCTAACCATCACATAAGAGCACAATTTCATACTTTCAGAAAATCATACACAATTTAGAGAAGGCCTACATATCTGGGCTCATCCTCGTAAAAAAAAGCAATAACAATTTATTCTAAATATACTTTATTATAGTTATACCCGTAATTATGTTTATGTTTTGGCTTCTTATATAATCGGTGTAGAAAGTTTCCTCCAGAGGTAGTTCTGCATGTTAAATTATAGGAGGGACCTGTCTTACTGACAAAAAAGAAAGCTGTGGAGATTATCCTTTTTTTTACTCCACCTCCTGGAAAGTGTTAGTAACTCCAAAAAAAGAACACACTAATCCACTTAAAATTGCCTTATAAGGGATATTTGGTAGAAATCCAAAAATAACTTGATCTTCTAACAGAAAATTAATAAGATTATATATAATTTGTGCTGCTTGGGTTCTGATCTTGGTTAGAGTACTTAAGGTCCCTTTAAAAACATGGTGAAAATAATATTTCTTCTAAGTTGCTGAAGGATTAATTTGAAAAGTTTCCATATGCAAAGAATAGAGGCTCTGAGTTTACTGAAAGTTCACTGAGTTAGTGAGCTGTCCACAGAAGATTTCGCTTGCATAAGAGTGAGTATTGCCTTTTGTTGCTGGCATGATACCTTCCTACCAATCCTGCCTTCCTATCATAGGGAGTGAACCTTTAATTTTAAAGTCAGGAGCATATAATTCTTGAGAGACAAGACTTCAAGTATAATGTAATAGTATTCTTACAATGAACCTAATTTTGAGTTTGTGAGAACACAGTAACAGACATTTCCCTTGCTTCCAAGTGCCTACCAGAAGGCACAGGGAACACAGCAGCCCTGGCATAAGAAGGCATCTATGGTGATGAAGGTTCAAGCAGAATATATTCCCCCATCCATCTAGTGCAACAGATAAGACCTTTTAGTTTACAGTTTCCTGCGTGAATTCCTCCCGGAGCATACATCAATGTTACTTTATCTTCAGGATTAATTCAATGTTACTACTAAACAACATTTACTCATCATCTTTGACGTCACATCCCAGTCATTTTAGCAGCATCTCCTTTGGCATCTGGAACATATTTCCATTTAAACTGATTTACCTATAATTTCATATGCATGTTTATTTCCTTGATCCATTTCAGACCTTGCATATAAGTGTATGTGTGTATAGCAACTAGAGATATAATTAAAGCTTGGTTAATACTAGGATGAAATTTAAAGAGAGATTTTATTTCTACGTTCATTGCTCAAATTAATTTGCAATATTAGTTTTATAACTGAACAGAGACTAGCTGGATTTGTTTTTTCCTAATAAATGCATGTTGCTATTTTTCCATTCTAATGTATTCCTTTTGTTATTGCTCACTAACTTACTTAATACATATTTCCTACCCACATATCTTCTATCTCAAAGGCCTAGACCTCTGAGAGACCTGACTATTCCCACATCTACCAAATAATGTTTCTTCAAAGTTCCTTAGCTGCTGTTTCCATGATTCACAGGTAATGGCATTTTTTCCCTGGAGCAAAGCACTCTGTGGAGAGGACAATTTTCTTATAATACCAAAGAGAAGAGCACTTAGACAAAACTACATATAGCCTTTATAAAGTATCCAAATTTAGTTCTTGTTTTCTCTGTTAAATATCATCCAACCTTTTTCAAACAAACCAGCAATATTTGGTTATGGAAGGATTTGTTTGGAATTAAATCTGCAACAGAGTTCTCAGAGTTCCTGAGTCAGAAGGGTCTTCAAAGTACCCATGAAGACATAAAGATGATTTCTTTTCATTACTGCATTTTAAGGTATGACTTTTTGTAGACAAAAGACAATAATCATATATGGAACTTAAAATAAAAGGTCTCTGGTGCTCACTAACTCCTGGAGAGTGTATTGGCATTGTTTGCAAAGAGCATCAGTTGCTACTTCTCTTCTCTAGTTGTGAACAAACCAGTTGATTTCTCAATTCTTATAGTGACAAAGCCTAAATGACAGTCTGATTTTTTTGGCACGACAATAGAGGGCCATATGCTACATACAGATGCTAAAGTATGTAGTGTATTTTCTGGTAATATGCATCAAAGTAGAAGAATCTAGGTGAGGAACACCAATAAAAGATTTGTTAGCCTTTGCACTGCAATGGGTATTACAGAATTACAGAAGCACAGAATAAGCTGAGTTGGAAGGGACAGACAAGGTTCACTTAGTCCAGCTCCTGCCCCTGCACAGCACAATCCCCCAGAGTAACATCATGTGCCCAAGAGCATTGTCCAAATGCTTGAACTCTGTCAGGCTTGGTGCCGTGACCACTTTCCTGGGGACCCTGCTCCAGTGCCCAATCACCCTGGGGGTGAAGAACCTTTTTCTGATATCCAACTTAAACCTCCGCTGACACCACTTCATTAAGTTCCCTTGGGTCCTGTCCCTGGTCACCAGAGAGAAGGGATCAGTGTCTGCCCCTCCTCTTCCCCTCACAAGGAAGTTGCAGACTGCAATGAGGTCTCCCCTCAGTCTCCTCCAGGCTGCACCAACCATGTGAGCTCACTGCTCCTTGTATGGCCTCCCCTGTAGGCCCTTCATCATCCTCAGGGCCCTCCTTTGGATGCTCCTAAACAGCTTTATATCTCTTTTATATTACAGGGCCCAAAACTTCCCCCAGCACTCGAGGGGAGGCTGCCTCAGTGCAGAGCAGAGCAGGACAATCCCTTCCCTTACCCAGCTGGTGATGCTGGGCCTGATCCCCCCCCCGGGCAGGGTTGGCCCCCCTGGCTACCAGGGCACTGCTGACTCCTATCAAGCCTGAAATTGCATTGTATTTATCATTTTTGTACACTTTCTGTGTAAACCATGGATTAAAATTAGGCTTTCGCTTACTGTTGAAATCATTACTCATTTCATCAAACGTGAAACATACGTGTTAGAAAGCTGCAGCAAAGCTCTGAAGAACGAGGTGGAAAATGTCTGGAATATTTCTTCAAAAATATTGTTTTTGCCATTCCTTGCAATCAAAAAAACTTTGAAAGGTACTCTTAACTACTCTTCTATCTTTACTCAGATTCTTTATTCATGTTTTCCTTTTCATACTTTGAGATTTAGTGTAAACTCCTAAAGGATAGCTTTTAAAGATACTGGTCTTTCTGGTACTTTGCAGGTCAAAAAGACATTTGATGATAAGTATTTTACTTTTTCAACTTCTTTATGTAAGTAAAGGACATTTTATCTAGTAGAACATTAATTTATTGTTGAGTATAAAGACTGAAGGTCTTAATATCTCAGGCTGAATTACACAATGTAAATGGGGTCCCTGAAATTCTCTACTTATAAAATTTTCCTTCTGACATTTCCCTTTCTCCTCATGGAAAAAGGGAACATCTGAGGACTGATGCATCTGAAGATGTTTACCCGGGTGTTCATTTGTATGCCTGGAATAAAAAAACTGAAGAAGCTGAATGAGTAGTGTTCCCAGTCTGGAATAAGTCGAACACCCAGTCACTTAAATGGTTCCCTGTGCTTTTCCTTATTCACTTAATTTTTAAAAATCAGAATGAAATGTTGTTATTTCAGCTACATTAACAATATTATTGCCCTCTAGTGGACCTATTTATTTGCAATTGCATAAATTAACTTGAAAATATTTTCTCTGTAACATGCAACTCAGTGAGTCTGAACCAGAAAATAACTTTGGTTGAAAAATATCCCACAAATTACTTTTCATAAGGTATGTGCTGGGGATTATTAAATGAAAATTATATTGGAAGACTGGAAACTTCTTTTATTACATCAAACAATAAAAAAATGTCTGTTGCAATAAAGGTTCAAATATCTACCTGGCAGTGGCACCAACCAGTCAAGTATGGCATGACTACCTAAGGTCCAAACATCAGGCACATAGTGACAGGACAAGGGGAAATGGTTACAAACTGAAAAATGGTAGTTTAGTAAGCTCTTAGGAAAAAATTCTTTATTGTGAGGGTGGTGAGGCACTGGAACAGGTTGCCCAGAGCAGCTGTGGATGCCTTATCCCTAGAGGTATTCAAGGCCAGGCTGGATGAGACTCTGAGCAACCTGGTACAATCAAAGTGCCATGTCCATGACGGGAGTGGAGGGATGGAACTGGATGATCCTTAAGGTCCTTTTAACCCAAACCATTCTATGATTCTATGGTTTCAGCTCTTCAATATGTGCATTAATCAGGCTCAATAATTCTCAGACATTATTCATATTCTATTGTAGCATCAGTGCTTGGTTACATTTCTGAAATTGGTCAGCATGTCAAATTCTGTTGGGGACAGAGAGCAAACCTTAGAAAATGTTCCATCAGAGAAAAAAGTAAAGGGTAAACACTGAAAGGAAAAAAAAAAAAATTGTTCAGAAGTACATTGAAATATTATCAGGCCATGCATAAAACATAGGAGTTTAAAATTACTTTATAAAGATTAAACTTGAAGGAACTGTCTAATAAAGATAGCTAAGGTGAAAAAGATGTAGATGGATTTTAGAAAGAAACCACAAAGGTAAGTACTTAACTGTTGACTTCTAAAAGCATTGTTTATGGAACCTAACTTTCCCTTGCAAATTGAACTGAGCATCAGTCTAGATAGCATAGTTAGATCCCTTTGCATATGAATAACCGTGGCCTTTATACATGAAGTGAATTGTAATTTGGATGTTTTAATTTGGAACAAGAATCAGTGAAACTCTCTTTGGGATAAAATATGCCTGAATTTTTAATGAAATATTGAGTATTAATGGGAATAAAATATGGCTTCACAAATTTCCATGTTGCAGTATTTCTAATATTAATATAATTTGGTAATTTAGTATTTTTAAAATATCCAGTGGGAGTTGTTTAAATATTTGGAGTCCATCAATAATACTTATTTCACACAATAAGGAGCTACATAAATATTTATTAAATGACACGTAATTTTTTGAAACCATTTCTTAGCACATAGCAACCTTGAAAATTTTACTGAGAGAGACTGATTACTGCAAATTCCATTCCATTCCTTATGCTTTGAAGTGAATTGGATTACTCTGGATCTACACAAGGGCCCAGAGTACATTAACGGGCTTTAGCTACCCTAAGCAGCCTCACCTGGATCTTCCCCCAGCCACTCTTCTCATGGGCATGGTGGCTTCATGAAGCTTCATGAAGCCTGAAGGGAATCCCTGTGATCCCCTCAGACTTCACCCATGATCTCATCTTACATGGGACTGCTGATGGATGCTGTTCCTCTCATGGCCCTGCCTCCCTACAGTAGCACTGTTTTGTCAGAGAGAGCACTATCCTGCCTGGGCTCAGCTCTTGGCTCATACTCTTCAAAGGACCAGTGAACCTTCCTCTTCTGGACTAGACCACATCCCTTTACCCAAGGGCTTTTTTTGCTCCCCGGAAAACAGGTAGATAAAACAAGATTTTTCCCTAACAAATTTACATCCCGTATCAGAAAATCTGGCACAAATTTATATTTGCTTGAATTTTGTGAATCATGTTTAATCCTTCTGATTTTTAAGGGCAAGAGAGGACTTCTATGCATCACCCATAAATAATTAGGGATAATTTTTTCAATGTATTTCTCACTTTTTTTTTTTTTTTTTTAAATCTGGTATTATTCTGCTCCTATCATAAAGAAGCCAAATATATTCATAAAACCCAACCTTCACTTATAATCTTTTCAGAGTTTTAACTCCTAGGTTGTATCTGCAATTTAAAATTTGGCTTCAGATTGCATAATTTACCATGTATATTCTCTGAGCAACTGTTGTTTTAGGCAAAAAAAAATCACAGTAAAATCACTGTGAAAGAAGAGACATCCACAGCTGAAACCTAAAATTAGACAAAGACAAATCTTCCCTCGACTATTTGCTGCCTACCTAGGAGTTTTACCTTTGAGGGTGGGGAAAGTGCGCAATATTAACCTTCGGGTGAAAATGTGGGCAGATATACTGTATCTTATACAGCCTCCAAGAAGAATGCAAGGAAATACGGCAAGCGGGTGCTTTGCCTCTTCCATTATAAAAAAAAAAAGGATCAGTTTAAGTGCTTCACAGTACAGGTGAAGTACACACCACACTCATATAAGTCACCATATACACGACTTCTAAGGGTGAACATGTTGAGATGCGTGTCAGTCATGCAACAATTACACCCCTGTATTATTCCTGGGGTCAGATCAACTACAAAGAAACTCTACGTGTAGCTGATGATAACAAGCAGTCATTTGGTCATAACTGTGACCCATCCTTAGGCTAGATGAAAAAATGCCACTAAGGTGGATTCCTCATATTTGGGAATCTCACTGCTTATCGTGACTGAGTTTGAATTGTGCTTGTCTTGTCAAGAATGTCATCACATTCTATAAAATTATAGGCTTGACTCTATGAATAAAATTGACAAGATGCAGATATACAGCTATATTTGTGAATGAGAATCTAGGACTAGTTTTGTGATAAACAAGTCTATAGGCAAATATCCAATAAACTGGGGGAACTCACATCTTTCAGTTGCAATTATGTAATACATGCCCCTCTGAATTTCAGCAGATGCAGTATTTCCTGAATTCTTTTGCAAGGAATCAAAAACTATTTTCTGTGCTGCACAGAAAATGTTGCCTGTGCTGCTTTAACATATACAAGGCAATTTCCAGACCAAGGATATTTTCTCCCAATTCAGTCAAGCAGTAATAAGTCTCATAGTTCCACTTCTTGATCTCATCCTATTACTTCACTATTTCTTTGTTCCATTGTTCCAATCATGATGTTCTCAGACAGTATCATTTTTCCTGCTTTCTCTTACTGGCACTGATTTCTCATCTTTACCATATCAAATCAATCTCTGGCCTAAATCTGAAAAAGATGTTCTCCCATTCAGTTTGACTCATCATTTTTTATCAGTCTTTATATTTTCCCTTATTTTTTTTGTTTTGGAGTTTTTTTGGGTTTTTTTTGTTTTGTTGGGTTTTTTTTTTTGTTTTTGTTTTTTTTTTTTTTTGTTTTGGTTTGGAGTTGTGGTTGGTTGGTTTGAGTTTTTTTGGGATTTTTGGAATGTGTGTAGTGGGGGTTTTTTGGGTTTTTTGGGGTCTTTTTTATCATTATTTTTCTCCTCTTCTCTTTCCTTAATTCCTAAAATGGCCTTCAGATGGATGTCGCAAACCCAACCTACCTCTTTGAACAGGGAAGAGATTGCTTCTTCCATTCACCACAAAAATCAGAAGGCCTTCCAAAGAATGGGAGAACAGGCAGAGGCAGTAACAGAAAATGAAAGACTGTGATGCCTTTTTCCCATCTGTAACAATAAGTTTAAAGACTGTACTGGTAATTGTTATGAGGACCCTTGGCTTTCAGAAAATTATATCACTTCCCCAAGCTGTAAATGCTGTAATTACATCACAAATGTATTATTGTCATCATATTCTGAGAACAGCAAGCTCATGTCATTCCAAGCAAGTACATTTTTAATCAGTAAATGAAAAGGTTTTAATTCCAGGAGCTAGAGAAAAATATAACATCTGTCTGCAAAAATGAAAGTAGAGAATACTAGAATTTCAAATAGTCCCATTAGTCAGCACACTAATGTGTTCCACAAAAGCCCACAAAAGTTCACATCATGTGATGATCTTTCCTGACAAGGAAAAAAAATAACAAAAAACAAAACTTATATTTAATAACCAAATTTAATCCAAGTACTGCAGAAATGCAAATATTTGTTTGTCCAGTATTCCTTGTCCAGGGCTGGAACTAGTAAAAAACTTTTATACATATTTAAACCCAAATCAAGTATAAATGTTCTTTTATTCTAAGGTTGATTGCATTATTTACCTGTAATTCATCAAAAAGATGATTAGTGGGTCAGTCATTTGGTCAATCTACTCTGCTTTCAGGAAGGAGCAACTTAAAATATTCTTAAGTTTTTAATTTTCATGGCCTTTTTAAAGTAGCTTCTTCCAATATTTACATATTATTACAGTAAGGCAAAAAATATATGCAACCTAACTGTTTTGAGTTTAAATTAAGTCAAATTTATCCCACAGTGATGAGGGATAAATGTGTTTTTTTCATGATACTTGCACATTTTCAGAGATGATTGCCATGTCCTCTGCACCAACTTTCTTTCCAGACTATACAAATCCAATTTTCAGTTCAAGACAAAAGCTTTTCTCATCTGTCTTTAAATCTCTAATAACTTTGTTGCTCTTTTCTGTTTGTTTTCTCTTAGAGAATGATGCCCAAACCTAATTTTTAGATGAAGCCTTGCCAAGACTGAGGAAGGAAGAAAAAAATATCACTCAGAGCTGTCAGTTTTCCATGAGCCATTCCCAGAATGACATTTACCTCTTTTGGCAACATCTTAAAAAACCTTAATTCAGACTATGGCACATTTATAGTTTTCTGTAGCCTTTCTGTTGTTGCTGCTCTTCCTCCTTTTGTAACTGCCCATATAACATCTTTGCCAAGCAAGGTTCTTGTATACATCATCATTAGTTTTAATCATATTTGAGATTTTTCCTCTGACATATGTTGATCTCCAGAATACATGCAAACTCCACAGTGCTAGTTCAATACCATGATGCCAATGTCATTGTACAAAGTACCGTCAAGTAATTTGAAATATTCCAAAGGTTGGAAAAGTATCCAGTAATACTACTTTAAATTTATAAAGTTCTGTGTATGTGGTATGTGTCAGCAAACCATGTTACCTACATCACTGTGATTTGAAAAAGTGAGTAAAAATCCAAGAAACTGTATAGCAAGATTAGAAAAAAAGGCTTAAATATTTTAAGTATTTGTAAAATACCATAATGGAAAGGTTCCCTTAATACACATCAGAACCATTTTTTAATACTGGAGTAATCTTGTTGGAATGAGAACCCAAGTTCTACAGACTTTGCACCTATCTGAAATTCATATTATAAAACAAACAAAAAAAAAGTAGTTTTCAATGTTATTATTGCTTCTCTTATCACACAGATACTAATATATTATCTGATGCATTAACAAAGTTTTTCCTTGTGCTGTGCTACAAGAAATTATTTAAGTCACATACAAATTTCCTGAAATAAGTCCATTGGTAGTAAAAGTTAGTTCCATTGAAAACAATGAAATCACTCTACAGCACATCAAGTTGAATGCTGGAAATGATTCTGTCTGATTTACACTTTTTTGGAGTGGAATTTTTAATCAAATTATTTTTAATTCATAGGTTACTTTCAGTACACTTACTGGAAATTTTCAAGTCTTGTATGAGTCTGTGTAGTCTCATAAGTCATCTGATTATTACTTATGGTCCTCAAGGATTTTCTGTATTATATACTTACAGACGTATTTGAATTCCTCATTTAAATATAAAATCAGCTGTTTTCTTTAGACTATTGATCATTTATGTGCTTTGTGGATATCTAGAGTTTTTAACCCTTAAATTTTAGGTTTTTTTAATTTTTCAATGATAAGCTCTGATCAGAATTACATTAAATAAGGAAGAAAAACAACCACAAAGCTTTGAGTTCACAGAAACATAGAATTGTTTGTGTTGGAAGGGACCTTAAAGATGATTCAGTTCCAACCCCCCTGCCATGGACAGGGACACCTTCCACTAAACCAAGCTGTTTAGTGCCCCATCTAACATGGTCTTGAATACTTCTAGGCATGGGGCATTCATAATTTCCCTGAACAACCTGTTCTGGTGCCTCACCAGTGTCACAATAAATATTTTTTTTCCTGATATTTAATCCAAAATTACTCTCTTTCAATTCAAAATCATTCCTGTCCTATTACTACATGCCCTTCGAAAAGTCTCTCTTCATCAGTCATGTACTTAGGACACTTACAGACTACAACTCTATGTATTTACTTTGGTAAAATAAATGAAGCACAAATAAAAATAGAAAATCCCAACTAAAGTCTTTTATGAGCTCCAGTCTTCTAATTGTAATGATAATAATAGACTAGCTCTCTTACTTGACTAACAAAAAATTATAAACTTACAGACTTTACATAATTCTTATGTCACAGAACATAAGAGTTCCAGACAAGATAGAGTTAGTGAAACAGAACTTTCCCAAAGAATTAAAGAGAAAATTTTTACTTCTATTTTAATCTAACATCCATTGCTTCAGTCCGTATTTATATATATGTTTATACTAGGATACTATACATACATTTCACACTCATTTTGTTCATCGCTAAACATGGATGAACATACTATCTTTGAAGTCAAGTGCATCTATGGGTTTGGGAAAAACAAGATTTTTGTGTCTCGGAACTTCACCTCTCATGCTACATTCTGGGAGTGATGCCTTAAGTTTTAGCTTTTATACTTTTTAGATTCTATGC
>VWZN01017204.1:32680-61446 GCA_013396955.1 Regulus satrapa
AAACCTATATGTTTTTTTGAAATTTCAACCTGAAAGTGTAAGTGCTATTTTGAAGCTTCTCTCAACCTAAAGGTCTAAGAGTAATTCTGCCTCTTCTTCCGTTATGCATGAGTAAGAACATATGCATAGGATTTCTACTGGAAGACTCTTTAATGATACAGAAATACTGTATAGCCAGTTCCTGTGCTTATATGAAGCGGCTTGCAATGCAGAAGTTAGAAGAAAATACAATTGAGAAGACCAGAAAAATTCAGACAGAGAAAAGATAAAAAGCTCTGCATGTCTTAAGATCAAGTAAGATTAGAAGATATATATATATTAAAAATATATAAATATTTTTCTTGCAGAATGATAATACAAAGCATTACAAGGACCAGGATCACATTTGCATTTACACTTTAGACAGAGCAGAACTGGGCTGGAAGAGGGCGCAGGTAGGTAAGGTATGTTACAAAAATCTTCAGTAAATTTTGCGTGACTTTGCTAGGCCTCAGTTATACAGGTCACACTAAACTGAACCAGCAAGAGTTGATAAAAGTCTACAGCATACTCTAACTACTTTCTATATGCTCTTTCCAGAACACAGATGTAAAACTGGACAGCTTGTTTCACTTTCTTGCCAATGTCACTGTCACCAGGAGCCACATATACACAGACTTTTCAAAGCTAATAACCATCAGTTGTGTCTCACCTTTTTATGGAATCATAGGATCATAGATTTGCCTAGATTGGAAGGGACCTTAAACATCATCTAGTTCCAACCCACTCTTCTCATCCTTTTCCTTTAGTAGTGTGCATTGGAAACATAATGAACATAAATGTATTTTAATAGCTTTACACACACCTACAATACCAGCATATGTACAGATAAGTTTTAAATGTGACTCTTTACATGAGATCGTTCCCAAAAAAATTCTAGAGTAATACTGTAATGCATCGTCAGATCTATCCTTTTCTTCTTAACAATATACACCAGCACCTTCATCTTTTTCCACATATTTTATGCTAACTATTTAAATTTCTGTTGCTAAGGTCATGACTGCTACTGGAATAACAAAGAACAGCCAAGGTGGCCATGAAATTTGACTGATGAAAAAAGTTAACAAGGTAAAATTTGGTTTCAGCTTACATACTTTAAAATAATTTCCTATCCTCTCCTTCTGGAATATAAATTAAAAACCACCTGTAAGAGTAAGAAGAGAATGTTCATGGTGCTCTAATTAAGAAGTACATTATGTTAGAAACAGAGGAACTGAACATTCTTTAGTCAGAGGAGCCTGGAACAGGAGAATTGAGTCAGGTCCAAATTTACATCCCCAAAAGAGACGTAAAATCATCTAGACAGTGCAACTTAATTCCGTGAGTGTGCAATGCATTTTCAGACAGCAACATCTCGGTAAATATGTCTACCCTACTATTCCAAAGAATTAATTTTCTGAATCTTTTCTCCCCTTCACATTCCCAAATTTTTCACCTTGGGTTAAGTCTGAGACTATACATATTCACTGACATTCTAATATTCTTGCACATAAAAGCTGTATTTCTAAATTTAATGTCTTATTAGGCCACCAGCATTCAAGATAAAAAGCTGAAATTGCAAATGGAACCCTTATGCTAGTCTCATGAGAGCGAGCTTTATTTTATAGTCCTCTTTGACCATATGACTACTTCCCAAATGGCAAATAGTTAGTCAATCATAGCAAAAGCATGCTAAGACAATCCTTACATGGAAGATTGTCAACATAAGGGGAAAACAAACAGATTGTAGTTGGAGGAATAGAGATTCAGAGAAACTGAACTCTCTCTGTGTGTGATTTTTCTTCTCTCACTTGAATAACTGTTTCTATCGGATATGCATCTGTCACTTTGGGTGTATCTGTATTGCAGAGTTAAGTAAAAAAATCTCTTAACCTTAAGAAACCTCCTCTTTCTTGGAGGCTGGCCTCTCCAGATATATTCTCAACTGTGTCCTTTTAGAACACATTTTCTTTTGTTAGCACTACTCTCCCTTCACAAGAAACGTACAGGTTTTTTTTTCTCTAAGCTCTTCTCTCAGCTCTTCCTGAACAAAAAGCTCATGTGTGTATGGTAGAAAGTAAAATGATTGTAAGAAGTCATATGTGTCTGATGGTTTTGAGGGAAGTTACTCCAGTTCTTGGGCTACTAAAGCTGCAGAAGTGCTTTTCAGAACCTCAACTTTAATTCATACAGTGGTAAGTAATTAAAGAAATTATGCTGTCACAGTAAAGATATTCCTAAATGTGTATGTCAAGCATAATAATTATTTTCTTTCCCAAGACTGAAGAAAAATAGCTTTAAGAGGTGCAGTGATTTCATTAGTGACACTGGTAATTAACTCTGAAACTCACCAATTATATTTAAATATTAACATTCCTATCCTATCTCCTGGTACTCTTTTTTCCAGATACATCTAATCCATCTGTGAAATTCCAGTATTAGGTTTACTTCTGCCAAACACACCACTATTTCTCCCAAAACTCCAATTGCCAAGTAACACTTCCAACATATATTTATGCTGTAAACATATAGGAAAAAATGTGTTAAGTATGTTGAAAGCTGAAAAGAGAAAATATAAAATTCCTTTTTTTGTGGACAATGAAACAAATGTCACAGGTTCTAAGTACAGTTGAGATGGGGACAGTAATTGAACAATTTTAAAAGATGCCTATTTCAAGCCATCTTGAGGTGTAATTTCCAGTTAGGTTTGAACAACACAAAACCTGGAATATTTAATTTTCCATTTATGTTTCAAATTGATATAGAGCTATGCAGGCCTTTGCATTTACACTGTAGAAGCCATCTATTAACTAGACTTTTAAACACCTCTGAAACATAATATTTATGACAGACACCTGTTTGTGTGTTTCTTCAAACCCTTTGATATTTCTGAGACGACCTGATTACTTTTCAAGCCATTTAGGTATCTACACAAGCTTGTGTATTCTCTCAGAACACTTCGTGTCTTCCTTCTCAAATCTGACAGATTCACCTGACACTGCCCTGTGTTATTTTTTCTGTTTCATGTACTGTGTTCTTCTCTTACCTAATAGCAATATTAATCTTAAATATAGGAAACCTTGTAAAAATGAAGGAGATTGTTAAAATCTTACAACAATCAATGGACTGTCATTCAGATCCTACTGTAAACTCAGTGAATAATCACCAGCACAGTTCAAAGGAGAGATGGACTGCTTGTAAACTTTTAACTGTAAAGAATTCTCTAATTTGAGATAAATATTTTGGGTAATTTTTGATAGACTTGATGCTTGAATGGGCCTTTCTTGCTCTGCAAGAAAGCAAACAATCAGAAAGCATGAAGACAAGGCATCAAGAGTGGGAAAGACAAAAGCAGCACGAAAATTGTCATAAAGCAAAGAAAATAAAGTTTCATGTGAATAGTTTCACAGAGTAAAGATGTAAGGACTTGACTGCTTCAGTGCATTTTTCTACCTCTTCTTTATTAACCCAATAATAACTCATATTTTATAAAAATGTTATTAACAAAAAAGATTTTTTTCAAATTATGGTATACTTACTGATGCGTCTCTTTCAGGAGCAATTTCTCTTTCTCACTCTATGTTCTCTCTCTTTCAAATATATTTCTTTCAGTATTCAGCTACAGAATTCAGTTTTTTGTTCCTATTTTTTTTTTTGACCACTTCTCCTGCCTTGAAGAGATTAGGAGATACCTGCTCTACTTGTTGAAATGGGTGTTGTCTCTACAGAGACCAAAATAACTGAAAGCCTGACAAACGCCTCTCAGAAGAGATTTTACCCTCAAAATAGCTCCCTTAGACAGAACAATCACATTGCAGAAGAGGAAATGATGCTTGGGTTAGACTAACTTGATTCATAACTCCCTGAGCAAGCACCAGAGTAACCTTTGCTTTGTACAGAATTGGAAATTACTTATAAAGGACTCATTGAACTTAAATTATTATTAAATATCTACAATGTTATGGTTCTATGAATTAGAAATTAAATTTAAAACTTCCTTTAAAAAACAAACAAACAAACAAAAAAAAAACCCAACAAAAACAACTTACTTACACTTTCAGGTTTTCTTCCTCTCTGACTTCACTGGCACTTTGTTAAAAACCCCAGCTACATGTGAACCAAAATATTCTGAAATATCACTGATTTTTATAACTCTAAGATTTTTCCTTGTGATTCTACAACTATGTGCAAGGTTTCACACTGCCATTTCTTGTTATCTTTACTTAGATTCTTTATAAAGCCATCAATGGAGCTGCAATGGAGAAAAGGGCACTGAGAGTGTAAGTCAGTTCTACTTCCTGACAGGATAACCTTATACCTACAGTGAACCTTGGGTAAACAGATACCTGAACACAGGCAATATGAATGTGATCCTGACAGGAATATATATTCCATACACCAATCCCTCCTACGCTGTTAAACTCGCTCATTGCCTTCACATCCTGTAGGGTCTTTCAAACAGTCAAACAGAACTCATATGGATGTATCTACGAAAATCTCATTCCTCAAATAAAAGGCAAGGTGTTTAGAAAACCTTTTGCAAACTGCAACTAAATATAACAGTGTGAAGTATGCGATATCTACCTTCATTCTTTGCAGTTTGTTATATCTTGCAATGAAGCCCTTTTTTCAAAAGTTCCAGCTGGTACTATCTGCAGCTAAGCAACACAAAGCGCAGAAAGGACAACATGTAATATTTTCTTTTTTAAAAAATTATTATTATTTATCATATGAATTTCTATTCATAATTTCTAAACAGAACAGTGAAAGATTTTTGTCTTGTGTTCAAAGATGAACATGGGAATGTATCACGTCTATTGCCAGATTCTGGTATGTATTCATTACAAACCTGTCTTCCATAAAAGATACATTCTAGAGTCTAAGAAATTCTGATGGTATATGGGCTGACTGGTAACACAGCAGCGAGAGATCCCTTCCTGCCCTTTGAAAAGGTTAAAAGTTTTAGAACTAAAACTTTAACTTTTCAAAATTTCGCTTCCCTGCAAAACAGCTCACTGCTTATTAATTACTGCTGGTAGCTGCCATAGGCAAGAATATAAAAATCATATGCGTATTTGATAAAGATAAAAATCTGTAAGATGCTTATAAAGTACATGACTTGAATCACTCAAGCACTTCAGCAAACACTTCCCATTATTCTGCTTTCTTCCTTCTTTACTTGTTTATTTACCCTTTCATCTTTGTTGCTTTTTTTGTCTTTCCTTTAATCTCCATCATAATCCCATACACATGTAAGTACAAACAGCACTCTGTATGGAGATTTAAATTGTTTTCTATTTTCTTTTTCCTTCTTATGTGTCTCATGAGGCTCTGACCCTACTCTAGTATGTTTCTGCCCGCAGCATACTCATAAATATTCAAAGCCCTTTCCCACCATTGCTGGCATTTCTTTACTCACACAAGCATTCCTGAATGATATCTTTCACTTCAAATATCTTCTCTGTCCTTCATACGCCTTGTCTCTCCCTTGCTGCTCCTATTCATACATTGCTACTCTCTTTCCTTACCAATCTCTCTGTACCTGTGTGATCTTTCTCTCTCTTCCTCAAACATGCTCAAGAAATATTCATGTGCCTTTGTTGTCCACCGTTCTCTTCATACCATTGCTTTTCTTCTTTCTTCCAATGGATACACCGTAAAGAAGGGAGGTAGCTGTATTTATGGCCCTATGCTTTTCACAATAAATAGTCACAGCAGTCCTTGTAGGGCAGACAAATGAAATTCCCATTACAGTAACTTATCTATTTTCATTTCCGTTTCCATTTCTGGATATTACACTAATGGAAGACTCTACAAAATAGACCGGAAAAAACAGAGCTAGTGTTTGCTGAGGGCACACACACAGTCCCTTTGGGAAAGAGGAGAAAAGATAGGGACCGTATAAAGTTAGTGTTTCCTTCATACCAGCTACAGTGATGAATTCACAGTAACAAAAGAAATTACTAAGTTACTTTTGCTAGAAATAATTCACTAGATCTCAAAATACAGTTCACTTCCCTCAGAATAGAAAATAATAATAATATCATAATCTTTCCTATCAAACTTACATATGGAAGAGATTCTACACTTCCACTCGGTTGGTATCTTGCTCCAAATGCTAAATCTGGGACATTATTGTTCCAGTATATATAAAAATATATATATTTCAGTATATAAACCTTAACACTTTAGGAAGTTTTGGCCAACATTGAAGCTGAACTTCATTAATTATTTAGATGATTTTCTTTTTTTTTTTTTCTTCCCAGAAAGAATTAAATATTTCTGTCCTTTTCACAGCAACACTTACCATATAAAGAGATCATTTACTTCTACGTTCTTAAGTAAGTGTTCTTTCCACTTCTATATCTATCTCTAACTTTCTGCATATTCTAATGTTTTGTAATTTTCCTCTGGACTACCTTCAGTTTGATATTAAACATAATTGGCTTCACCAATCCCTTGCAGAAAGATAATTTGTCCTGTCAGATGTACTGCACACCTATTAATACACTCCACGGTGACGCTGTCTTTTTTCTTTAATGGTAGCACATTGCTGACTCATATTTACATTACAGCCCCCAGATTATTTTCTGAAGCACTGTATTTTACCAGTATCTTTTAACTTTTTTTCTTCCCAAATATAATTTACATGCGTCAGTATCACGTTTTCTCCTGCTTCTTCCAAGACATTTCTTTAACTTGTGCTTAATTATTCATTTCTTTAATTTGACTTCCCATATTTGTCACCAAAGTGCCAACAGGTCCTTTTAGCTTGCTGATAACTCTGTATTTCATAACTTCATCATTCACATCACTAAGGATGAGCAGAAAATACCTTTTAATCAAGCACTTAAAATGAAAAAAAGTGTATCACATAAGGATTTTTGCTTCAACAGGGTTACTTTTAATTAGGCAGATAATAACTTCTTCACATAACTGCCTTACTCTTAAGATACCAAATGGTGGACAACCTAATACACTCCTACATTCTGCTACTAGCTGCTGTCAAAATTGTGTACATGTAGTCTGCACGTGTTTTAATTTCAGCCATTGGCCTCTCAACTATCAGAGTGTGGAAATGTCACATCAGGTACGTCTTCCCGTTTGTTCCATATAACGATCAAGTATCTTTGCATATTTTCTGATAACCAAACCAAAAAACCTCAAAAAAACCCCAAACAAACAAACTAACAAAAAAACCCCAAGAAAGAAACCAAACCAAACCAAAAAATTTGCATTTTTTCCTCAGTAAACTTGGGAGGTTTGGGAGTTTTTTCTTCCCCTCCCCTTTTTCCCTCAAGATGCATTATTGGAGTTATCATGTCCACCGATGTTATGGATCATCTCCCTTACACTGAATGACATATCAAAGGGTCGCAAAGAAAGTCCCGTTTACCATTAAATCACTGCAAGAGCAGTACAATTACCGTAATCACAAAGCATTTTGAATATCACAACATCCAGCATGAAGTTAGCCTGTGCTATAGCATTTCACACGCTGTTTTCCCTTAAGTGCATGGCCATGTTTTCGGACGCATTAAGCAGATGTTCACGCCCCAGGCAGCACGGCGGGCAGGAGAGCGCGGAGTTCCGCGGGGCGCTCGCTCCGCGCCGGGCGCCTCCCGTGAGGAGGGCGGGGAGGCTCCGCCACTCGTGCGGCGCCCGGCGCTGGGGACCGAGGGGAAAGGCCGCGGGCCGCTCCCGGGCNCCCCGGGAGGTAGGCGAAGGCTGAAGGGGAGGAGGCAAGAGAGGAGGAGGAGAGGCGGAGGAGGTGGAGGAGGCGGGAGCGCAGGGAGGACACGGGGAGGCGGCTGCTGCTGCTGGGCAGAGAGGAGCCGTGCAGGAGCAGCGGCTGCACTCGGACGCCACATTCCCTCTTTACGGGGCTGGTGGTGAGGATGAGCGAGAGCTGACCCTGCCGCGCCGCCGCCTGTGCTGTGAAGTGTCTGCTCCTCCTCCTCCTTCTCTTCCTCCTCCTCCCCGGCTGTGGGTGAACCTGCGCTACGGGCTCTTCACCGACACGGGGGAGGTTGGTTGGTTTGTGCATTTGTTTAAGGCAAAGAGAGAGAAAGATCTTCCACCCGCTGAAGCACAGTTCACTATGATCGTACTCGCATCCAGCACTGGAAGCCGGTTGGATTTCGTGTCTCAGTCCAGGGTGTTTTTCTTGCAAACCTTCATTTGGATTTTATGTGCTACAGTGTGCAAAGCGGAGCAGTATTTCAATGTGGAGGTAAGATCAGCCGGATGCGTGTGCGAGCGTGTGAGCTTCCCTTTTCCCCTTTCCTCCCTTCCTCCCTTCCCTTCCCNTCCCCTTTTTTTTTTTTTTTTTTTTTTTTATTTTTTTTTTTTTTTTTTTTTTAAATGTCCCTCAAATCAAATCAGATAGCCAGCCAGCCATGTCTTCCAGGGCATACGTCTGTGTAGGCTTTCCTTGCAGCAGCCGGTAGCTCGCTCCCCTCCCCGCGCTGCCCCGCCTGATGGATGCGTTTCAGCCGGAGATCCCGTTATCCCGGCAGCGCGATGCCGGGCGCTGGAGCGCAGCCCGCGGGCGACGGGAAACCCTCACCCGGGCACGGAGGAAACCCCGGGCGCAGTACGCACATGCAGCTCAGAAAAGGTTCCCTGAATGTCTTGCACTTAAGATACCACGCTGTATTGCTCAGTTTTCCCAGCCTTGTTTGGTTTAGGTGGAATGTTGGGGTTTTTTTTGTTTGTTTGTTTGTTTTTTGGGGGGGGTTTGTTTGTTTGGGTTTTGTTTGTTTATTTTATTTTTTTTTTTAAGAAGAAGAGGTAATGAAAGAGCGTTATGGGGACAGGAGGAAGGAAACTTGGCACGTTTCTTTGTGGTAGAGTATCTAAAAAAAAAAAAAAAAGGTTTTTTTTTTTTTCCCATGTAGACGTAAGAAAAAGAGTTGCCACGAGAAATAGTGAAACAAACGGCATAAAGGTGCAACTACAGCTCGGAAGTTAGGGGGTGTGGAGGACAAGGAAACAGTATTTTTCCAAGAGAAAATGAAGATTAAAATGTGGGGATACCAAGATGGGGCAAACCCTAAGAGTTTACACTTACAGTGACCATCCATTTCCAGTCACCTTTGTCTGCATTCCCAGTTTTCCCATTAGGAGTTTTTACACAGTGCTTTCCCTTAACTAATGCTTCTTTGCTGACTTTTATCATATTTCGATGTATTCTTTCCTCCTTTTTCTCCATCCTGTCACTCCATTTGTTCTGCTGTGATCTCTTACTCTACTGCAATGTGATGTGTATATTTCCTTCTTCTTTCTTTTGTCAATTGAACTTATTGATTTTTCTTGTTATGTGTCTGTAATTTATATGTACTCTTTAAACTTCTTATATGTAATTCTGGTATTCTTTTAGGTCGCTCTTTACCTTCACTTTCTTCTGCCAATCCCACTCAAAACTTTCTGCTGCACCCATACACCAGCCTTTTTTGTTTTATAGTCTCTAGTTTCTTGGGTTCCCATGATTTTTTCTCTCAGAAAAATGAAGGCTGTGTCCCTGTCTCACACATATGCACACTTGCTTGTTTTGTATGAGCTCTTGTTCTCACTCAGTGACACACATTCTTGTTTCTTTCTCTGACAAGATTGCTCATGCAGATCCTGCTCTGTTCCTAGACTGCTTGCCCTAAGTTCTTACCTGTACATCTTCTCCCTCTGTCTCATGCGAGATCACATCAAATGTATAAAGAACCAACATTTTCTTTCTCCATGTCTGTTTTCATCCTACTCTTTCCTTCTCTAGTTTCCATTGCAATTCTCTCCGCTTAATAGCACTCATCCATTGATTCTTTCTTTGATTTCCATCTCTCCAGAAAGTATTGTCTTTTGACTCCATCATTAAAATCTCTCCTGATTATAAATCCAAGTCCTTTTTTTCTCTGCCATTTGTGCTCTAGTCATTAATTTTATCCATATCACAAATGCACATCTCTTCTTCTGTTGGATTGAAAGGTCTTTGGAGCAGGACTCGTGTCGTCTCACATGTTTATCTGGTGTGTACCATGCTCAAGTCTGGAGTAGAATTTTGAGACTTCTATATGAATATTAAAGCTGCATATTTAGTAGCACACATTGACGTTTTATCCTTCTGCTCATGTCCTCAGCTGCCTTCTTTAATGATGAGCAGGGGAAGGAGCTGGAAGAGAGGAAGTTGCTCTCTGTGTCCTCCCCATGCTTCACAGGCTGGCCCCCTGCAGAGTATAGGGATGAAATTCCAGCGACAGAACTTTCTCCTCCCACAGCAGTCTGCTTTGCTGGCATCTGGCTCTGCTGGAGAGACGGGCGGCAGATGGAGCTAGTGTGGGAGGAGAAAAAGATTGGTTTAGTCAAGTGGAATATGAACAGGAGGCCAGCTCCAGTCAGGAGGAGGTTTTCTGAGGAAAGAAGGGAAACACTTTCATTTTTGCCACCTCTTCCATATGGAAAACAACACATTTTGAGGGTAAAGGCAATATCAGGAGCAAGAAACACTCTTGGATAGAATGAAGTGGCATGTATATGTGATGAGGGCACATATTTCTCCTTTTTGAAATATGTAATCTCCTGTTCTTCTTTCCAGCCCTTCTGAAAACAGAGAGTGTTATCATATGCCAGTGCTTTTGGTCTTTTCATATGTAAGTCTTTGAGCCACATATTGCTGGGAGCCAGAAGAGTGTTCCAGAGGATTGCTGTATTATTTGAGAGTTGTCCTAATATCGGGCTTTTTCCTAGGTCACTGCCTTTGACCACTGCTAGTGTTAGTCTAGCCTATATGAACCTCAGATTTGCCCCAGAACAGCCATTTCCTTGTTCACATTGTTTGGATAGTGCTGAAATTTTCTTTTTTTCTGGGAACAGCAAAGGCTAAAAGCATGGGAAATTTGAGGCAAAGGACTTGGCAACAGCAAGTATGTATTGTGCTGTAAAACTCTGCGTGTCAGCACAAGTGCATAATGCAATTGTACTTCAGAGTAAATTGTGAAAATATAACAAAGATTTCTTATGACAATAAGAATAAATATGCAAAGTAGGCTTCAGAAAGGAATTAACATACATATAGTTGAATGAAATGTCACTGAAAAAAAGTGCTTAGGATGGTTGGAAAGTAGATTTACTTTTCATTCTTTCTTGTCTTCGAATAAAATGCAGATAATACCTGTTGAACATTATAAAATCTGGAGATGATTCATTTCCTCTTGTTCTGTCTTGTTTAATTCACTTTCCCGATTGATAAGTAAAATCTGTGCAGTCTTGTTGAATTTTTGATTGGTTTGTTTTGGTGCTGTGAGTCAGGGCAATTCTTAAGTGATACTACTATAGCTCAAATACATTAAATAATAATGTTTTCTTTTAAAAGTAAACCACAAAGCTGAAATTTTCAAGCTTGTATGAACATTTCTGTTTCTTGTAATTTGGTTGTCCCTCAGTAACATTTATTTTAGCCAAACAACTGAGTGGAGGAATTCCTCAAGCTTCCAGTGATAGCTGAATTCAGCTGTCTATCCTGAAATGTATTCATGTATACAGTATTTAATTTAGTAGACACAGCAGAGTATATGACACATGAGAGGTACAGGAGGGGGGAGCGCTTGCACTCTGTATTGGTGAGAGTTTTGTGCTGAAGCTTCAAGAGAGATGATTGTAACTGATAGGTTAAGAAATCATGATGAAATTTAGGAATCATTTAGTCATATGTGAAGGAGGCTTTTAGCATTAATTTTCAAAGCTCATTGATTATCAGCAGCATTTTTGTGAGACTTTGTTTCTGACATCCTGAGAAAAACTAAGGGCTACACTCTTAGCTCCCTTTTGTGGAGCTGAACTATTGGTCTGAAACAGTAACTTCATTAAGTATAGTAGTGAAAGACTACATCATCAATGTTGAGTTCAGCTATTTTTGGCTATTTCTGTACACTAGCAGGGGGAGATGTCCATCAATGAGATAGCAAATGGAAAACGGTTATGAAAAGAACATTTCAAGTATAAAACTGAATCAAACGCATAGGAGCTAATTGTTACTAAAAAGTGATAGAGCAACAAACTTCCTTCTTCCCCCTACTGGGCTCCTCACTATAGTAATAATATTTTGTGTGGTTCAAAGTTAACTCCTTTTTGTGTTACTGGCAGTATCTATAGATGCTTTTTCACAAGTATCATCCATCTAGTGTGTGTGTGTATATATATATATATATATATATATATATATATATGCTTCCTAAACCAAACTGTATTGCACTGTTTAATCTGGTATTGCAAGTTTATCTCCCAATGTCATCTATTAGTTTTTGTATGTAGTTGGATAATAAGTATGCTTATATTTAATTAACTATTAAATATCCAATATAAAAACAAATGTTGCCATTTTGTTATGGGAAAAATGGTTATTGAAACAAAGATAACTTAATCAGAAGACAGGATCAGCATGCACCTAGAATACGATTGATCTCCAGAACGTAATGCTTCTTACTCGTAGTCAGATAAGTATCTGCCTAAGTCCTGTCAAGGAAAGTGTATTTAGAATTCCACCTAGTTTCATTGACTGTATCTGTAATATGGGAAACATTACAGAGAAAGCATGCCTCATAATCTCTCCTCAAGTTGGCAGTTATGCTGTTTTCCTCCTTCTATTGCTAAATGTATGGACTTGAATCCCTAAAGGAGGTCTTAAAATGACTCTTATTTTAGTTTGAGCAGATCTTTAAAACAATACAGTTGTTTCCCATTTCCAAAAGTGGGATAATTAAATTGGATATTGTGGAACAAAACGCAGTGGCATCCAAACTTCAGAAAAATAACATCAGTTTCCTCCCTGGTAATAAGTTTCTGAGAACCCTATTGTTTTCATTGTTAATGAACTTTACAATTAGCCTCCAGTTCCTGCTAAATGGTTAGGCATGACCTTTTATTCCATAAGGTCTTAGTCTTTTAGGCTTAAAACTGGACTAGTCTCATTCTTCAGCTGGCAACTGAAAAAGGAATAAACATTTGGGAGGGGAAAAAAATCCTCAAATATCACCTTTACACACTTTTGAACTAGTGGACTTGGTTGTGAGGTTTATAGACACAACACAACACTTTTACAGTTTATCAAAATGCAAGCCGAAAACTATGGAAAAGCAATTAAGGTGGCTGTGGAATCAATAGTGCCATGTGTTCTAAAATGAATTTACAGGATATTCTGCATTGTTTTAAGCTAGAGGCAGTGTGCGTGATTCTCAATTACTTAAATTCTGGATCTCACTCTTGCATAGGATATCAATGAAATGAACTGGACTTTTCTTAGAACAAGGAATTCAAAATGAAATTGTTAGAAAGTTGGAGAGGAGTTACTGAATCAGGTGATGAAGATGATTAGTGGATGAAATATTAGTCAAGGAAAATACAGATATAATATGGTGTAATCCCTGTTTACTTATTCATGAAATTCAGATACAAAGAAAAGCTCCTATAAAGGTCTCTGGTGAGCAGATATATCTAGATAAAGGAAATAATTGGAAAATTATGTGTCTCATGGTAGACAACAGAATACTTTTCTATCAAAGAAGGAGAATACATACTATATAATGAACTAGCTCTCATTTGATACAAAGAAATACGTGTAAAGAAATACTACTTAGTTGTTAGAGTGCATTTTCTACTGCAAAGTGTGAGATTATTGCGTGCTACTGTTGTTGCAGGGAAGTTAATGGATTCTGTTGCCTGTATTTTCTTCAAAGACAGGTTGGAAGCATGGTGCATGTTCTTATGGGTTCACTGCTGGCATAGTATGTTATACCTTAGGTACAAACTATATTTCTTAATTATTATAGTTCAACTTGTTTCCCTGTTGCAAATTTTTTTCAGTTTAGTGTTTAAGTATCACAGAAATTAGTGAAACTCAATTCTACTAAAGAAAATAAATAAAATGGTTAAAGAGATTTATGTAATCACCTTATGTAGTGCAAGATAAAAACTACAAAAACCCATGTATTTCTAATGTTTTCTGACAGGAGGGCTTACTAAAATAAATACAAAGTTTATTAGTCCAAGCTCCCTCATTCCATTATTTAGAAGGCATAATGTAAAACTCCTGAATAACCATTCATTGTTTCTTCAAAGTGGATATACTGTGTTCTTTAACTGGTTTAAGATTTATGCTGCTCTTTGTCAGTTTTATTTGAATCCATCTAAAAGGTCAGTGTTTGCTCTAGGCACCTCAGCTCTGCTTATGCACTCAGCGGTGCTGTGTTGTAAGAGTTTATAAAGATAGGATGTGGTTATTATATAGATTTTAAAACATTTCAAACTGCATCTGTTTTTAGTATTTTGAAGTCTGTTTCATCCTTTTGCTTTACTGAAGGATCATTTTATGATGTTAAACATTGTAGGATTTTGTGTTGATACTGTTTGGAGATCCTTAAAGAAACAATGAAACTTAAAAAGAAAAAAAAAAAAGTTACCCTATTTAAATTGCTTTAATCTTCTCAGCTCTCTGTTTCAGATTCCAGTTTATTGTCTAACCTTTTTGCCATCTTCAAACTGCACTGTTAACCATAATCTGAAGGAGCAAGTTGAGTCTGTTTAATTTGTTATCTGTGATATGTCAAATGACAGATTTGGTTTCATTCTGTATGAGGAAGGCCAGGATTAGTGCTGCAAACATGATTTTAGTTGGCACTGAAATGGATTTGAAAAATAATTATGATTAGAGGTTTATCCTTTAAAGAGAGGTCATGCTATTTGGAACCTTTATTTATTGGTTGCCTGGCAACTGTTCATTCATGTTCCTGCTTATCATCATTCATTGTAAGCATCTTTGCTGTACACTAAGAGCAATTAAGTGGCAACACTGTTTCTGTGATGGATTACATTTGACATGTAAAGAAAAAATTATTTCTGTAGTTTTACTTATTAACCAAAACTGTTTGTAAATGTTTCTTTGCTTATTAACATCTGCTTTATACCACCTGAGGAGTTCAATTGTAATAATAATGTTTCTAGCATACCTTTTGAGGTATTACAGAACATAATTGACTTAGGGGCTTGTTCAGGTATTTTTGCCATGCTTAGAAACTTCTGGTAATTTCAAGTTCAAGGCTTCAGGGAGCTAGGAAACTTATTTCCTGTTGATTTCAGAGCTTAATATTAGGCAATCCAATCTCAAGTACTGAAGCTTGAACCCAGTCACTGGGAAAGGAGTTTCACATTCTAGAGTTAAAACTGCTGTGCTAGGAGATGTGCAGCTGAAGCAATAAGAAGAACATTAAAGTCATTGATGCTTTCTCTCTGTAGAACAATGGCAATTTTTGTTATACTGCAGAAAAAAACCATAAAGCGTGTTATTCAACAATTGCTTTATGACTGTGGATGAAAATATTTTGCTCTCTTTATTAGTTCATCATGAATCATATAATGATTGACCCTTCTATGGAATAGCTGTGTGGAATGAGACTGTTGGGTTATGGAGCATTTGTAGAAGATGTCTTTGTAAAGAATATTGAAGAAAATTCCTTCCCAGCTGCATCTTAAAAGATCATCTTCTCTCTTTGGCCGAGGTGGAAGTAGATTTATGTCTCTGCTGCTACCACTTGGTAGGATTGCCTCTGCTCTGGTTGGTTCAGTGCTTTGGAAAAGAGGCCATGGCGATTCTCATGGATGATAAGAATGTTATCAGGAGTAGTCAGTCTGGATTTACAAAAGGTAAATCATGCTTGATCAGCCTGATTGCCTTCTATGATGATACAACTGCCTGGACATATGAGGGGGAGAGCAATGGATATTGTCTACCTCTACTCCAGCAAGGCTTTCAACACTGTCTCACTCAACATCATCACAGGCAAACTCAGGAAATGTGGACTGGGTGGGTGGACAGAGAGGTGTTTTGAGAACTGGCCGAAGAGCAGATCCCAGAGGGTTGTAATCAGCAGCACAGGGTCTAGCTGGAGGCCTGTCACTGGTGTTGACCCCCAAGGTTCAGTAGTGGTCCCAGTATTGTTTAACTTTCCACCAGTAACTTGGGTAAAAAGGCAGAGGCCTCCTCACCGAATTCCCCACCAACACAAAGCTGGGAGGAGTGGCTGATACCTCAGAGTGCTGTGCAGCCCTTCAGAAGGACTTCGACAGGATGGAGAGATGGGCAGGGAAGAACAATCTGAAATTCAGCAACAGCAAGGTCCTGCACCTGAGGAGGAACAACCCCATGGACTGGCACAGGCTGGGAGTGACCTGCTGGAAAACAGCTCTGTGGAGAAGGACCCCCAGGTGATCAACAAGCCATTCATAAGCCAGCAGTGTGACCTTGTGGCCAAGAAAGACAAAGGTATCCTGGGGTGTGAGGAAGAACATTTGCCAACAGCTCAAGGGAGATGATCCTGTTGCTCTTCTCAGCCCTAGTGAGGCTACATCTGGAGAACTGTGTCCAGCTCTGGGCTCCTCAGTACAAGAAAATCTCTCCTACAAGGACAGATTGAGGGATCTGGGCCTGTTCAGCCTTGAGAAGAGATGACTGAGAGGGGATTCCATCAATGTCTATCAGTATCTGGAGAGAGTGGTTAAGAGGATGGAGCCAGGCTCTGCTCAGGAGAAGAGACAATGGGCAGAAACTGGAACACAGGAAGTTCCACATCTATATGACAAAGAACTTTACTCACATTGGAACAGGGTATGGAGTCTACATCACTGGAAGAATTCAAGAACCATTTGGACACAATCCTGTGCCATGTGCTCTGGGATGACCCTGCTTGAGCAGGGAGGTTGGACCAGATGATCCACTGTGGTACTTTCCAACCTGACCCATTCTGTGATTATGTGAAAGAATGTCCCTCTGGGACTGATGTCCTCTTCTTTGAGCTTCTGATTGTATTAACTCACGGGTTCTCATCATATCATGACACAGAGGGAACAAAGTAGCTGCTGTAAGACAAATCTATATCAATTTTCGGATTTTCCTACTCATGTGACATGTTGGTAATACATGAAGATTGTGTTTTGTGTTTTTTTCCTTTTAGGAAACAGTTGATCTGGTTTCAAAGCTGTATAGATAATTTGAAAAGAAATTCTATCCTCAGAAAACCTGGTCTTTAGTATTTTTTTTTCTCATTATATTGTAGAGAAAAAGTTGTTTTATTTCATTGGTACTGTTCATTTTTGCTGGGAAGTAATCATTAATTCATTTACAGATGTGAAATATCTGTTCACAAGGGGAAGACTTAATTTCTTAGAAAATTACCAGCTGAAAGGAAGAAAGAAAATTGTCAATGTCTTTAAAGCATAGATAGTAGAACAGAAAAGCAAGCCCCCCTTTCAATGGGGAGGAATATACTTCATTTAAGTGTGTTGATGGATATTTTCTAAGTGTACAACAGAGAAAATTGCTTTCTTTTTGTATGGCATGGAGATCTGAAGGTGATGATCCTGTCACATTTTTACCTCAGACATTAGTTGTGTGATGCTCTTCTACGAAATTGCTTTGACCCACTGTCCTTGCAGGAAAATTGACAGATAGTATCTTTCTGTATTGTGGTTTATGTTTAATTGCAAGTGAAAGAAATGATCTTTCATGCAATAAAATGTATTATTATTAGAAAAAATAAAAATATATTGTTAACTGTAAACATTATTTTGGTCTTGGTATATGAAGGTTTTTTTGTTTTTTGTTTTTTTTTTTTTTTCTCTGGTTTTGCTTCTATGTATTTAGAAAAATGAAATTATAATTTAAAGAAAAGCCCTCAAACCAACGCAGAACAGTATTCCAGTGTTTGATTTTTGTTTTTTTCTTGTTTGATTATGAAGTGCCAAATTCTGATACTTCTGTCCTTCATTACTAGCACGTGAAATGCCAGCTTTGCAAAGGTCTTTATTATATTTTTCTCTATTGTATATATTTTTAAATATGTAGGGAAAAGGATGTGATGTAAGTGATGGAGGCATTTTGCTGGGGGTGTCTGAAGATCCAGGTTGTGTGTCCAGTTCCATCACGAGTCTTCATGTGGATCATGTAGTTTATCCATCTTTGTAACCTAGCTTGCAGAACTGTGCATTGAACTAAGTGAAGAGTGTTTCCAGCCTTTTTCCAATACATATCAAGAGCAATAGAAGAAAAGTGATGTAAAAGACCCAGGAACACATTCTTTATCTCGGACTGTTGCACTTTTATCATAAAGTGTAGTAGATGAATATAATAAAATATAAATACATAATTTCAATTTAATCATCTTTATAATTGTTCTAGAAATGACTTGCTCAAAAGAAAGTACCAGAGCAGAAAAGATGAAAGACATGTCTCTAAGTTTGAATACCAGTTTAGATTTTTTGTGTGGTTTTTTTTGTTGGTTTTTTTAGGGTTTTGTTTGTTTGTTTGCTTGCCTTCTTTTGTTTTTGTTTCGTTCTTTTAAAATATAAGTACCAAAACTTGTTAGACAACACTCTTAGGATTAGGTGAAGGATGTCATTAGATAACTGAAGATAGAAAGTATCACAGACTCTTTCATATTGAAAGTTTGAATAAGATAATTGTTGTTACCCAAACATACTCAAAATTATTTAAAATAAATGTCCAAGTCTTAACAAATAAATCAGGTTTGGATCAGGTTACAAATACCACACAATGCATAATTAAAAACTGTTCTGGTTTTGCGTGAATGTACCCTTAAACAAGTAAATTATTCCACATACATTCATGTTTCATTTCATCCCAGTACCTGAGTTTCTCCTTTTGTAATTGAGTATTTGTGGATTTTTATGACATAAAACAAAAGATGCACTGCTCCATGCATTTAATGTTTTATATTAGGTACCACTAACAGGCAGCCATACTGCTCACATACCCCTGGATGTTAAGAAATTAATGGGGAGAGGATAAGGTAAATAAGATTTGCTGTGGTGACATGTTAAGTATGATAGAAGTGGAAACTGAATATTTTTCCTCAAGGTTTTTGTACCATCTCTTCACCTTACGACTCTGTTTCAGACTGACTTGAAGTATTTTTCTGACCTCTCCTGTTGGTATTGACCACAAGTGTGATTAAATTGCTCGCATGTGGGTATCGATCACCTTTTAAGGTGCCCTTGACCAAGATGCGCATAAGGCTGGCAGAAATAACATGGGACCAACAAAAATTTCCTCTTTAGACTAGCAACAGGAAGCCAGTTTCTGTGCTCTAGGTCAGCTTATATGACTCTAGACACTTCTATTTAGGTTTTAAATGATGATGGAGAGTGATGAGACCTATATCTGTGGGGCTCCCCCAGGTTTCATGGGGTATTCCAATGCCATAATTTGGGCTTGAATACCTTCCCTCTGCAGTGGGAGGACTTGTGTAGGGACCTGGTGCTGTTTAGACCTGTGGTCTGACTTGCTTGGTCTCTAGATATTGTTCCAGAAATCATGGGCCTCCTAAAAAGTCCAGTGATATCTCTTCCATCCCGTGGTTGATGTAGTTCATCTCAGATCACACCAGACACCTGTAATCCTGACAAAACCTAGAATGGTGTTCCATCCTTATGTCACTACAATTTTTACACTGTCACTTTGATGCCTTGCACACTCTTAAATATATTCATCCCTTAGTGTAAAAGGTTAACACTACTTTGGATCTCATGTGTTCTAAGTATTTAGTTAGGGATTTAAAGAACACAACATTTCTCTACTGTTACAAGGCAGTTTTGCCTTCAACTGTAATGAGATCAGGCCTGAACCTGTTCATGTCCATGTAAAATACGTTACCTAACTCAGAGCAAACAGTTTTGGCGGGTTTTATAATTTTACTGCTTCTGACTGCTACTTTGTGCCTTACCTTAAATGGTTTTAAAGGTTCTCTTTTTTTCCTAAACTTATAAACATCTAAACAACTTGAGGGGTGAAAACAGAATGTTAAGCATTTTTATAAAGAGCAAGGAGTAAGAAAATACAGTTTGAAGAATAAGCTCACTAAGCATCTATTGCCTGATAGACAATCCCCAAGGAGATAAAAATGAAAATGACATTTTAGTAATTTATTTGGCTAAGAACCCTCAGCCTTCAAGAATAATGATCTTGTTTTCAAGTACTTTTGTGATGTAAAGCAAAATGGGGATTAAGTAAACAGAAATTTACATTTCTGTGCTAATATCAGAATTTAGATCTCATCATAAGCAGGTATGTAATTTCTACTTGATTTATTGATTCTATTGATTTATTTCTACTACTTGCTTTAGATCTTCAAAATGGTAATATTAACTATGTCAGATTAAGAGTGTAACTGACCAGTTTGTATTTATAAATTTTCTTATTGACTTAATTTGTAAACATAAAATTTGAAATACTTGAGTATGCTACCTGATATACTATTTAAACAAGCTTTCTACTCTCATGTAATTAGAGAAACTAGATTTACTGTGAATTTTAAAATCTACATTTGTAAAAAAAAAGTGACATATCTGCAATCTTTGAATCCAGAAGAGCTTCCTTTGTAATATATAGCTCTACTCTTGTTTTGCACTCACAGGCTCATTTAGAGATAAAACAGTATTTTAGGTCCTTTATGAATAATTCCATATTTTTTCCTACATTGTTGAGAGAATTCACTTTTTGTTCCAGCAGTCAGATAAAGATATAATCATTGTTCTTCATAGATTAGTTGCTTAGATGCCATTTCCCCAAGATATTAGAGAATTTTTCCACATTCAAGATCTTCCTGAGGAGGTGTTGTCAATGTAATTTGGATCAAAAGTTTTTGATTCTATAAAAATACTCTAACTTTGCTAAAAATAAAGATTTTGTTTCATTAAAAGTTGGGGGCTTTTAATGTCCTTATGAACATTTGCTTCCTTATCTAAATTTTCAGTACCAGAGAAAATTATTCTTAAGGTGAAACTAAGCTTTTAAATTGTTGGAACAGTACATTCTGTGATGTTTTGTAAAAGTTATGAGTGATAATGGACAGGGAAGCCTAAAGTAATTACAGATTTTCTCATGTCCCATCTCCAGTAATACAATAGAGAAATTCATCAGGCCTGTTAGCTTTATCCTGATAGCTAAAAAAGGAAAAAAAAATGACTTTAAATGTCCTGCAGTCTGCGGGCTTTATAGGTTTTAACTTGTTTTTAGAAATAAAATAGCTAAACATGTGATTGAATATTGTGTCATGGTGTTTGGTAAAGTAACTAATTAAAAAAAAAAAAAAAGTGGTTACTTTTTAAAATTTGAAACAAATCAGAGAGTTGTTGAAAGAAGTCAAGAGCCTTCAGAATTATATAGAAATGGGGAATATAAGTTTCCTCCATGCTTTCTCTGTTTTTGGAGCTCGTATACTACCTATGTTTCAGAGATAAGAAGAAACTAAAGATAGGAAGAAAAAAAGGAATCCACCAATATGTAGTTTATTTTCTTTTTCGTAACTATTATTTGTTTTGTTATGTACTTACTAGCCTAATAAAATATCTGGTCTTCATTGGGAAACTTGGATGAGACTTTGACTTCATGGAATTGTTGAGATAGTGCCATTAATTTCATTGCATCCAATGTTTTACTTCAAGCTATTTGAAAAGTACTGAATTACTAAATATTTTAACTTAGTAAATTAAAATTATGTATATCATCAAATCATGGAACAATTTGGGTTAGAATGGACTTTTAAGATTATCTAGTTCCAGCCCCACCTGCCATGAGCAGGGACACCTTCCACTAGACCAGGCTACTCAAAGTCATCCAACCTAGCCTTGGAAGGTTTCAGGAAGAGGGCATCCACAACTTCTCTCAGTGACCTGTGCCAGTCTCTCACCACTGGTACAGTGAAAAATTTCTTACTACATCTAATCTAAACTTACCCTCTTTCATTTTAAAGTCTTTGTCCTGTCACGATGTACTTTTCTTAAAAGTCCTTCTCCAGATTTCTTGTAGGCCCCTTTAAGTATCAGAAGGCTGCAAAGGTCCCTGAAGCCTTCTCATCTCCAGGCTGGGAATTTATATAAAGATATCGTAAATTAATGTTTATTAAATATTTAAGATAAATATTGGTGGAAAAATCCATAGGCTTAACCTATATATTAGGGATGAAAAAGAATTGGAAATACGCTATCTACACATAAGCTGAATCTTGTAGCTAGAAGAAAGTTTCAATTCATTAGAGGCATGGTATTCTTGAACCACTTTTTGAAAAGATCAGTAGTGGGGTCATGCAGAGAAGTTAACTTGAGATAGGATCTAATAATTTAATATGTGTGTTTCAAAGTACAACTTTACTCATCAGCAATTATGGACTGGATTTCTTCCTTATTCTATACTCTAAGATTAATTTCCTCATTCAGAGAGGCTGATCGCTCCACTGACAGCTTGACAACTGACTGTAGTGTTTATTCTTCTGCATTAGTGTGCCTACCTTAAGAACCTATAGCTATTGTATTAGATGAAAAATGTGGGGTATATTGCATCAATATAGTTTTCTGCTTAATTTCTTTTTGTCATTTACACTTTTCATTCACCATGTGTAAAAGTTTCTTTTTTCCAACAATATTAAATTAAATGCTGAAAATTGTAAATAATGCCTGTGGAATCTACCATACTTCTTTGAAAATCATTTTAAAAAGGCTTTAGAATATTTTGGGTTGTCTTCCTCTTGAGCTCTTGGGTTCACTGTTTTCTTTTTTCTTTTTGAATCAGGAATGAAATTCAAAGTTAAAGAAGAAACAGAATATTTTCATTTTATACAGTAGCCAAGTCTTCAAAAAGCTTTACAAAAGTTTAACATGAAAGCTGTCTAACACTAGCAACACTTCATACTTCTTTTCAGTTTTGATTGTCTTCAAAATTATGTTTGCTGCTATTTTTGCTCCTGTTAAAGCCTGCCACTTCAAAAGGTCAAAGTACTTCTACCTGCTGACAAACACTGTTTTTCATTATATGATGACTGTTAACATTAGACAATTTGCATAACACCTTTAAACTGGTTAACAGTAACTGACTGGCTAACCTTGTGCATCACTACAGGAGATGCCTGTTTGATTCTAGGACTTCAGTGTTAATTATTTGTAGCTGCAGGGGCTGGGTAGTTCTCCTGAAATTTACCTTTAATTTTTATAGGTATTGCCATTTCTCCATTAGGAAAAAGAAAACACAGATTTTACTGCTTTTAAACTGCATGTGTTTGTACTCTTGATTTGGTATTTTGTAGCACCTATGGGAGACAAAAATTAGGATTGTACGCAGAGATTTGGGATTAGACCTTCAAAACCGACCTATCAAATTACCAATATCAGTAGTGACTGGTACTTTTAGTCATAAACTAACATTAATTTTTGAACTAAGGATTTTAATTTAGATAGGATTATTTAAATAATACAAATGAATTTTTAGATGAGTTTTTAGATAATATAAATTATGTAATACCTTATATAATCTGGTCCTTTTAATTTTGTTGTTTTATTTCACTCTGATTGAGACCTAAGAAATTTAACAAGATAGGACTGCTTAGTATAGTAGTTGATTGCTTAGGTAATATTTTCACAAGAAAAAGGCATTGATTGATACATACTCAAAGAATATTGGTTGAAGGGGGGATGACACAACGCTTTAGACAATTGACTGCCAACAATATAAACTGAAACTTCAAAACTATCATACTGATTGAATTCATGTCATGAATCAGGAGTTGAAAGTCAGAGGATGGCCTCTGGAAAAAACTGCTGATAGGGTTTCTACTTGTTCAATAATGCAGATGGGGAATTTAACATTATTTTTATCATATGTATTTATAAATAGAGGGTATTTAAAATCAGGCACCCTATTTCTATCCTACAATTCAGAAAACATTTCTTGGGTAGAAAGGAGACAGCGAGTAATGAATTTCAAAAAGATAAACAGACTGTAATGTGTCAGAAAAGCAGTGGATAGTGTGGCTTTCGGTTTTGAAACAAACAGAAGAGGTAATCTGTTGAGACATTGCACTTTGACTGTATTAACTGTGTAAAATTCAGCTCTTCAGCTGTAATCCCACAAAGGATCTCTCTAAGGATAGGAGAAGGACCAAGAGTGGATGTGAAAGAATGGAACCAGGTGAAACAGAAACACTGTTATCTCTGCTCATGACTAACACAGCTGGCTCTAGTGAAAGGTTTCCCTGCAGTTTGTATGTTTGCAGTACCCCGAAAATTCCATTAGCTTGTATATTGTAGATTATGCAAATGTATAATGTAGATGATGCAAATTCTCGCCTCTTAGTCTGCCCTGGGTCTTTGGTAAAGTCTCACAGTGGATGAAATTTTGCTGGAAAATGTGTTCCACTTCGGTGAGAAAACCAAAGGCCCTTTGAGGCATATGCAAAGTTGTATGCTGGTGACACCATGCTTATCTGGGATATGATTCAGGGAAAAGAGGAAAGCACTTTCTGGAGTCTCCTTTGCTGAAGATGAGGTAAGTCAAGAGAGCTTTCCAAGGTTCATGGCTGTATGGTGCTTCCCAAGACTGTCAAGGAAGAATGCCACTGAGAATTGATCTGTACCATATTTTCGGAAACTGAGCTGGGATTTTCAAGTTGTTTTATGTGCTAGCAGCCCTCTGAACTCCTACAGTAGCAATGGTATAGCAATATTAGCCTTTAAGAACCACATCAGAGTAGTGCTTACTTTTTCTGCATTACTCCTTTCCATTTCTCTTTATAATCCTCAGCCTGTTACACAGGAGATGACTTTAGCCTTGATCTGGGAAATCATGCTATTGAGAACTGTGTTTAGGAAAGCTAGACCAGTCAGCATCTTGAAAGGAAAAAGCCCAGAGTGGCTTTTTGTCACTGATACTATTAGCTTGCTCTGATAGGCTGTGAAATACTGCCTTCTATATAAACTGTGTAAACAAAATCAAGCTATTGATACTTACTGGGCTTCTTGCTCCTACACAAGTCAAATGCTTTCTCTTGATCTGACACCCTCCATTCTTGTTTTGAAAGCCACTTCTTAATCTCTGTGATCAACTTTTCTAATGTCTGACCTTGTAGGTGAAAGTGTTGTGTGATGCAGCATTAACTGATTTGAAACTGGCATAAATAAAATGTTCACTGTGTAAAATTTATATCTCTCATATCAGCAATACATACAGTGTTGTTGGTTTTGTTTTTATTTTTCCTCAGTGAATTTAAGTTACTCTGGCTGTTGTATGCTGTATAAAATTTCAAAGTTTATCCATTAGGCCATAGAAAGTATTTACGATTTCTGTTCTAAAAGTGAAGTCAGAGTTGCTGGATTGCAGTTTTTCAGATCCTCCCTTCTTCTTTATGTAAATATAGTTATTACCATGCAGTATATGGTTCTTTCTCTCTGATTTTTAACAAAATTTCTTTATTCTAAGTAGAACAAAAGGTATTGAAAATATAGTGAGACTAGTGTCAATGAAATCCCTACAGTGAAACTGTGTCCTGACTGAAAAAGCAGGAATTTTATTCTGACCTCTCTATGCCTGTGGTTTCATCTGGAGCACTTCTCTTACAAAGCTTTCAGTTCAAGCGTGAGGGGTTGTGTCTGAAACTCTGAATCTCCAGTGACCAGTTAGAGTGCTTCATGTTACTTTGCTCTTTGCTCCCAGGATTAGCTCTTACTAATCCTTATCAGCTTGAATGCTGCAGACTATGGGGTAGCTGTAATTGAGGGGAGTATTTCTTGCAGGATGGTAATATGTCTTGAAAATAACATTTTCAAGAAACGTTTCAAGTGTACTTGGCAAAGTTTTCTTCAGATCATTAAGACTTATTTATTTTCTTTTATTTAGAAAATGTTAACTTGCAATAAAATATCAAGTGAGGCAACACAGCTATTTAAGATGGGGAAACCTGATTAGGAATCCTTTTCATAAGGTGTCTGGAAATTTTCATTATAGTGTCTAAATTTAAGCCACTTACAAATGTGGCAAATTATTATTAAATGTTTAACTTATCTATATCTACCAGGTGGATACCAGATCCCTAGAAGTATTTTTCTTGTATTTCATCATGCTATAGAATGAAAACATGGTTTCTACACCAACTTGAAAAAATTCTCACTTAAATTTGTTTTTCCTGATCTGAATAATCATCAGTGGAACAAGGTTGTTACTTTGACCTAACCTTTTTGCTTGAACTGCTCCTGGGACAAATTATTTGAAATTCCTTTCCATGATGAAGATGAGGAGAGTATGAGATAGTCACTCCATTGGCATTAGCAGTGTTACTGCTTCTTTCTTTAGCCAAGGACCAAATTAAATGTTTCTTTTAAAATATATGAAATACTCTTGTCACTATTGTATCTTATAGTCTGTGATACTTTTTGTGATATGCAAGGGGTATGTGTCTTACAGTACAGAGTGAAACACGGGTATCCTTAAAATTAGTGATTCTACCTGCTGTGTCTGATGCTTGATTGAGCTCCCAATAGCAGTCATACTATGCCTGACCCTGAAATCCCCATATCCAAAGACAGGAAATCAATATGTGCATGAGTAGATACAAACCTACATCACTTTACTCCTTTTGGACACGGATCATCAGGAGATGTTTCTGTTGAGAAACATTGTCAAACAAATTCTTCTAGCAATAATGATGCTGAGTAAAAGTATTATCTTTGCATTTTCTGTAGCATTCTACAAGAAACTTACAGAAACTTTATATATATATGTGTGTGTGTGTGTGTGTGTGTGTGTATGTATATATATGTATATATATGCTGGAACATGTTGGTCATCGTTCCAGAGACTCTCAATCACTCTGTCACAGTCCTGTAGTAGTTCTTTCTGGGTCTCCCATCTGTACTGCTTTTACATTCTAGACATGATCATTCTTGGTATAAATATCCCATTTGGCAAATGCCCAGCATCCCCAGTGATTTCTATAGATCTATTACATACCATAGCAGTTACTACAGTGTAGTGGTAAAGTTGTTAAGGAATCATGATTTGGATCCAAAATTTCTTGCTTCTGAAGGCTTCCTCATATATATAGCAGTTCAGGTAAAGTGAGATGTTCAGTAATGGGATCTCTGTGGTCAAAAGCAAGCCACAATGCACTGTGCTTGATGCCAATGCATTTTTACCATTCTAGCCTTGTGAAACTTCAGCAGACCTTTGACAAAATTATGCCCTCTTTGTTAAATGGGATTTTTCTTCACTAGTTTTATTAGTCATAGGTGTGTACATGAGGAAACTGATGTCAGTTTGCCCAAACCTTGCTAGAAGAGACAGACACAGACATCGTGATTAATATCTTTGGAAGAACAGTGTCAGACCACAATGTCACATATTCTCCTATTAATGAGCTTTAAAGTCTGTGTACACTAGCGCATGAGCCACACTATCTGCAAGGGTTACACACAGGATAAAAAGAAATGGAAATCAAATAGCTAACAGAGTGCTTAAGAGATACTAAAGGAACCTGGAGATGGGAAGAGACCCAAGCAACCATAAAGAAAGGAGGAAATTACCTCCCTCTGTTTAAAGTTGTGCCTTCCTCTGACAGAGGACAAGAGCTTTTACATTCTACCCCATCTTTCCTTTATCCTGAAAGTTTAAAGGAAAAAGAAGTAATTGCTTTGGAACAAGGTGAAAATTATTGCACCTCATGTAAATAACTATTTCTTTAACCTCTTCTGGGTTAGAGAAGAATCCTGAGTTCTGTAAATGGTATTTATGTCTACTATAGGACTCCTGTCCTATAGAAGATAGGAAGAGCATATGGAAGATTGAAAAAGCACACCAGTAGATGAAAACTAAGTCCAAAGTTCCCATTTCCTATGTCTTCTGTGTCCCACATGATCATGATAACATAAGAGGAAGCTGTAGGTTATGAAATGTGTTTTTTCTTTATTTCCTTTGCTTCTTTGACATGTACCCTCAGCAGTCACTGAATCCATCTGTTGCAACATTTTCTAGTAAATTTTCATGGTAAGTATTCTTTCTATATTTTTCCCCATGTCCACTTAACGCTAAAGGAAAAATGTGTCAACAAGCTAATTTATGCTTGTTGCTAAGATCTTTGCGCATTTTAGAAATAAATTAAGCTATTGAATATTTTTATTTTTACAAGGAACGCTTTAAAAAAGGAGTGTTACTGCAAGGATTCACAAGGGTGTAAGTGCAATATTTGTGGGACAATAGATAAATTTAAGGCAAGTGGATAACAAGCTTTTATTTTTTTTTTTTTTCCTTCTTTTTACGAGTCTATGCAGGTTCAGGAGAGGATAAAAGGCGTGGTTCTGGAATAGACTGCCTCACTTGGTTAGAGCGTGGTGCTTATAACACCACGGTTGGGGTTTCCATCCCCATATAAGTCAAATCACTTAAGAGTTAGACTTAATGATCCTTGTGGGTCTCTTCCAACTCAGAATATTCTTTGATTCGGAATTCTAGTCCATTTAAATCAGCGTGGGCATCAAAATCATCAGCACATTTCCTCAGCTGTCCAACACTTGCTGGTGTTTGTGTTACCATATCTGGGTTTTTTACACATTCATAATGAGGTCTACAGATCCATGATAACCAGGCTGTTCTGTGTGCAGTCTTGGAAGCAAACCAGACCTGTCAAAGCCAATGGAAAATAAATGTGAGGGCCAGCTGGCTTAGAAGGCTCCAGTTAGCTCATCAAGAATGAAAACTCCCCTCAGAGGTCTTCTCCTAAGTGGCTTTTGGTCTTCCAGCAACAGATCATGTTATCTCTATCTGAGCTGCAAGGCTTTAGACTTAGGGGTCTTTAAGCATTTCATCATTGAGCAAAGGGACTATACTTGTTTTATTTTTCTGTCTGAAGTTTGTCAGAACATCAGCAGAGGTTTTT
>VWZN01017204.1:63768-79892 GCA_013396955.1 Regulus satrapa
AACCAAAAAAAAACCCAAAAAAAAACCCAAACAAACAAAAAAAAAAAACCAAACCAGCAACAGGCTCCTAGTGAGTAACTGAGGACAGCAGTAAGGTGACATCAGTCAGTTTATACCAATGTATGTAAGAGTTCTCACCAGCGAGCAGAGCCATTACTTTGCTCTTCCCTTTCTTAAGGCCTTTTATGCTATTTATCATTGTCCATGTTGAATTCATGCAGCAATGTTTATGAACATTAAATAAAAGAATAATGATGCAGTAACTTGATAGTCTATTTTTCCTCGATGATTCAAACATTTTTTTTCTTCCATTTTTAGCAATCCACATTCTTAGAAATTATGACAAGTGTTTGAGAACATCATACTCCAAATTATTAAGCCCAGAAGTATTTATGTCCATGATTTCTGTGTTTCTGTTTATTTAGATGATTGTGAAGGATTATTTGGCAGTTGTCAATACTTTCTGAAAACTGACTTTTATTCTGTATCTGCATTATATAGTGTTTATGCACTTGGCTGCATGTATGTAACCATAAACACTTATTTGCAGTTTTGACTTTTGAGGCCACCCTGCAGGTAGGGAGTGGAAGCAGAATAGACAGAAGGTTTGTGAGTTTTTGGTTGATTTTGGCTTTTTGTTTTGTATTGGTTTTTGTTTGTTTGTTTCTTTGTTTGGAGGTTTTTGGGTTTTTTTGCGGGGGTGTTTGTTGGTGGTTTTTTATTGTTTGTTTGTTTGTTTGGTTTTGTTTGTTTGTTTGTTTGTTTTTTCCTAGCAGTACTACTTGCTGTAGGTATAAAGAAAATTTGGATTCTTGGGGTAAAAATTATCGTATCAAGTATACACTGCTTGTTTTGGCACCTCAGGTTTGCAAACAAATTTTACCAGTTAGCCTGATTTTTACACATTTAATCTGTAAAGGATTTTTCCTGTGCATGTACTTCAGGGCAGAGTACTATTCCATGAATGTGCATGACTCAAAAGACCTCTTTTTTCAGAACGCATAATATTCTTTCTAAAGGAGGCAGATTACATCATACTATCACTGACTAAAGATCTTGTTCATGTAGATGATATTAAATATTTTAAATAGTTTTTACACTGGACCTGGTATATTTTTACATGGTTTTGGGTAGTACAGTAGCTCATCTTATGCTTCATCCCGTACAACAACACTAAGTAAGGGTTACAAATGAGGTAGCTGTTCAATGGGTTCAGTGGGGAATGTGTCTTTGTCAGGGGGTTCAAGTTCAGGTATATGTTTTTCCTGACTGACCAACTCCTTTCAGTTTTGACAGGGCAACATGTAATCGACCTTCTGCATGAAATCTGAGCCAGCAGAAAGAATGTTCCCTGCTTGGCACATTGTTTAATTTCTCCATGAACTAACCTGGCAAAATGCTACTTGTGCTACTCTTCACCATCAGTGGCTCGCAGAGGAGCCTAACATTCACTCCAGTCCTCTTTGCAGCTTCATCTTCAACCAGAAGAATCATCTTAACAGCTCTGTCATCTTGTAAATCCAAGGCAAGACAGAATGAGGTAGCCAGACTTACTCTGTTTCCTTGGACTGTGCTTTTGTTTTAACTACATGTTACATGAACTAAACTTAGCTAGCTGTATTAGAAGCAAAAAGCTACAGGTTGACTATTAAGTTCTTATTTTGAAAGCAAGTAAGTTAGTCTAATAATCTCATTTTACCTTGGGACTCACATTTCTTGAGAATGAAACATGCAATAATTTACTAAAGGGAAAATTGTAACTCCTCTACATTTTGCAAATTCCCATGACAGTATCTCCTGAGTGTAGCTAACATCTTTACATCTGCCAGCTGCAAATAAAGATGAATTAGAACACACAGAACTCATTTTCAGTCAAGAAAATACAAGAATGTGAAGACCTTACCAAGTCACTGTAATGATATACAACATAATTCAAAGGCAGACAGCTAATGATAATTTTTTTTTTTTTTTTTTTTTTTTTTGTCAGAGAAACATACTACAGCATTGAAGCACTACAGTGAAGAAGCATTGGTGGCTTCAGCAGAAAAAATACACAGATTCCTAACTATACCAAATTATAAACTCCACATTTTCTGTGAATAATCAGCAAGCACTCTTCTCCTTTTTCATTAAGGCTTAGTTTATCACCTTTATTTTTCTTCATTTTGTAGGAATACTCATTATTCCTTGGGGAACTGGTTCTGAATCTGAGAGTGTTTCTCTACCTAAGGCTATTAGGCACTTAATTATATATTTTAGATTGTATTATTTTTGATGTGTAAAACATCTGAGTGTTGTTATTACATAGATTATATTTACTCCCAAATAATCAAACTTGTAAGCTTATACTTAGTTTAACTTTAAAAATCTTACAAAAAAAAATTAGTTCAAAATTTAAAGCATCTTTGTAGAAATTGTCAAAACCAATTGTTTGTGCAGTGAATAATTACAATATTGAAATAATTACAACCTTGAAATATTATTACAACAGTAGAGATAAAAATCCATTATAAAATCTCATTAGACTGATCACATTGACATTAGTTGAATAATTTGTAATTCTGAAGAAGGTACTGAGAGATGGGAATGGGTTATTTTTGATTTTAAAAGTATGTAAATAATATATTTTATTTTCAACTGTGCGTATTTTTAGACTTTGGAGTATCAGTTTATCAGTCCTGGTCATTTGCAGTAGTCATCCAAGGTGATGGCTGTCTTGCTACTGCCGAGGCCTTCGCCACCTTTGATTACTTATTGGAAGTTACAATGATTTATGAGTTAGGTCCTATTTTTTCAGCTCTGGCTTTTGAGAAAACCTGGTGTTAACCTGGTGGACATGTAAAAATTAATCCTACCAGCAGTATAGCATGTGGCTTTGGCAGGTTTCAGCATTGCTTTTAGTACAACTGACTAATTTAATCCTCTAGTGTCATTTTTCCCTGTTGAAATACCTCCATTTCCTACTGCACCTAGTGAAGAGAAAATTTCAGTCTGTATCTTCTGGTTTTTTAACAGTCTGAAAATCACAGTCAAAGTACTTGAATCACTGTCTTAGGTTTATTGCTTAATGGCTCAACTATGTTTAAAAGTGAGGTGTAGAACCTTTAGATACTTCATCAGTCTGCTTAAAAATGTATCAAAGCATTACTAAAACTGATTGTTCATGGTCTAGCTATATAATGTGATATTAATTTAGATTATTTGCCATGTTTTTTTCTTATGTTGTCTTTTGCTACTTACAACAGAAGAGTCTGGAGCAAGGATAAATGGTATTTTTAAAAAATGTTATGAGGCTTTCACATCTTTAGTTTGCAGTTGTGTTTACTGAAGAGTTCCATTAAGATAATGTGACTTCAGCTAAGCCATCAGAAACTCATTTTCTGCTTAAAAAAAAAAAAAAAAAGAAAAAATATTTTTAAATACAGTAATCATGGCAAAGTTCTCAAAACCAATTAAAACTCTGCTATCCAGTTTAGTATATTATTTAAAATATTTACCTGACATGCTTTCTGAGTCAGAGAATTTTTTATAAGTCTCAATTATATGTAGTTTTTACTCTGAAAAAAAATGCAATTCAAGTGCACTGCTACTATACCTGTCATTTTCTTCCTAGGTAAAAAGGAAGAGAGTTTTGCCCCAAGTTGTTAAACAGAATTCATTCCCATGTCCTTAAATTTATGGAGAAACTGGAAGAAAATACCCTAATTAACATTTAATGCAGTGCATGATCTCTTAGCTTGACTGAAGAAAGCGACTGTAATCCATAATTTAAGAGTGTGAAATGCACTTTTCTTTACTTTATGCAATTAAATCCAACATTATTAAAGAAATACTTTTCATATTAGCTGGCCAGCTTTTCAAAAATACAGCACAATTTAGATATGGAAGGAGAAGTTTCTATTATGTAAATTCTTGCTCAAAAAATGACACTTTAATTCTTTTTGGTTAGTGCAATGGGTTGAATATCCTTTAGTGCCTGCTTACCTTAATCAGCTTTTTTGGTATTTTCTATCTGTTTAACACTGGCATGAATATAGTAGAAAAAGAAGCGTGTGAGGATTCTCATGACACATATAAGCTTCTCTAAAGACTGCAGAGGGGAATGGCTCTCATAGAAAAGATGATACCCGGCATGTGTTTGGTGATTGGTACAGCTAGGACAGTTTCCCCATGCCCTAATCCTCTGCAGCTGCCCACCTCCCTTGTGTGTGTTGCTCCAGAAATTACTGCTGGTCTGGGTATGCTTCTGTCCTGACAATGAGTATGAACATTGCTCTGAAATTAGCCTGTGTTATTCAGTGTGCTGTTGTTAAAATCAGAAAAGATAAACTTCAGACCACCTTGAAAATCATAAGCTTCCAAAAAACACTTATAATAAGTTAGAGTTAAGTAAAGGATTAGTAAAAAATACTTGAGGGGTATTGTAGAGTTATAGAATGGTTTGGATTGGACTTTAAAGATCACTGAGTTCCAACCCCACTGCCATGGTCAGGGACACCTTCCACTAGCCCAAGTTTCTCAAAGCCCCATCCAGATTTGCCTTGTGCACATCCATGGATGGGGCATTCCACAGCTCCTCTGGGCAATGTCACAGTTTGAAACCACACTGATAGTGTTGAGACTAATGGGGCTCCAGGGAGGTGGTTGGTGCTGTGGGTTTAGCTTTCCTTGTTTCAAATAGCCGTGTTGAATCTGACTTTTTTTTCCATGAAGCACTTCTTATGCCTTCTGGTAGATGGTTGTTTGACAGCAGTCAGAGGTAAAAGCTTAGGCAGGGTTGAGTTCCTGAATTGACAGCCAAATCCATGAAGTTGCAAAACCAACAGACTAGGTACAGCTCGATTCTGTTATTAGATATTTTCCTTGGTGTCAGTTTTGTTTGTTTATTTTTGCCAGAAATTTCTGAAGCTTTCCTGATTTGAGAACTTACGTTTTAGTTCATGGCATCCCATGTCAGTCACTTTTGTAAGACAGAGGTCTTTAAAATTTCCTGTATAAGGAGTTCTTCAAAAGAAACCAAAAGACTTTTAAATAAATAATTAGGCACATAAATTACTTTTGGATTTTATTAGAATAGGACTAGATTGCTTAGCTTCCTAAACAAATTCAAAGAGCTTAGAAAAGGAAATGCAAATAAGAATAAATGCAAAACCAGACAATTGCAGCAAATAAAGTATTTTCAGAAAAATGTTCATAGCCTCTGTGTGGAGTATTTTTTTAAGATTTTTGTCTTTGCATGATTTAAAAACTATTTTCATTCCCTTATACATGCAGACAGTTTTGTGATTTCATCTGAAAGTATTCCTACTTCATTTCAAGGGAGAGTAAAACAGTTTTCATTGGGGGTCACTTCTAATTTTTCCTTCAAAATACACTCAAACAGAAGTATTTATCTGAATAACGCATAATGGGAGTGTTGCATACCCTTTTTTAATTGGATGATCAGTAACTTCTCAAAAGATGCTTGAGAGCAGTGTTCCTGGTGCCTGAGAAAAAGCCATTCAGTCCCCGGTGTGTTCCTGATTGAACTGCTCTGCCTGTGAATGTGTGAATGTGTGTTCATAGGGATGGTAATTGTGTACATGGATGAGAATTTTTTCGGGGATCACTTTTATGAATCCAGAATCCTTATTATCTTCTTGGTGACAGGCCAAGTGTCCAAGGAATTGCCATGAGCTTTTCTTTTTCTTTTATTCATTGTGGAGTTTAGCTGGTCAGGTATGTAGATTGGAGGTATGAAAGCCCTTCTGTTGTGATGTGATAAGTGACTGTGAGAATTGGGCACTTTTCCTTCTGAAATAGGTTGTATGGATTTTGTAAGGTTTGCTTGGTGTGTGGCTCTAAATGAAAGCAAACTTTTAGTTTCCATAGAAATAAGTACAGCATGTGTTTAAAAGCTTTATGAGAATCATGGCTCTATTTAATATTATCAAAAGAGATGCAACAGCAATGTAAATCTGTCTGCTGAATTTGCAAGCTATTTGCCACTTTATTGCTATTTAACATTTTTCAGTATCTGGAAATATTTGTATATGCATTGTTTCTCTAATTTTTGAAGAGTTATTGCAACAGCGAGTGTAGAGTAGATTAAAGCTGAACATTCATTCATTCAATTTACTGTTCATGTTCACAAATCACAGTAAGGAAATAGGTTAATATGTGGCTTTCATTTCTGCTGGTTCCCTGTGCATGGAAGCATTTCTGTCTGTCTGAAGCAACAACAGTGCAAAGCAGCTCAGAAACCAAAAGATTGTGTATGGAAAAGCTTTGACAGAACATCATACTGGGCATGTACTGGATGTTATTTGGATTGGTGGCTAGATATGAAAAAGTAAAAGAGAACAAAGAGAAGAAAAGGTGTGAAAGTTTTGGCATAACTTGGTCAATAGAGGGTTTCCAGGTCTGTTTGTCATCCTGCTTATATAGCCTAATGCATGTTGAATCTTAGAAAAAGTGTTTGGGAAGCAGTTTGTGATAAACTGGAGCCTGTTGTTTAGAAACTGAATCCAAAGAGAAGAGGGCTATTTACAAAAAAAAAAAACAGACATAAGTCAGTGGGGTCAGCGTTTCTTCTGTAGTAAGTAACACTATGTGGAAATGGATATTTTTCTGTTCCTTTTAGGATACTGAAAGTTTTGCAGGAGCCTCTTTTTTTTTTTTCTTTTTTTTTCTTTTTTTTTTTTCTTCTGAATAACACTGCTAAAGCAGTATTGCACAAAAAAACCCCACAGATTAAATGTGAAAGGCAAGGTTACAATAGTAATACAATGCAATTTTCCCTTTTAAAGCACTGACTGCTGTTTGTCTAGTTTCAATCTGCTTGCATGCCAAAATTCTCTGAAGTTGAACATGGAATTCAGTCCTTACAGTCTCAGAAAAAAAAAAAAAAAGTGTACCAGTGTCTTAAGGAGGTGTTTCCTATAATTTCATTATAGGAGAAGTCGAGATTTTCCTTAGAGAAATATTTGCATAACCTTGTAGTTGTGATTACATTCTAGAACATTGAAATCTTATTTTTCAATTTTTCTCTTCAATAAAGATTGTGTATCCCTGCAATAGATTTTTATGGTTTGGGATTCTTGAGGGGCAGCTTGCTAACTGGGTAGAAAAAAAAATCCTGAACTGTTATGACAAATGATAAATTTAAAGCAGGCATGAGCATAAACATGGTAATGCTGGTGTCCTGACCAAATATTTGATATTTTAGGAAAATGTCTAGATGAAGAACAAAAATTTAATCTACAGAAGGAAAGTATGCATGGTAAGAGAAGCTTATCTCCTTATATAATTTGGGAGACTCAGAATTCAAATTTGTTTCCAAATCTATCAAAAACTTATTAAAGAAGTTCCTCATGTCAGGGTAGATGTTAGTGGAATATGAGCTGGTAAAGTCATCCACTCTTCAGTGCAAAGTGCTCCTCTGAGTATCAGAGTATCACTCGTAAATCAAAATGTGAAAGCATATTTTTTGAGAGTAAAATATTTGGGGAATGTTGAAGAAGCCTCCAGGTGAAGGATATGAGTAATAACTGGTTGTTCTGGCTCAAGAATAGCAGGTACTGTTTCTGTAACTGTTCATAAAACTATTGGACTGCTGGGAGTTTGAAACAGTAAAGAGTTTTCTTGGTATAACATAGAGTAGGAAGATGTGGGAAATCACTGCAAGTGAAATAAGCTTGCATTACAGAGACAAGAAATTTTTAAGACTCAGCTCCCATAGTGCCATATCATCCAGGGTTTATTATTGGAGCATGCTGTAATTCAGGCATGTGCCTGGATTGGTATTCTGGATTCTGTGCCTGGATGGAACAGAAGCTGACAATCATGCTTGTTGATAATTATGAAGTGCTTCACAAATTACCCTGACACTTACTCAGTAAGAGAGTTTGTGATCGTAGTCAGGGCCCAACCAAAAACAAATTAATAAGTTTGGGTTTTCTGAGTCAGTTCAGGTTGGAAACCTCAGCATCCAAAGTGTTTCAAAGGCCATAAAACAGTCTAGGTTCAACAAAAGATACACTACCTTGGAAATTAAAATCTAAGAGAAATGTAGTGTCAGATTTCTGCAACTCTCCTAGGGAATGTTCCCAGGACATGATGCAGTGGTTAGTCTAATTAGCTGTGGCAGAACACTTCTATAGTGCAGTTATACTGCCTTCACTATTTGAGCTGGCTTGTGCAACTCCACAGGCAGCATAATATCCTGCTGACATAGGTTGGAATTCAGCTTACTGCCTATGCAGAACAAGAGCATTAAAGCTCAGAGCCAGTCTGCATGGAAATTCAGGTGATGAGGTAAAAGTACAAGCAGAAGAGTAGGAGTGTTTTCATTAAACCCATTTGCTACGTCAATGTGTCTCTCTGCTTTCTTTTGACATTCCTGTCATCACCATGCTGTACCTCCCCATTGTTTCACAATGAACAGCTGGGTCCCTGATTATTACTGAGTGAAATGGAAGGGATAGGTAAATCCCAGTACCAAAGGAAGTGTGGCAACTTTTACACTGATTGTTTTGTGTTGATTTGTCTGTAGTGATAAGTAGTAATGGTAGAGAAATTTAGGTACATATTAGGAAACAAATTCTTTACTGTGACTGTGGTGAGATACTGGTGCAGGTTTCCCAGGTAGTTTGTGCGTGTCCCAACCCCGACAAGTGTTGAAAGCCAGGTTGGATAAGGCCTGGTCTAGTGAAAGGTGTCCCTGTCCATGAGAGGGAGATTGGGATTAGATGATCTTTGAATTCCCTTCCAAATCATAACATCCTATGATTCTATGATTTTCTCTTAGTTTAGAATTATCACAGAGAATCATTTGGAGGTTGTGTAGTCAATGCCTGCAGCTGTACATAGAAAAGTCCTCCTTCCTTCCCAAGTTAGGAGGTTTGAACAGAGCTGTTATAAAAGGTGTTAAATGGGCTGTATATACAAGCCCTTGTAGGGACAAACAACATTTCTGGAATCTGTTTTAGTTACTTTGATATCAAAGAGAAAGTATAAAATAAACCTTTCTTTGGGCTACCAGTAAATAGGAGAAAAGGCTCCTGATTTCATTTTCCTTCACTGACAAACCTCACAAATAAATGTCAGCTGTTGACAAAGATCAGTAGAAGCTTGATGTCCATGCCTGGTTGTGGAAAAAATCTGATTAATTATTTCTTCTGGCACAGGTTTACTCAGTTATTTCTTCTCTTATCTTTGTTACTATTTTTTTTTCTGTTCTTCCTACTCATTAACCAAGAGTTTCTGTCCTGCCTCCACCTTGAGACCACTGTTGTTGATTCTGTCTGAACTTGTTCACTTACAACAATGACAATGTCATGGAAAAACATTGCCACATTCCTGCAAAGCTTAGTATTCTGCCTCCCAACCCCATCTCTGAATATTTTTTTATCTTTTTATCCTCCTCTGAGAGCAAAACTGGAAGGAAACAGTCACAGATGGAAATAGGAATTACAGGGACAAGTGTTGTAAAAAACCTCCAAGTAGGAAAAAAGCCTAGAGAATTCTGTTCAAAATTAAAGCCAATGCCAAAAAACTAAGCCATAAGCTTACCTCTTTTAATGTAATTACTTATAAGTGTACACCAAAAAGGCCTATGTTCATAATAAAAATGAGGGAGAGAGGCCTATATCGATGGCTGGAAAGGGAAAAGGGTGGCCCTCCTGTTTCATTCTAATCACATTTATTGCCTGGATGTGTTTCATTTGGCATGACTTGACAGATAATTAAATTGAGACATGTTATTTAAAGATTTTACTTGATCCTTTTAGATATTAACTGAGTTAGCAGTTGTTCTACTGTGAGAAGATGTGTTACTTTTTTATTACTGATGATTAGTTCTGGAGTGACCTTGCTGCATGAAGCGGATTCAGACACGAGTGACAGTTTTCAAGAAGGAAGTAATTACTGATACACCACATGTTTTAGTGATATTGAGCAGTCTGCAGCATGTATGTAACATACATGAAAATATCTTCTGGCTCTTTATTTACTTAAAAAAAAAATATACACAAAGCATTCTGGTACATGAATGGAAATTCAGGTGGAATGGTAAGACATAAATTGAAAGAGTTCTTCAAAAGCCCTGCTCAGAGCTGGCTACTTACCTACATATGTTTGGAGATCATATAATTTTTGTGCAGGTGCTAAGGACCCATAACCCTGTTGAGGTTATGGGAACTTCTCAAATGATGAATCTGTAAACTCTGCAATCTCCTCAGCAGTCAATGTAATAGAAAAGTTTGAGGAAATTCAGAGAACTTCCATAAAATTAGAGGACCTATTTTATAACCAGTGCGGTAGGATTTCTTTTGCTCTAAAAAAAAAACCCCTTAAAATTACCTCTTAGGTAAATATTTATTACAAAGAAAAGAATTCTGATTGTCAAAATATTAATCAAAAGCAATTCTGAGGGTGAAAAATCTATTATAATCTAAGGTTGTCTCTATCTGGGGCCAAAAGACAAAACATATTTTATAAACATTGAGAAAACTCTGAAAGGATTTCCCCTGTGTAAACAGGATTAGATTACCTGGACGTGCATTTTATGTGTTAAAGGATATCATAAGAGCGTCAAAGCCTTTAAGGTTAAAAATATTTGATGTAAAGCAGTATGAAATTTGACTTTCTGGTTTTCTGCATAAACCGTGTCTTATAATTCTGAAAAATAGTTTCAACTGCTTTGATGAACACAGTTGCTCAAGTGGTCTTTGCACATCAGTGAAGAATGTTAAAGCAGTACTATACTAAATTTGATATAGTAATAGAACAAGGCAATTGCAATTGATTAAAACTTATTTTGTGAGAATGTGACATCACTGCAGAAATTTTTGAAACTCATCTCTAATGTGGTGCTGTCTTGGGCTAGCTTTGTCAGTAGAGCTTTCATTTTGGATGTAGAATGTATAACGGAGCTCTCACAAGATATAGTACTCTGAAGGTATTTTAATTGTATTGCTGGGTTTATGAATTCAGTGAAGCACTTCATACTCAGTGCTTTTGGCATAAGACAGGACAAGGTAAGAGCCAGATGGACTATTTTTATTAAGGAAGAGCACATGTCAGAAAACACTTGATAAACCAGAAAAAAAATGTAGTGTTTATATTTTCTTCTGCACTTATATTCTCCTGTGATGAAGACTTATGTAATATTGGGTGGGTTTTTGGTTTTTTTTCTCTCTCTGTTTTTCTGGGTAAATCCAGACAGGTGATTCAGAATTTTGAGAATGGTGGTGGTTATGTTGCAACATTCTACCTGATAGAATTATTTCAAAGCATGATAGCACTTTCTTGATAACTGAGGTTTACACTGGTTTTATTATATTTTTATTGAATTTACTGATTAACTGGCTTATGCACTGGAAGGAACTGAATATCTCCAATAGCCTCCACTCAATTTACTAGTTATATTTCTTTTTAAAAGCAATATGGTTTTCTTAAAGGATAAACTTAGGCTGTAACTTTTATTATATTGACTTACAAGGTGCCTGACATGTGGACTAATAACTCCCTGTTTTCATCCCTTTCTGTCTATGTTCCATGAGGCTGTTTATGGTGAAATCACTTAATCATTTGTTTTATAACTTAGAAAGGCTAAGAGCAGAAGGTGTTATTCCATCAGATAAAGTGTTGCTATGTACTGCAGATGCCATGCTAGAACAAGATACACAGTCTATTGGGACATCCTCCCATATGGTCTGTAGTAAGCTAAACTCTTGGCTGATGCTGATGCCCACTATATTTTGTGGTTTTCTGAATGCAAATGCCGATTTGTAAAACTTGAGTAAGCATTTATTTAAAATATATCTTCTGGATGGCTGATTGAGTGTTGATTTTGGCAACCTCTCTAGGATATTCAGCTGGGTTTTTTTTTTTTTTTTTTTGTTGTTTTTTGGGGTTATTTTNAAATTTAAAATGCATATGAAACCTATTAGGATAAAATAGGGTTGTATTTTTACAAATGGTATGTTTTCATTCCACACTCTGTTTGTGTATTGAGCTTTTATGTTAAAAGTGTTGCTGCACATTTTATTTATATGCCTGAATCTTGAAGTGCTTGTACTAGCTCAATATAAGTGATGGCAGCTGCAAAATTTTATTTAATCCTGGAGGATAGCACTTTGACTGTTTGAATCTTCCAGAATTATCTATGCATGTTTATTTTAGATTGTTCAGAATATGATTACTACTCAGGTTTCTATAAGTAGGGAGACAAAAATAGGCTGCTGTGCCATATTCTTGAGTTTACTTTTTTTTTTTTAAAAACAAAACAAAACAAAACAAAATAAAACAAAATAAAACAAAAAACTTGGATACCTTACCAGGAAGATAAGGAAAGCAAGGAGCTGTCTGCTGGCCTGGTTTCTGGTTCTAATATTTTAGAGTATCTTTAGAGTATCTTTAAATAACTGGATAGCTGCTTCCTGTGTCTGGTTGAAAAGGGAATAAATACCTACCTAATGAATTGTATTGTTAAGAACCATTTTTTGATATTTTTCTTGATTTTATTATTTCAAATGGAAACATGCTGACATTTCAAAGAAGGAAGAAAGTTTAGCAAGCAGTTCTCAAATTCTGTTGCAGTTTTGGAGTTGTTTTGTTTTTATCTATTCTTTGCATTTCCAGTTAGTATCACATTGTTCTGTCTATGCGACTGATGAGGTTTGAGAAGTGTCTTGAATGATTTTGCATCTAAGGAGAGAAGATGCTTTTGGGGAGAGAATCGCCATGGCCCTGCCTACCTTTGGTGAAATGTGCTGTATTGGTTGAAGTTACCTAATATATTTTCCTGTAAGAATATGAAGGCAAAGTTAAAAATTCAAAGAAAAGATGATTTTGCTTTCTCATCCTGAGATTTTTAAAACCTTTATTATTTAAACACACAAAGCTATTTTTTTTTCACTGTTATATCTAGAAACTACTGACTATGGTGAATGTGTTCTAAAATATTTTTAAAAGCTCACTATCGCTTCCTGTTTGTTTTTTGTTTTTTTTTCTTTTCCTTCTTCCCTTTTTTCTGTTCTCCACTTTCTACCATTATCTGTTTGCCTTACTTCCTTTTCCACAGAACTTGACCTAACATTCTACTTCCAGAATGCTTTAATAACTGCCATATGTCCCCAGACCTACTGCTTTTTCTTTTCCTTCCTCAACTTTACCTCCCAATCTTTATTACTCCTTGTATTCCATTTGTCATTGTCCATGTCCCTCCCTGGACACTGTCCCATTAGCTACCTTATTCTGTTCTCCATTTGCAATACCATGTCCCAGCTGATGAAGTTTTGATAGCATCTCAAATGAGAATATGGGATGAAGCAACCGCAGAACATACCCTGCATGACTGCAGGCACAGCAGGTGAAGCAGATATCAAAGCATAGCAGAGAAATGTTTAAGAAAAGTAAGCACTCCACAGGTAGGTCTGGCAAAAGCTATTTCAATAATACATTGGAATACCAATATATGCTTAAAAATTTAGAACAAACTTCTGCAAAAACAGGTAATGGGGAGGGGGTGAAGAGAAAGCTTTTATGTTAAGCTCTTCCATATACACTGAAGAGAAACATGCAGTTGTGTACATTTTCTTGTTCTGTGACAGCAATAGACAACCTGCACTGCTTATCCCAAAACTCATCAGCTTAAGGCTGCTGTATCCAAACCTCTGACCTTAACTTATCTTGTCTGGACTAAACTGTGGCTAATGAGCTACTGAAAAGTTTCATTCCATGGTACCAGCTAGCTAAAGTTATTACTCTTAAGATTTACTATTGGAAAAACTTTACTTTTTTGCCATAAGTGACTGCTGAGTCAAATACATGTAATTCAGAGATGGACTGCAGTTCATAAATGCAACTCGATTCTTCTTGCCTGCTACAAAGTGAAATATCCTGGACCAGCTCCAGTTTTCTACTGAAACAAAATACATGGAAGGTTTTATTATAATTTTTAATATGCTAGACTCTTTAGACAAACTATTATTTTTAATAATAGGGGGCATGCACGCAGGAATTTTTTGTTGTGAATAACACCTCTGTAAAAATGCAATTTTTTTCATTGCAATAATAATAGAATTCAGCAACTGTCCTCAAGGTCACTCTGTCTTCCTTTTCCAAATGGCTTTGAAGATCTATATCTGCAAGCAACTAAAGTTATGTATTTGTAGGGAAGCTTGTAATTGGCTCCATATATCATACATTTACAATATGTTATGCATACAGTATTATTTGGTTAGTTTTTTCTTTGAGAAAGAAATAATTCTTATCTACTAATTATTCCTTACTTTATTTTTTTTTTCCCCTTCTCTCTTAATAGAAGTCAGAGTCTTCAGGGCATGAGCACAGAGATGTTTATTACTAAATTAGCAGTACAAGAACCAACCCCAGATAATGTAATCAGACTACTTTGATTGCAATGTAGGCAGAAGACAAACAGATATTAGTCTGTCATGATACATTATTAAGTAATAGCATGTCAGGCATCAAATCACTCTTAGATACTGAGTGTTATCTTCTGCTGGGTTGTAGTCTTCAGGTCCCTGTACCTAGGTTGGGTCTCTGCTACTGTAGTGTAATATTAGGATTCCTGAAGTCACAGTTTCTTTGCCTATAATGTTGATACACTTGAAAAGCACACACTGTTCTTAGGGTTATGCAACTATCAGTCAAATGGTGGTAGCATGCAGACAGAGATATATGGAAATGTCAAGACACTGTGCTAGTTGATGTTACTCTTGCTAAACAAATGCAGACATGCAAATTTCACTTGTGATCAAGGCACAAGGAGAAAAATCAGTGCTTTCCAGATATATATCAGTGTAAATATATTAAATTGTATCTCTGTCTTCTCTTAAATTACTGTTTCTAGTGGGTTATTGCAGTCAATACCCTGAAAAATATGAACATGTATTGATAATTTTCTTGCCTGAAAAGGATAGAAGAGCACTGCTAAAGAGAAAATATTTTTTTCCTTTAAATTATTGGCTTATACTTGAAATTGTTTGCTGCATTTCTGAATGTATAGATTTCTGAGAATGTGGAGTTCAAAACACATATGGTTTATGCCCTTTATACATTGAAATATCCATTTTATATAATAACAGACAGCTATACTTACAAACATATAAATGAGAATAATTTTCATGGTTAAGAAGCAGCACCTGACTAGAACAAGACAATAAAGGGAAGCAAACCGTGTTTGATGGGTAATGGGTTTGGTCTTAATGACCTCTAGTCATTGAAAGGGTTTTATGCAATGTGTGCTCAGATTCTAGAACCATTCTAATATAATAAATAAGATATAATTTTCTGAGAATTTAGATATTCTGTGAGTAGTTGTTTGAAATACCATTTGCAGAAGAGAAATGAGACCATAAAATAAAGTCTGGAGACTAAAAAGAGTGATACAGGGCTCTCAGAACAGAAAGGATTTGCAAATTCAGGTTGGTAAGTATCACTTTCAACATAATTGATATATGGACTGCTGTTTAGCCTTGTTTTAATACAAACACCACTTTTTCCCCATTCCTTTGAAACGACAAGTTTTTATGCTTTTCTGTGGGATTCTTTAGATAGATCTATAGGAAAATAGATATGGCCTTTATGGAATGATGTTCAAATGTTGATATGACAGAGAGTGGATTCACATAATCACAAGTTTTCATTACTTTGTAATATCAACACTTTAGTTTTTTATTTTGCATAAATATAATTAACAAAACATGACACTATTTTACAGAAGTATTCCCACAGTTCCATTGGGAAAATTTAGTGGGAAATTCAGCAAATTTCCATTTAAAGACATTATACATTTGATATCTTGTGATAAACACCGCTGTGTTGCAAATGGTTTGTTTGTTTTTTTCCTGGATGGGCTGATACTTTTACTAATTATATAAGATATTTTATGAACTCTTAAGGAAAAAAAAATCCTTTTTTCCTCTTCAGAGCAACCATATCTGTAGAACAAGTTTACACTGCCCATACACACTACAAAGTATTAATTTCTTCATCTTTCATACACTTTATTCTCTCTTCTTTCCTTTTCTACCATTTACTTTTCACCCAGTACTCTGTGAAGCAGTGAACCATTACTGCTGCTTTTGAGTAGTTCTTGCCTTTTTTTTTTTTTT
>VWZN01017205.1:1272-21272 GCA_013396955.1 Regulus satrapa
TTGTTGTTGTTGTTGTTTGGGGTTTTTTTGGGGGGAGGGGCAGGGGTGGGAATTTGTTGTGGGGGGTTTTTTGGTTTTTTTGTTCTTTTTTTTAAATTTTTTTAATGCCTGTGCTTTTACCCCCACAGCCCTTGATTAAATGACAGCTTTTTGTTTTCATTGTCTTACCTTCTTTTCCCATTCAGTTCCTGACAGCCTTCCTTCTCAGCTGAATACTGTTATCACTTCTTTATTCTAATCCTCTCCCTAGCTGACTATATTAACACCCCTCTGTTTCAGAACTTGGATACTTACCCTTTAATCCATTAATTGGCTTTTTACCCTCAGATCTCTTTGGTCCTCTGAGTGCAACCTGATTCTCTCAGCCACCACACACCCACTTTGTTCTCTGTCTGTCCCTCCCTTGCACCTCCTGGCTCTGACTACATTTTGGTGCTACTTTCTCTTCTTTCCAGATAATCTTGTTCTTTATTTCCTTTCACAAAGGAGGGCTCTCTAGTTCAATATCACTTTCAGCATTGCCTCTGTTTCTTCCCTGTGTTTATGTATTGCCTTTCTACGTTGCATTTAAGCAAGGGCAGATGTATATAACAGGAATAATCTCTGCAGCAAATATCTTTGTTGCCCTCAGAATAGGTCCATTTCCTTATCAGGGTTCAAAAGTGTTGGGCAACTTAATAAAAAATGGGTTGTTACACAGCAAACATATTCACTTAAACGAGATTATCTTTTGACTGTGCCTGGTTTCTATTACTGTTTGCATGCAGTGGAAGTGTACATTTCTTAACGTTTTTTTAAAGAGTGTACTCTTTGTAAAATCTGTTTGTATTAAAAGGAAGTGCTTTGTCTGGTGGCACCATGAATAATACAGCTTTGTTTTAAGAAATCCTGCCTTCCTTTTTTTCCTTAGTCAACATTTGAAAATATAGACTATATTGCAAGGAGACTTGCTAATAATTTTGTTTTGTTCTCTTTGATGTTTTCATGATATAGTGTGTATGAATACACACATTTGATATTTAGAAAAACAGGGAAAATTATACTGGTGCTAATGTACACAAATCTATTACACCCAGTCATGGTTAATAGCACTAAATGGATTTAGAGTGAGGAGTCTAGACTGCAATCCTGTCAGCATCTGCCCCTTCCCCAGTAATTTATTTGGGGTTTGCACCTGCAGGTGCTGAATTGGGACTGAATTCATACAGAATTTTTTACTTGGATAGCAGGCTTAAACATTACTGAAATAGTAACATTTAAGAAGAGCATTAAATAAAAGTGACTGTCTTACCATTAACTTTCCCTCCTTCCTGTCACTATTAAAACAATAGAATCCTGATTACCCAGGCTCTTCCCAAGAGGATCTCTTTCTCTAATTAACTCCCTAATCTATTGGCACCCTGATTATTAGACGTATCTTGTGCTGCCTGGTGTGTTTCATTGTTAGAAAGCTTTCATAAAATATTTCAGTTTTAGCTTATTTATTGGCTTGTGCACTTTTAGTATTTCATGCAAATGCAGTGACTCTCCTCTCCTCTCCTCTCCTCTCCTCTCCTCAAGATGAGAGGTTATAATCCATTGTAACACACGGCCATGGAAATAGGAGTTTGGTTAGGACATTAGGACTTGTAAAACAAAAAGGTTTTCCCTTAGAGTCTTGTATATTCCGACTTCTTCATGTGAGACAGAGGTGTGTATCTTAAATTCTTCCATCTCTAATAGAAGAAAAAAAAATACCCTTCTCCCATAATATTTTTTTTTCAAAGTCAGAGTATACTTTACTCAGGGAATCAAACCGGAGTACCCAGGCAGATCTTTTGCTTCTTTTAACATGGAAGAATGCAAATCCTGTGGGAAACAGGGAAAGAAACCCAGTATAAAGGTTAAAGATTCTGTACCTAAGACTTGGCTAAATAAATTTTAAGTCTCAAACATCCTCCACTGTTTATTTGAGTAATTTTTTTTTTTTTTTAAATGACAGACCCCTTATTCTTTGGGGTTTTTTCCAATACTTTCAGCATTGGGCTATTCCCTTCTTTGTTTTGTTACATGGAATATCAGCACATGCAGTTTTCTTATGAGAGGACACTTATAAGTTGTTCAAATTGAAGCCTGTCATCAATATGTAGTCTTGTAAAGACCGATGATATGCCTCTTGTCCTACTCCTAATGTGCCTTGGTGTGCTATCTTTCAAGCAGATGCACATCATGCAGATGTAGACCCTTTCCAACATGTTCAGCCTGGATCCGTCATTCATGCGTGTGCAGTTCACAGATGGATGTGGTGGCCTTTCTGTGGTCTGTGAAGTCTATGTTTCTATGCATGGAGCCTTGCACTAGTCTTTCTCATGTGTGGAGATAAAGCCATAGAAAGTGTTGGCATAAATCTCTCCAGGATCTCCCTCCAGTACTGACAGCAGCAGATGCATTTTTAGCATTAGCAGGAAGAGCATCCTAAAAACTGTGTACCAATCATGTAGTGAGAAAGAGACAGCAAAAGACAGAAGGGTAAGAGAGGTCATAGCAGTAAATAAGTACCTTTATCCACAATTCACAGTAAGCTTAAGGTATTATCGGGGATGGTAGAAAGCTTTGTAAGGACACAAGTGTTTTTCATGAAACAAATTGATAATTGAAATATAGAACCCTCTCCCCCCCACCAACCTCTGGCTGATCTCTATAACAGCTTTTATAATTCAATACTGATTTTTAACTTAGTTATTCATAATTCAATTTATTTATTGTTCATTCTTTCCTTCTTTTATAAGTATTTCTGAATTTCATGGACTTTTCTTAAAACACTGTAAAGCTAATGCTAAGGGTATTTTTTTAAAGTTGCTTCAAAAATATAGGTGTTTAATATGCAGCTGTTCTCCTAAGGGGCAAAAGGTTTCTTCCTGCTACTTCTTTCAGCTTCTGTATTTAAAAAGCTTTTATTTTTCCCTCAACTGTCAATATTTAAGGAAGTACCCTTTCATGTTTTTTATAATTCTGTTAAAAATAGTAGGTGTCTTCTGTATCTGTGGCTAGACAGACAGCGTGGTGCAAAATAATCTAAACACTCAAGGTTTGTTTGCAGATTTTCTCTAATGAAAAAGGCTCAAGATATATAATGAGACAGCCCCTCTGATACAGTTAATCAGTATCCACACAAGTTGATCCCTTGAATGCATTACATGATTCATAAGAAATTGCTTAGTACATAAGAAATTAAGATTGAGTAATATTTGCTGATGTCTAATTTTTCAGCTAAGAAATTAACACTTTTAAGGAAGAAGAGGGGTAAGAGGTCCTCACTTATGTTCCTCTGCTCTCTGCAAAATAGGATCATTTAAGACACAGCTATACTGTAAAAAGATTTCTGAATACCAAGTAGAAGGGGTTCTTTCATTCAGTTGAACGTCAAAGGATTATGGCAGCATGCCTAAATTGTAAAAATATTTTGATTTCCAAATGTGTTTAATAGGTCATACTTTCACAATCACAGCTTAATTACTATGACTAGTCTCAAAACTTGTCTGTGGTAATAAGTGTCTCACTAAATAATAAGTGTCTTCACTGTGTCTAAACTGTCAGGGTGGGGATTTTCACAGGTGCCTAATCAATACATAGATACAAATCCTGTTAAACCTCTCCATGGTGCTGGTGAGCAGTTATGTGCTTAGAAATCAGCCCTGGGAGTAGTTGGAAGGAAAGAAAGGACACCACATCCTCAAGCAGACTTACAAAACACTAGGTCAGGAAAAGTGCTCAGACCTGCAGGGAGCAGCACAGGTAAATTCCTTTTCAGGGGTAATAGATGTTTTGTCATACAGGGTGCGCTGCCTTTAGCACCTGTCCTGACAGGGTGTCTGTGGCAAGAGTGTTCAGCCAGAAATCATTGCATTAGTCCACCTGCAGAATTGCAGGTGTGGGGGGAGGCATTGCTAAGCTTTGTTTTTTTGAAAGAATGAAGTTTGGAAAAGGAAGAGTTAAAGTTACTGCTTCTGTAATATACATACCAGCCTCTTTTGGTCTTTTAAATCTTCACAGCTCTCTTACAACAGGTTCTCTTCATGTCTAGAAAATGCAAATCTCTGGGCTCCTAAGAGCAACTGAATAGGGATATGTATTTCATCTTAAAACAAAGAGGAAGAAAAAAAAAAAAAAAGAAAGAAAAAGTTATTCAAAGGATTTTGGAAACAGGTGTTCTAAATCAACATTAATTGGATTTCAGTTAATTATTCCTTATACTTTAGGGATTATAGGAAAGGAATATAGGGGAAAAAAAGCAAGAACAACTTATCTGACATACTAATTGCTCTAATATTCTTTAACCTGAGCAGCCCCTCATTTCTTTCCCACACAGCCCAGAAAAAAAACTGGTCTCCAGATGACTCTTACAGAGGCTAGGGAATAAGGATGAAGTAAGAAGGAAAGACAATCTTTGGAAGCCAAATTTACTTGGGAGGATGGTTACAAATTTGGTCTGTTATGCTTACCATCCTCTACCTGTAATTACTAGGATAGAGACAACCGCTAAAAAAGTTGTTGCATCTTGACTGCAGACACCTTGTTTCTAGTGCAAATATGATGTGATTATCCCGATACTTTATCCCTGGTAGTGTATGATCCATCCACAGTTTAGAAGGCCTGACAGAGAAATACTGGGTGGAGACCCAGACTGGAGGATTTTGGCTTTCTGTTCTTATTCCCCATGGGAATGAGGAGTTTATTTTTTGCCCAGCATTGGCACTGGTATAACAGTTGACATGAAAAATTGTATATAGAAATTTTAAATTTACCTCTGACAACCAACTAATTACAAATTTAAAAGAAGTGGGAGACAAGATAAAGTGAGATTTTCAAAATTATTATAAGTCTAAAGAATTTTCAAAATTTAACTGCAAGTAAGGTGCATGTGGTTTTATTTGTTTGTTTTTGAGGGTATTTGTAGTTGTTGTTTGCTTTGTTCCATTTGTCTGGGGGTTTTTGTTTGTTTTGGTTTTTTTTTTAATTTTTATTTGGGTTTCCACTTTAACTATTTGCAATATTTTGGTTGATCTCTCTTAATTTTAAATTTAGGAGAGTGGGAGTAGGTGTGACTCCTGCTTGTCTCCTCTCCCTGTCCAGCCTGAGAGAAGTGAATAGTACTTGAGATAAAAGGAACAAATTTTTAAATTTAGTTTTTAACTTCAATATGATACAACAATCAGAGCTTCTATTAACAACTAAGATAATGTTTTACATGTTTTTTTTGCCTTAACTATGTTTCTTTGAAGAGCTCCCCACCCTATATGTTCAAAGCATACATTAAATTTGTCATTTTTGAACAGGGGATATAGTCAAGTTATAAGCGAAATTATTTACACAGCAAATTTTAAAATATTTTGGAAAGCTTAATTAAACTTGCCTGAGGGCAGTTAGAATTTGCATTCCAGCTTCCTGCATGTGTCACAAGTTGCTAAGCATCTCAGTTAAAAAAACCTGGAAAGTTATTTCCTATCTTCAGTGGTTCTTATCTATAACTGAGGTATATTACTAAGAAAATATGCCAATGCCCACTTTATGTGTCAGCATATTTCCAACCCCTACAAATATAATGGACATAATTATGGGGACATAATTACATCACATCTACAGTCACTCATTTACCTGGCTTCTGTACATATTTTCATAGCATGACAAAAGTTCCTGACAGGAACTTAAAGATCTGAGATTTTTAAAGAGCTTATGAAGATATTATTCTTAAATTAAAAAGAGCTGTTATAACCCAAATTTCTACCACACCTGCATGAAATTTTTAAGAACAGATGCTTTTGTTGCTGCTATGAAAGCACGACAGAAAGCTGTAAAGAAAAGAGGGATTTCAAGTGTTGGTGGCTTTCAGAGAATTGGCCAGGTATGTGTCTGTATTGTGCTAGCTGCTCTTATTTATCTCCTTAACCCACAGCATTTAGATGGCATCACACTCAAACTGTGCAGATGATTGTACTGCATTCTGTAGAAAGAGAGTAATTTTCCATCAAATGTCACTATTTTAACAACAAAGTGAAGAAAAAAAAACCTGTTTAATGTTTTTTTCAATTACTTTAAATAAACAATCGAACATATGAAGAAAAAATATGAAAATGTCTGTAAGCTATATAAACATCAGTACTTAATCATTGCTTTCCCAGATGTGGTAGTTTATAGTTTTTCTCTTGGTCACCAATGTTTGGGTTTTGTTTTTTTTTCTTTTTTTTTTTTAAATCTACTGCATCCAAGCTTTATTCTTGTGTGTGCAGAATGTGCTTTTACTTTGCAAATGAATTTGCAAACGTTTCCTTCTTGGTAAAGGAAAAAAAAAAAAAGACACTCTAAAATTCTGTTTCTGCTTTTTTTCCCCACCCCCCAAATCAATTCCCTCAGTATCAGACTGCAGGAAATTATTTCTCAAATTAAATATTCAATTCGTAGCCCAGCTGTGTTTTATGCTCTTTTGCACTGTACATATCTCAGCACTAGTGACATTTTAATGCTCAGAGTTCTGCAGGTTTTTTGGGTTTTTTTCCTAACTCGCTTTTTTCCTTTGCTCTCCCCATTTTACCCTTCTGACCTTTGCTAAAATCATCACCATGGTGTATAGGTGATAATTGACTGCTTTCTGAAAGAAACTTTTTGTATCAGCTGAGTGCTGCTTGTTCGAGATGTGAACACATTTTATGGACATGACTGGTTGTGCTCAGTCATATGTGCAAAAAATTACGCTGTTAGTAATCTGTAATTCCTAGCCCATGGTGAGTCTCTCCAGTTTATATGTGAGAAGAAAAGTGCGTATTTAATCACAGAGCAGATGCGGGGCCTAAGGGCCTGACCCAAAGCCCATTGAAATCAACTAGAATCCTACCAGAGGTTTTAATGGCTCTATATGTTCAGATAAAACACCTGACTCATTATTATGAAAACTAAACAAACAAACAAAAAGCAACTTATTTTTTCTTTTCTCATTCCTTTCCCATTTGCCTCAGGAGGAAAATCCTGACCTGCACTCTAAATACAGTGTAAACAATTTAATAACCCCCACCTGACAACTGTTCTCTTAAGAAAGTGTTGTAATAGAAAGCTGGAACATGACTTTATAGCACTGGGCAACAGCACCTTTTAGCACTATGAACATTTTCTGATAATACTTTGCATGGAAAGGTTGATGTGTTTGTACAGAAAACAGTTTGTACACAGTATGGTCGTAAGACTACATGCTAAAAATATCTGTATAGTCAGTGTAATCTATTTGTGAAATATAGCAAGAGAAAATATTTATGAGCACCACAGGACATGAAGCTCAAAGTGCAGTCATTTCTAAATGAAAATTATGTGACAGTTCATCAGTATTTAATGCTAACATTGCTTGATCTAGACATAAAGAATTTAGCAGCCATTTATCATAACATACAGTACTGTTCATTTCCTGATTTGCTTAGAATACATTGATATTTTAATCTCAACAGGAGCCACAGGTCTAATTTTAGCAATTTAATGAAAAGAAAATCCAGAGAGAGAGGGATTTTTCACATGGCTATTAGAAGCCTACTCTCACAACTTGAATCGGTTGGTCTTTTTAATGCACGCTCCCAGAAGCCACTGCTTGGTCCCTGCGCCAGATGCAGGTGTTCCCTTGTGCTGTCAGCCAGGAATGATTAATGAGGATTTGCCCCTACTGAAAGCAGTCTTTGGAGCATTGTTCAGGGCATCTGTGGAACTGTCGGGGGAGACAAGGACACAAGTGAACAACCAATTATTTGGCCATCACTGAGGCAGCATGAAAAAGACATCAAATTGGACAGAGGAGCAAAGCTTTTGTTTCATGATCATATTTTTAGGTGTTAATAGTAACAGAGGAATTCTACCTGTTTTGTTTTGCCTTTTCTTTTTTTTTTTTTTTCTTTTTTTTTTTCTTTTTCAGGCGGGAGGGGAAGGGCTCAAGCACTGCTTTAAAGCAAGGAAACGATGTGCAAAAGAAACAGAGACAAAAACTGATCACAGTCCTTTAAAAGTGTTGAAGGGAGGAAAACACACAGCATTGATTTCTTGGCGGTTGCACCGTGTATAAAGAAACACCGTTTTGCTCGGCTAGCATTAGGGAACAAGGGCTAAGAATTTTTTGTGGAGGAGGAGGAAGATTTCTTGTGCAAGGAGCTTCTTAATAGCTGTCCAAATACAGCAGTTCAGGAGCCGAGGCTTTAACATGTGGTAGTGCAGGGAAGTGTTACATTAGGATTCTGAAAAAAAGAAAATGTGAGGAAACAAAACCAGAAAAGATTTGCAAGATTGGGTTCAGCATTCATCCTGCTTCCCTCTTTCTGTCTCAAGGAAAACACACTTAGGTTCAGAAGAGTGAAGGAAAAAATGAGGAACAGAACTAAAAGCACACTGTTTGGGCTTAGACTTCTCAATTTTTCTATTTACCAAGATTTGTGATTATAAATACTAATTTTAAACTAGAGGGAAAGGATTTTCAGCACAATCCAATTACTGAATGAATTTGTAAAATACATAATATGCTCCATCCTGTCAAACCTCTTTTTACCACAGTATTAAGAATAAAAAGTTAATTATACAGCTTAATTCTAATGAGGAATATAATGTTTTAGTGACTAATAATAAATATCAAACAATTTATACTGAGGTTTTGTAATTAATATTTACAGTGGCTAATTCCTAACCTCAGAAGTTTCTCTGTCCCCACACATTCATGCAAAAAAAGGAGCTTGGATTCTGAAACAATTACCAATCATAATTCTGAACTATTCCTTAATGAAGAAGAATTTATATTTCTAAATTAACACTTTATTTATATTTGAGTACCTAGATTTAGTGTTTTTTTGGGGGGGATTTTTTTCAGATTATTTATAATTTAATGGCTGTAAATTTTAAAGAAGAACTCATGGAATTCATAAAATTATTTTAATCCCCATACATAAAGGCTACTTTACTTACCCAGTTTGTTTCTAGGAAGTTTTAGTACACAAAAAGTTTTTGCTTGCCTCACATTTAGAATGAGTTGCCACAGGTAAAAATTTGACTTATGATACTCCGATTTTCAAAATTGGCCATCTCAGTGTCAAATGGCTGGGTCTGAAACCTGATCAATCAACAGCTGTTTCTATTTACTATAGGATAATAGTTTTATTAGGAAATAAAAGTTTAAAACAATAATTTAAAACAAAGTATTTTGTAGCTACTTTAAAAAAAAGAAAAAACCAATATAATACACATGCAAATGAAGCCTTTGCATTTAAAGAATATCACAAATTCCTTTATACCACCCAGATGAGAGTCTTGATCAGAAGGAAACCACTAAACCACCTAAGAATCTTTAGGATATTCCATCATTTCTGATAACTGTGCAAAGTGTAGTCTAGAATTTTATGTTGGGAATAGCTCTTGAGCTGCAGAACTGCAGGTCTGTCCTTTTCCAGGAATACAGCCATCTGTTCCTCTTTGCAAAGAGCGCTGACACTTGACACAGAGCTTTGTCCCCTCCTGCCTTTGGTCTACGTGTGTTTAGAACATAGAGTGACTTTATGAGTGTGTGTACAGTGTACAGACACAGTCAACTCTCTGTCCTTCTTGTCAGGAAGAGACAATGGCATCAACAACGTGCCCCTGTGTCTGATATTACTCGATGGAAGAACAGTCTCTTAGACTCCTCCTGGGCATGATGGAAGTGATGGAAATAAAAAAATTCCAGGAACTAAAGGGATGATTGTAGCATCTCTAAAGAGGATATTTGCTTGTGACTGTCAAAGTGCTCAATTGAGTTTCCTAATCCTAGATAAGTAAATAGAAAAGAAACTTCCTGCTGCTGTAGGCAGTTGGAGAGAATAGAAACATCTGATGTTAAATCTTGAAGATGAAATTTCTGAGTAACATAAAGCAGAGCACAGACTGTTATTTACATGTTTCAGCAGCGTACAGCATCGGAATGTCCTTCAGGATGTGGGCATTCTCTCCAAATCTCCTGCTGCATGAGCACCTTTGGGATGGGGTTCATGTGAGCACCCATAGGTGCTCCCATGGAAAAAAAGGCAGAGCAGGACTTTAAAGACAGGTATGAGTTATTTTAATGGAAGCTCTTTGGCCTGAAAATAGGGATAGGATTTGCCAGGTAGTGCGCATCATGAGAACACCCCATTTTACATACCATTTCCTCCAGTACAGTGACATCCCTTCAATCCATTACATTCCTCTGAAATCTGCATGCTTTTCAAAACCAATTATGTTTTTTCCAGTGCTTGTGCTTAGGTCAATACATGATGTATTTTGATGTTTTCCCTGTAAATGCTTATATATGTATTTTCAGGATACTTCAATAAAAACATCAAAATTTGAATTCAAAGCAAACCAAAACCAATGGGCAAGAACATATGGAAATGGATAAACCTATTAGCATCTTTATTGTAAATGCTGTTTGGTAAAAACAGCTTAAATTTGGCTTTATCTACTGCAGATTTATTTAATGAAACTATACAAAAATTCTGAAGCTGTCACGTTTTTACAAGGATCTCTAATACTCTGCAGACTGTATAAGACTATGAAGCAGTGGATTAGTATGAGGTTAATACCTGTGAGATGATTTTCTTCCATGTTTTCATAGATCTTTGCAGTTCTTTTCATTAAAAAAATAAAAAGTTTATTTTTCTCTAAACAGGATAGCTACTGAAATAAATTCTTAGGGGAAAAAAAGCAGAGAAAAATAATTAAAGCTCAAATAAATATTTTTTACCTTTTAGTATCTAATATTTGGCTTTCATTTCATGCTGGAAAGAGGATTGTTAGAAACATGCTATTATTATGGGTGAGTGTTTACATCTTTTATTATGCTAAGTAAAATCTAACAGCAACATGCTCAAGGGTTCAGGGGCATCAGGAGTTGTCTTTTGTAGAACTTTTGACTATTAAGATTTCTCCCTTTGTCCCTTCTCTTGCTAGTTTAACACAGCCTGATGATTCTGGTCACTACAGCCAGTGTGTCTCTGCTGGTGGTGATGGTGATGAAACTCCTAAGACTTTTGTGACTGTTATTGCCTCCAGGCCTGAAATGAAGGGAGGCTGAAGACAACTGGGGCAATGTCATTAGAAACTCATCAGCACTGATTGTTAATGAACCATTTGATAAAGCAGAAGGAATTCTCTCTGCTGTTTGTACTAACCACAACAACAACAAAAAGGGCAAGGGTAAAGGTTTGGATGCAACACCAGTTCCCCTTATAGGAGCAGTGTGAATTAGCTGCAGTTTGTTTTGTTATCACACACATGACCTGGTATAGGGACAGGCAGGGTGCGCAGGGATTTTGCAGATGATATTTCTATATTGATTTTATAAAGTTGTGCTGGCCTATGCTAAGTTTGGGCTGCAAAACCTGCAGTTTGGACAAGTTCACTGAGTAGTGAATACTGAATCCCAGCTCTTTGGCAAAGGACAATTGTGAGGCTAAATAAGACTTCAGTTCCTTTACCCTCAATAGCTGATTTTTCCGCTTGAAATCCCAGATCTAAGAGTTTGGTTTGTGCTATGTATTCACTTATTAAATTTATTTTGTGCAAAAATCTGGCTTATATCCATAGAAAACTATCTACAAATTTTATAAAGATCATTGGTTTGTCCAACACTTTTTTCTCTTCTGTGCTTAAGAGCAGGTTATACTTAGGACTGATGTGAGGTCAAAAGGATTTTCTTCTCCTATACCCACAGATTTTTTTTTCACCAGCATACTTTACCACCATTTCTTGATTTGACTTTCTTCTTTATAGTCCCTCATGTCATGCAGGTTTTTTTTTGAAGTCTTAATACTACCTTGTGCACATATTCTTTCCCCTTTTCCTTCCTCTGCTTCCTCACATCCTTCATTCATGCATTTCCGTTGCATCCTATTTCAACCCACTTTTTCCTGTCTTTTTTTCCCACACCTTTGTTTGTCTTCCATTCAGCTGGGAAAAAAAATTCTTCACACCTAAGGAAGTAGTTCTTTACTAATGATGGTGAAGTTTCAGCATGTATATTCACATATATGCTGGCAATAACATGGTAAAGGGGCACTGACTACGTTTCTAGGGAGAGTATCTTTGAAGTGAGAGTCTTTCCTAAACATTCTTTATAATGTAAAATTTTTTAGCTTAAAATTACTCAGTATCAGAATATGAATTATGCAAAATATTTTTCAGTATTTGGATGGATTATGAAGTCTCACCTTATATATCTTAATTGTTACCACTTTTTTGCATTTTTTTTCTGAACTGCCAAGGCTTACAACTTGTGTGTATTCACTTCAGTATTAAGTTCTTGACTGCTTCAGCTTATTTTATTGTTCTTTGCAGTAGTATGTTAATGGCAAGCATAGCAACACCAATGACATATATTTGTTTGAATGCTACCCATCATATGATCCTTACTTAAACCACATTTTAGCCCATTTTTGAAGCTTTAAAAATGCAAACAATGCCTCAAATTCATATTAGAAGTAAAGAAAAAAAAACAAAACAAAGGATTATCAGATTATTTTGGCCAAATAAAAGATGCAATCCTCTGCTGGAAAGAAAGAGGAACAGCATCTGAGCTGGGATAGAGATGGTTAAAAGAAATAGTGCTCTGTAAGAATTAACAGAATAAATAGTACAGAAAGAATATTTCTTATGAACTACCAGAGCCTAGCATTTTCATAAACTATGGTCTCAATGGCAAAGCTTGAATATTAATTAAATTATGATTGTAAGAATACCAATATAAAAATATTTGAGATAATAATTTCTGAGGTTTATATTGCCCCATTTCACCTATCAACCAATAGGAAGTCAAAGGACATTTTAAGATAAGTTTATTAAAATCAGTTGCATTTGAAAAGACTATCTACATTTCAGAGGTTGCTTCAGGTTCTTCCCCTATGGATATAGCTTATCTTTGTTTTCAGATTTGCTGAAGCCAAAAGTACAGTCTGTAAGTTTGAGTGAACTTTCTTCACCTAATTTCAAATCTGCTTGAACTTAGTGACTTTGTATATTTGATTTAAGCTTCTTGGAGATTGCATTCAATAAAGAAGAGTACAGGTAAAGGGAAAAGAGACAGAAATATATATTAAAAAAAAAAGCTTTATAAATATATCTATATATCACATGTGAATGACTTGCTTCTTTTTTAGTATCTTCTGTGCTTTGAAGCATAGAAATTTTCTGTGGGGAAAAAAAAGTAAATCAAGTAGCCATTTTTGGTCTTAATAGAATCATGCACAATCTGTTTTTTCCTTCATCAGCTGCAGCCCTAGCAGACAACTAGATCTTATGATTTATTTGTCCAGCCTTGCAAGATATTCTTTCAAAAGTGAATCATGGTATGCCAGAAGACACATGAAATGGAGTGATCTATGCTGTTCATCTCTTATTGTCTACTAGAAAATCTGTCCATTCCTGATTTTAATCACACCCATTTAGTGGTCAAGCAAATTCACTCTGCCAGCCAAGTGATCTAGTTTGGTGTCCACTGCTGTTATTAGAGACTGGAGGTCAAACCTTTTATCTATTTTTGCCAAACTCAGTGGGACACAGTTTCTTGCTGAGAGTCTTTGGAACGAGGTGATAAATCTTATTGCTAATATCCCAGTAGGTAGTAACATGTCTTCCTACAGGCATATCTTCAGAGTTCTTCCAGGCTCTGTGAACATAAATAAAAACTTCTGAAAATCCTGTGGGGTTTTTTGTTTTATTTTTATATCTGTCATAAAAGTATTTCCACTTACTCAAAGCCTAATTGTGAATTTTCACCACAGGGTCTTCCAAGATATTGTCTTCATTTTTATGTCCATAAAAAAGACTGTAATTGAACCATGCTACAATTTTATTTATTTTATTTACTTAGGATATAGGTTTATTTACGTAGGAATTGATGGACACAGACAGAGAATTGTGGTCCATGACTCTATATCCAAATGCAGCCCAGTGACGAGTGGTGTCCCTCAAAGCTCTGTCTTGGGACTGGTGCTCTTTAATATCTTCATCAATGAAAGAGAGAGTGAGATCAAGTGCACCTTCAGCAGATTTGCAGATGGCACAAATCTGAGTGGTGCTGTTGACACACCTGAAGGATGGGAAGCCATCCAAGAGGACCTGGACATCTCGAGAAGGGGGCCCACAAAAACCTTGTGAGGTTCAACAAGTCCAAGTGCAAGGTGCTGCACCTGGGTTGGGGCAATCCCAGACATGAGCACAGAGAGGGAGAAGAGCTTATGGAGAGGAGCCCTGCAGAGAAGGCCTTGGGGGCTCTGGTGGACATGAGCTGGCAAAGTGCACTTGGGGGAAGGGAGCTAAATGTATCTTGGGCTGTATCAAAAGAGGGCTGGCCAGCAGGAAAAGAAAGTGATTCTCTCCCTCTTCTTTGCCTTCAGGGGACCCCCAATTGGAGTGCTGCATCCAAGTCTGGTGTCCCCATGTAAGAAATGCATGGACCTATTCGAGCAGGTGCAGAGGAAGCCACAAAGATGATCAGAGGTCAGGAGCACCTTTCCTGTGAGGACACGCTGAGAGAGCTGGGATTGTTCAGCATTGAGAAGAGAATCTTCCCTCTCTTCCAGGGAGACCTCACTGCAGCCTTTTAGTACTTGAAAGTGGCTTACAAAGAGAGAGGGGGGACTTTTTACATGGGCAGATAGTGACAGGAAAAGGGGGAACTGTTTTAAATACAAAGAGATTTAGGTTCGATGCTAGGAAGAAATTCTTTACTCTGAGGGTTGCAAGGCACTGAAAGAGATTACACAGAGAAGTTGTGAAAGCCCTGTTCCTGGAAGTGTTCAAGGCCATGTTAGACAGGACTTTGAACAACCTGATCTAGTGGGTGGCATCCCTGCCCATGCAGGGAGTTTTGAAGTAGATGATCTTTCAGGTCCCATCCAATCCAAACCACTCTATGATTCCATGATTTGAAATCTTGTGGAGAATAGTACATGACTTCTGAGCTGGCTGCAAAAGGTGACTTGAAAGAAGCTTTTATGTTACACCACAGTTTATGTGAAATTTGGCATTTATGGGTCAAAACCAATAAAACCACTTGTGTAAAACTGTAAAATGGCTTATGCTTTGCTTTTTCTGTAAGAATTAATTTAAGATTCAAGGTACACATTGCCTAGAGCCTTTGTGGATACCATGAAATACTTTGCTGCTGCTTTTTTTTTTTTTTTTTCTGTTATTGAGCAGACAAGCAGACAGCCAGATTAAATGTTGATTGTAAAGTTCTTTCCCTCTCCCTACTACTGCACTTACTGCATCCTGGCTAAATGAAATTACATGGTTGTATAATAGAGGTACCTTTGTATCATAACTTATTATAATATATTCACATTATATTAAAAATTTAAAACTTATAATGTAAATTTATTACAATAAAAAGGCATTGCAAGAGTAAAGATGTTTTAAAAGAATGGATTGTGAAATTGTCATAGCATTAGAAATCTTGTAATCCCCATGCAGGACCGAGCTGGGCTGGTCTACCCACATAATGCTTATTGTAACCTGCAGACTAACCAGCTCTAATTCAAACTATCAAATTAATTGCTTTTAATTGTAGTTGTTTGAGGAAGCCTCAGCTTTGGTTTTTCTGACACACTGGTTACTATGCTGTCAGTACTAAGGGTCATTCCTCTGTTTTTTGGGGTTTTGCTGGTTTGTTTTTTGGTTTGGTTTTTTTCTTTTAAATTAGAGTGAGATTTCTTTTAATTGGTGTNTTTGTTTTTTTTTTTTTTTTTTTTTTTTTTTTTTGGTTGGTTGGTGGTGGGTTTTTCGGGTGTTTGTTTGTTTGTTTGTTTGTTTGATTTATTTTTTTGCCAAAAGTGTCTCATCTCCCATAGGTCTCTATAGCTATCTGAAAGCATCACCTTCCCATTCTCCACACAGATGCACCTCTTGCACTAGCTCATTTTCCCTTTCCAGGGTCTCCTCTGCTTCCACCAACACTACAAGAGAAGAAGCAGTTCAGGAATTACATTTCACCACTCTGTCTACGTTTAATAATCAATTATGAGTCTCACATTCACAGCAAGATCCTTGGAATACCTTTTGAAGAAGAAAGAATCAATGAACTAGGGTTGCTATCACAATTATTTTAGCTCAAACTGAAGCATAGGCATTGAGTTTGTCTATAATTCCTGAAAAGGAGGAATTTTTTGATGCTTTTTCTTTCAGCAAAGGATTAGTTGGTGACATATTCTTTCCAAATATTGGAAGGTAGCTCAGATTACATTTCTCCTCTGATAGGGAACCAGCCTAGTGAACAGCACTGTGCAGCTGATGCTGCTCTATCTAGCAACACATTTTTGACTCCAGAAAGACTTCTTTTTTTTAAAATCTCAACTCTGTTCCATAATTAAAAAGTGAAAAGCAAATTTTCCATCTTTCCTTTTTTTCTATAAGTTTTCAAAGGAGTCTGCAGTGCAATGTGTAGAACATCCACAGCACTGTATCCTAAACAGCAATTAGCTCTGAGAAAGAACTGTAACCATAAAGTACACATTTTAGCACATCAAGGAATACAAATGCTTTTTTTTTTCCTAATATTTTAAAAATTATTATGTAATTGCTTAATTTTTATTTTGTCTTAGCACGTGCTGAGAAACTCCAAGTGGACTGCTGTATTGTGCATTGATTTTCTTCTATGAATTCCTGCTGAGACAAATATTAGAACATATTTAATAAAAATACACATTTATTCAATGTATGTGTTCATATAAATACTATAAGCAAGTGTTCTCAAATTTCTATTATAGACTTCTTATATTATAGGCTGAAAAGGACCTGAAAGAATGCTTTGTGGAACATATGTGCCCTTTTTCTCCACCAAATAAACGAATTTACTTTAATTTTTTTTTTTTTTTAAATTAAGCTCATTCAGGTATGTCATGATTTTTAAAGGTAACTTTTTGACAATGGAAGTGCAGGATAAAGTGTAATTCCTTAGGTACATTTTTCCTTATTTGGTTCATAGTAAGAAAGAAGAAATGTCCCAGCTCGGCTGCAGACATATTTTCTGACCTTGGTCAAACGGCTTAAATTATCTGAGTGAAATCCTACCCCTACTAAAGTCAAGAGGATTTCTGCTATTTATTTGAATGGGGCAAAGATATCACATTTGAATTCGGAATCCTTAATAAGAATGGGATAGCATGTATCTAACTCTCACAGCTCTTGTGAAGCTAATTAATCAGCAGAGTACTTTGGGATCCTCAGAAGTATAATAGAAGCTGCAAGTACTATTATTTATTTGTCATGTAATTGGAAACCAGCAAGGTAAAAAGTCATTGATAAAAATCCACATCACAAGGTCATTTCTTTCAATGTTGCAAATCTCTTCTTCAATCAAGAGCTTTGTAACTGATGAAAAGTACTGCCTAATCATAACATTATCAAGGCAATTTAATTGGTGCTCTGGCAGCACATGAGATCATAATGAAGTCATTTTTGCTAGTTACAGGCTGAAAAATATTTTTATAGCACCCTTCATCCTAGTGGAATCTTTAAAGGACTCACAGACAGGATTAAGGTTTTCTGCTTCTGTTACACAACTGCCTTGTGTGGTAAATACTAGCTGTTTTAATCAGATTAAAAAAAAAAAACAAACTACTGGTAAACATGATATTACTGTGTTTATACTTATCCTTTATACCTATTACATAGTTTGTGCCTTTTAAATTAATGTTCAGATACATCAGGGTAAAGAAGTAACACTTTTGGATTGGAAGGGTTCTGATTTTTTCACATTTGAACACTGGTAGTTGTCACTGTTGCTGAACCACAGGTTTTTAGTACAACCCACATCTTTGAAAATCCCATTTTTGACAACAAAAAGGTCTATGTGTTTTTGCACAATACTCTGTTTTACTTTGTCAAAAACTTAAAGCCCCAAAACTGATATTGCCTTCACCAGGTGAAGGTTTGGAGTAAGAATGGTTGGTTAGGTTTCTATCAGCATGCCCTGCTACATCAAGTGGATTGTTTAATTTACCGTGGTGTAAGCTTCTGTATTGCAGCAGATGGAAATAATGTCATTTGTCTTCTCCTCCTTGAAGAGATGGATGCCATGGCCAGAAAGTCCTTGCCACTGACCACATGCCACCTGCCATGGCTTGTGGCCAGTGAAGGGCAGGCTGTGAGTTTCAGCCCTCTTGCCACTTGCTGCTTTAGCAAGCATCTGACTTAAAAGCTTATTTAAAAATGCAGTCTTTAGAAAACAGAGCAAATGCAAAGTGGCCAAAAGGCTAAATGTTGTGGCTCAAGAAATGATGGTGTTTATGAGGAAGAGAGTTTAAAGTCATCACCTTTCCTGCCTAGTTTCTCATTTCCACTTCCTTCCCTCCCTCCCTTCCTTCTCTGTGGATTCCTCTTCCTCTTTGATATTGAGCAAATTGCATAGCCCACTTTTAATCAGTTGTGCCTGAATATTGCATTCTTGGGTACTGGAAAGCTGAAATTTCTTTCCCTCTCTGATGGAAAACAAGGAATTGTGGCCTCCTGCAGCCCAGCTGTGGGCGGCATTGAGCACTGACTAAGCAAGACTGATTTCCACCACAGTTTATCCAGGGAAAGGTGAGAAAAAGTGACTAGCAGAGAGAAATGCTTGTGAGAGTTTTACAGGTGCAGGTGTTTTGTCTTTAGAGGCAAAACCTCATATGTTAAGAGGGAAAAAATGTTATAAGAACTTTGATAGATAAGGCCAAAGACCATATGAAGTAAAATAATGAAAGACAGCATTTTCTTCCATTTTCCCTTGTTTAGCACCACAGCCACATCCTTACTCCTACTGGAGTGCATTCTGTATAGACACCACTCTGACGGTATGAAAGAATACTAAAGTGAGTGTCAAAAGTAGCTTTTCAGATGCAATGGCTTAAAGGCTCCTTCCATGTAACATTTATAAAGCAATGGGTTTGGTGCTTAGTTGCATTGCCTTGTTCCCAAGCCCCAGCAACCTGTTGGTCTTACCACAGAAGCTCCCTACTGCCATCAGACTCTAGCTTAGCACAGCCAATGGCTCAGTTTGCTCATAAATACAAATAAAACCAAGAATTCCACCCTCTCTCTCCCCAAAATGTGCCAGGTTTTCAGGACACAGAGAACAAATCACCCCTGCCGCTGGGGCAGATCTTTGGCTTAGATGTTCCAGGATAATCTTTGAAAGGGTATCTACTTTAGAATAAATATCAATGTTTATTTTTGGAATATTTTGGAGAAAATTTAATGACTGGTACTTATGAGCTTCACCTGAAGGCACTCTAAATGACCTCCATGTGTTTCCAGGGGACTACATCTACATTCTCCCAAAGAACCTCAGCTGCTGTAGCAGTGCCTGTAACTGCTGTGTGCACTTCTGACAACCCTTTCACCTTCTCTCATTCTTTGCATTGATCAATTTAGCCTAATTTTAGTCCGAAGTCTATTTAAGGTGGACTCATAAGACATATTACCTGTGATAAAATCAGATGCCGTCTAAAGTTTAGGCTTTAGATTTGCAAGTTCAAATCTCCATTTAGGCTTGTTAAAAGCTTTTTTTTGATGACATTTTAGTGCAGTTAATATTGTGATGAGTTTGGATTTTCTGTTCACCTCAATCCACCTCAAAGGTAACAGGTTTATCTTGTTAGTAGTCTTTCTGGTTAACCCTGCACAGGAAGTACCAAGTTCATTGTAGATACAGTTTGAGAAGTTATGGTCCTCAGTGTGTGATCTGGTGGAGATGAGATGTGGTTCTGTTCTTGCAAGTGTATTCGGAAATGAAGTGAAAGTCAGGTTATTTTTACAGATAAAAAATAACAAAAGAAGACAAATTTAAATCTTTGCTGTGGATAGAACAACTAAGTGTATTTTGTTTCCCCACATTTTTGGTTTTTCAGATGTTTTTCCTTTCAACTTTGCTGCAGGATTTAATCAGAACTTATGAAAAATCAAATGTTCCATTTTCATGGGTCTAGTAGGCACCTTTTTTTTTTGTGCACTTGGAAAAGGAA
>VWZN01017205.1:26272-28577 GCA_013396955.1 Regulus satrapa
TTCTGGAAAGGCTGAAGGCAGCTGATTTCAGATAGTTTCTCTGTGTTTATAAAGGGAATTCTTAATTACCAGATTAAACTGTTCAAAGCACAACAATAATCTTCAACACTGAGGAGGCTGAAATATTATCTACAGGTTAAGAATTCTAGATTTTTGTCATATCATGAACATTTCAAGATTTTGGATCAAAAATTAGAGGAGTCATCTCACTACTACACAAAAGAGTTGTAGTAGCATTAACTGCTTTTCTCTTTTATTTGAACAACCTTGTGTTACAGAACAGGAAAGTTCATGAAAGGTAGGACCACATTTCTCTCCCATAATTTATTTCAACAAGTAAGCATCAAAGTTAAATGTTATTTCATGCTAATATTTTTTTTCCTGAAACAAATTATATACATTAAATATGTTTAAATGTAATTTAAGACTGCGGTTAAAATTATGAGAACGTGGACACTGGAAAATATTTGCTTATTGGTAATCTCATTTTTTCTGATTGCATCTACACTTAATAGTGAACATGTAGATAGTTTCCCATTTGAAGCCATGACTACAGTTCTTCTACTGTTTCCAAAACAAGTTTGCTTTCAAACTTCACACATAGCAAATGTAGGAAAGGAAAGTCAAATCTGGTAGGAAATAATTAAGATTCATCTGAAACATACAATTTTGTGTCCAGCAGTTGTGGTTTGGTCCTCAAGCTTTGTCACACCTTTGTCCAGTGACAAATATTTAGGTGTCATTATTTAAAAGATTCTGGAGAGATTTAGTGTCCTTTTATATATTTGAGAAAATAGGATGCATTCTTTAAAATGCATTCAGTACTAGCTCCTGTCACTCTGCACCACAAGGGGCTAAATTAATTTTATAACCCTGAGAACATTATGATAGATATTTTTAAGCACTTTTGCTGTCTGACAGTGAGCCTGGCATAGTTTGAGGTAGAAACCTTCTAATACCTTTTTTGTTTGTTTGTTTGTTTGTTTGTTTGTTTGTTTGTTTGTTTGCTTGGGTTTTTTTTTGTTTTGTTTTTGTTTTGGCTTGTGCCTGTGTGTGAGATTTTTTAAGGGTTTATAGACATCATAGTCTCCACTAAATTCACACTAAGTCACACATCCACTAAGTCTTGAGGCTAAGATATAACCCATGGGAAAAGAACAGAATTCTTATCGTAGAGCACATGAACTCTGGTAGAACTAAAAGTATTCAAGGGCACCTGCATTGTAATCCATTAATATTTCATAGAGATTTTCTATCCCTAGAAACAGACCTATCAATGTGTCAGGTAGAAAATTTTAAATTTCCTGATTTTAGGATACTCTAATGTAAAAGAGGAAGAATATAAACAAGTATTAGAGATTTATAAAATTGCATCCTTGGACATATTCAGATCTTGACTGTACAAATTCCTGAGCAACCTGATTTGTGCTGGTTCTCTGTTGAATTAGGTGTTGAACCAGATGCCTTCCAGAAGTTCCTTCCAAAATAAAAGTATTTTGGTATGCTCTACATTGGAGAAGCTACTCATAGGTGAAAAAATCTAAAATAATGGCAGCAAGTCTTCTCCATTTGTGACAGAAGTTGATTATGCTGGCTGGGGCTTTTCCATCCATCACTGCATCACCTGCATGAAACCAAAACAACTTCTGTGTGGTTTTAAAGCCTGAGGGAGATACTTGGGGTCACCTAATCTGATCAGTTCCCTCCCCCTACCTGTTTCTTGTGCACCAGTTGTCCCCAGCATTACCAAGGTCTATTCAAACTTGTGTTAATGTCTTTCTGGACACTGACTGGGGTTGAATAGAATACTTTCAGACCTGGATGTCAAAACCTCATCCTACCTGAAATATCACGGGCTGCCTCATTTATGTCTCACACTGTCCTGCCTCCGTATCAACAAGGAAAAACCTTTGAGTTTCTTTAGACTGTAGCTCTTGTGTGACCACCACAAGGAAGGGTTTCTTGTTTGGGCAGTGTAATTGGAAAGATGGTTGCATGCTGTGCAGAACTGAGAGGCATCACAAGTGTGCTGGTGGTAGGAGTCTGTTTTACATGGCAGGGCAACTTGCATGGAAGCAAAAGATCTACTGGGTGAACACAAGATCTGTCTTGCTCAGGGGACCTAAAAAGTAAATTTTAAAATTTAGTTTTTAAAATTTAGACTTAATTTCATTTTCCTGTTCTATCAATGTTGTTTCAGAACTCGGTTCACTCTGTGTTTCCCTTAAAAACAGCTATTTGCAAACCTTAATTTGCAAGCAATCTCAGCTAAATTTTATATATATGTATACATACATACATACAT
>VWZN01017205.1:39063-75143 GCA_013396955.1 Regulus satrapa
CTTTCTCAGTTAATACGAAAAAGTACTTTTTTGATATATAGGTTTGATTTTTTTCCCTGTATTTATTAAAGACATGATTTCTAGGATCCTGAGTTGAGGGAGGAAGAGGAGAAAAACAGAATTATATTTCATTACCTTTTTTTGTGCCTAGAGTGTCGGTGAGAAGCNTAGTCCATGGTACTCTCAAAATTTAATGTCTTCTCTGAAGCACTGCTGATGTTAGGTTGTGTGATCCTTTAGTGCCCCTGTGCCCCTTATGCTGTTTGCCCAGTAAGGCTGAACCAGAAAGGGGATTAGAAATACTCCAGGCGCCACTGCATTTTAAAATTTCTTTAAATGAAATCAGAGGGTGTTTTTTCCTAACTGTTACTTTCCAGGCAGAAATCAATTAGTCTAATAGCGTTACTCTTCTTCAAAATGGAATTGTACTGGACTGGTTTGATGTCTTCTTATAATTGCACACTGTATGGTTCTTTGACTCTTATCTCTCCCTCAGTCTGTGAATTTGAAACCATCAGGAAGATGTCACATTGGTATGAGTATTCTTCAGTGATAAGAACAGTAATTGTTGTAGGGAGACTTCTTAATCTTGGGTCACTCAAATCCCTTTTAAAGACAGCAGGTGCTCTCCAGAACAAGCATTAACAAGAAGAGATTATGAGGTAACCTGTTGTTCTTTATATCTCAGCATCTCTTGACAAAGCTTACCATCAGGCACTGTGTTCAGAAGCCAGTCAGTACAGGGAAAAAAATCAAACATGACTTAGGAAGGAACTAAGGTTTTCAGTACTAAAGAGTGGATTCATTTCAAAGAGTGAATACTGAGAACTGTTAAAGGGGGATTTATATTTAGGTAAGATAATTATATGAGTAAATTATAAAAGCAAGAAATAAATTGGCATGGGATAAACAAATAGAGCTGCAGATAACCATGATATAAAGCAACCAGAAAAAAAATTGCTTCCTCAGAAATCAAAATCTGAAACTGCATCTTGCCAGATTTGCATTATGTTGTAAAATTCCTTGTACCCCTCAGCTTCTTCCCAGCTGTGGCAAGCATGGTGAAAGCAAGCTAGTCATTCATATTGTCAGACTCTGGCACTGCTAACAGTATGACTTCATACGGATGTGCTGGTGCTGTGGGCTGCTTAGCAAATACAGGGTGAATTCTTGAAGCTGAACATGCTCAGGGTCTAACAGCTCTTCCAAGTATGATCACAGTGAAGCAGAACCGCCTGCTATTTCCAGTTCTCAAAATTTATGAACTTCTGGATCCAAATGCCAACTAAATTTTGTTCAAAGAAGATTTTGTTTTCTAATTCTGTCCATTCCCATCCAGATTATGACAAAAAATTAACTGTGTAAAGCAGGTCTATAGCAATCTTTGGGAGGTCAGGAATTAAGCACAGGATAAATCATTGCATTCAGATGATAAAACCACTTTCAAAACCAGTTGAAGGAAACTTTTTTAAAAGGTATTTAGATCCAAAGGTGTAGTTAGCACTTTCTAAGAACACACTAATCTCAGGGAGTGTTAGGGACTTAACCCTTCTTCACTCTACTTTGAAAAAAAAAACCAGCTAGGCACCTATCTCTGCCTCTAAGTTCCTCAAATACTTTTTAAAAAATCTGGCCTTTGATAACTCAAATCCCCTTGACTTTCTGTAAGGCTTTTCATCCTGGATTCTAGATCCTCATAGGTTTTGAGTGTCAAACTCTCTTAAATTAAAATGTGAGTTAAAGGCCCAGGTACTTTTGAAAAGATGAAGTTTGGTGCTCAAGTCACTTCTGAAAAAGAATGTTAGACTGCTAATTTCTTCAGGTGTTTGAGAAATATTTTCCTGTCACCTCTGAGAAGCCATTCTAGAGGAATTTACTTTGTTAATCACTTCCTTTGTCCCAAACTTCGTATAACAACTTATTGTAATATTTATTATGGAGAATTTATATTTTTTTTTCCTCAAAGGAGTGATAAAACTCTTTTATAAAATGAAAAATTATGAAAAAAGTATATATTTATGCTTTCAGGAGGCAAATGTGTTTTTTAATGGAATTTAAATAAATGGAATTTTTATGATGAAAAAAAGCAACAGTGAAAGCAGTGATTATGTTTTTCATAGTTCATTTGCCTCCATTGCCCTGAAGATCTTGTACAGAAGTAAAATGAGATCCCTGGTGAAGCCTACGATGTCATTGACTCTGAAGAAGGACTCAGAGACCCATTGGTGTTTAATGACCCTTACTAGCCTCCATGAAAAAAAAATGGTATGATCTACTAAAGGAGACATATGTTTCTTTGGAATTATAGAGAAACACTGTTTTCTTCATAGGTAAACACTGTAGTCATGCATTTCTAAACACTGCCTGGTTTTAGGTGACTGCTTTTAAAATGGCCATCCAAATTTGGTGAAGAATTGCCTTCGTTTTTCATTAGTACTTGACCAACAGCAGTGGTATTTTTCCAATACTGCAATCATACAATTTTAAAGCTATTATTATTCTGTACTATCATATCAGACCAAACAAAACACAACAGATAAGAGAGCTGAACTACACAATAAAGGGCAACTGGACTGCTTCATAGGGCATGGGCACATGGTATGATACAATCATATGGTGATATCCCAGAGTTATAGGTAAGTGTTGGAATGTTAGGATTCTGCATTAATTTATTCATGAAATTATATACTTTACTGCAGTTAGAGATAGGTCAGTGGCGAGGGAAGGGGAAGGGAAGGGAAGGGAAGGGAAGGGAAGGGAAGGGAAGGGAAGGGCAAGAAGAAATGAGAAATCAGGGTGAAACCAAATATTTAAAGGTAAAATAAAATAAAAACTGATTTCACAATGAAATAAACAGTAATGGAGTTTCAGCTAGGACAATAGGAAACAAAAAGGAAATATTTTAGTACCATCATATCACAGAATGAACAGGGTCAGAACCTGTTGCATGAGTTGAGTCTGCTTGCAGGCAGCAATAAAGTGCTGAATATAACTAAAACTCTCAGTAGATACCCCAGTGTAGAGAAATGTTAATCAGTAATGTGGCAATTTGTGCTTCTCTCTCTGATGTGTGTCCCTAAAATGAAAACATCTCTAGGATAGATACACCACTGATATCTTTCACTGGTTCTAGAGATGCTGTACCTGTGATAAAACAAATGCTGTTATCTTAGTTTCAATTTCTCCAAAGGTTGTGCTCAATTTCTAAACATGAACCATCCAGAGGATAAAATATATTAAGCTATTGGATTTTTTTCTTGATCAGTCATTTTAGTGACTATCTTTTCACAGCTGCTTGTAAAAACAATATGATTGGTTTTGCTAGCTTATAATTTTTTTCCTCCTTTAGTATACTTCTCAATGTTCCTTACAATAGATTAAACTCAATCTGGCTATTTTTTTTTTTAAATTTGTGAAATATGACAATTTATATAAACTAAGATTTCTCTTGAAAATCAATTCAGTAGTTTTAAGTAATGTACTTGTCATATGGGAATATTAATGTGAAATAAAAATTACATGGATATATAAGAAATTGAATTAGCTGCCTTTTTAGATATAACAAAAATTCCAGTGATGAATACTCTGAAATATTTGTTGCAAGATCCTATCATTCTCCAGTCATCAGAGATGCAAATGTTCAAAATTATTTTTATTTAAAGTTATCCCAGTGATTAAGAAAAATTGTAATGTATGCAGACTGTGCATTGTATATACCATATGTCATAGCCTTTATATTGCTTGGTAGAATCCTCTAACAGAACTGCATGGTCCAGCTCAGATTTTGAAATATGGTAGTGGGAGGAATTGAAAAGGTGAATTTGCTTCTCACACTGGGACTGCAGGCGGGAGAAAAATGGCTAGTAGGAATAGTCTGAAACCCAGACTTTCCTGTGGTGGGGCTGAAGAAGTGCAAGGCAGGGGACAGTGCCCTGTAAAGGAGCTAAGCCATTCTTCCTGGCAAGGCAAGAGTAAAGCAGGGGAAACTGGTTCTTTGAGTCACAATAAGACCTTTTTGCCTATTCTGCTAATGTAAAGGGCTTGAGGATGGATTTGCATTAACTTTTGAGATACTTTGCACTATTAGACAGTTGAAACTTGACTTTTCCAGTCAGTATTCATTCTGTAGGCTGCTCACTGGTAGTAGTACAACTGCCTTCTCTTGAACCATGTTACCCAAAGAGCTGTGTTTCAACAGCCCATCAGGATAGTAACCAAACTGGAGTGTTTGTCCAAAGTATTCAGGAGGAATCAATTGACCACCTTGTTTCTTTTCTGAATTGTTATCCTTTAAATGTTAGTGTTGAAAACCATATAACCCACACTGTTTTGATAGGATCATGCCAGCTTCAGTGTCCTGCCTGGTGAAGGCTGGGACAAGGTGCAGAAACATTTAAGGGGCATTACTACAATTTTCCTTTAAGAAATATAGTATTCATTTGTTTTACTTTTTGTTGCATTAGTTAAGAGGTGACTGAGGTGACTAAATGAAGATTAAAAAAGCTGTACATAAAGCAAAATCAATTAAGAGTTATCCAAAGAATGTAAATATATCTGATACTACATTCTAGTTTGAAAAAAACTTAAATTTGAATAAGAGGTCTACTTTTCATTGAGTATGCCCTGCACAGACATAAAAAATGCCAGTAAAACAGATGGCATAATGATTCTGGTAGCTTGACAGACTTACCCCACTGCTTCATTTCTCTCTGGGTTGACTTTGTCCCTTACATTCCAAAGATGGATAAATGTATTAATGTGTAGTTTACCACACAGGTCAGGGGATCTTTATCATTTGACCTTGAAAACAAATGTTCTGTCTGCTCTGCATGGATAATTCATAAGATTTAGTGGCTCATCTCTGTATGTTTGGCATTTAGAAATGTTGCTTCCCCAAATATCTTGTTGTCTTCTGCAGCAGTTAGGTAGTGCACTGCAGCTGAAAGCTGGCTGCACATTTATGTGGTCAGACTCATGTCACATGGTGATTTCTGGTTCTTTAGGATGAAGGCACAGAATGCTGCTAGCACCTTGTAAATGTCCCATTTTCCTGAGTAGCAGAACATATTTTTTGTGTGTCCTTTGGGCATGAAGAAAAATATTTGATGCAATTTAGACAAGAAGAAAACAGGTAATGGATGAGCACCAATCACAGAATTTTCCACTAATAAGTTAAGTAATTAAATGAGTTTATGTATTTGTTTATGTGTTTGTGTAGAATCATAGCTGAGAGAAAACAGAGGGTAAAAATAACATGGCCTGAATTCTTAACTGTCAGAAGTTTGTGTTAGCTGAATTACTAGACAGTGATATCTAGTAAGCAACAGTACTTCAGTATAGATAAGATGGAAGAAAAGTAAAATGAGAGACTAAAAATGCTATAATAAGGACAGTTTTCTAGGTGAGACACATAGAGGATGAGACACCTCTTATGAATACTGTCAAATTTTAGGGAGTATATTTTTGAAGATATTTCTGCTTAACTTCATACCTTCATAAGCTGCAGAGTTCATTCTGGCTACAGGGTTAATAGAAAAGAACCGATCCTGCTTCAGAGAGCTTGCAGTTAAGAGTAAAGCAGTCAAAGATTTGAATACTATCTGGATACACCCCTCCACATCAGAAGGCAGTGAGACAGTATTGATCTGCTGGGTAAGCAGCAATCACATCTCATCAGTAGCCTAGTCATTATTGAGTCTCTAGTCATCATAGTAAAATAAAGATTTAATATGGGACTATGTCTGGGCATATATTCTAAAAAACTAAACAAGTTGTTCATCTCCACTTTGCAGGACTATAGTTTCTGTCTACACAGAGAATATTTGTTAAGGTACATGGATGGGAACACTCCTCATATTTTTTCTCAGACCAAAGGAAATATAAACACATTTTAAGAACAACTCATATTCTTGAAAGCATAGATAAAAAAAGAGTCCACTCCAACTGGCACAAGATATCACTTCCATAAGATCAGGCAGTTACCATAACCTCCTGTTAGTATTTATTTTTCCTCTATCCCCTGTGCAAGTCCTGTACTGCTACATGGTGAGCCTCAACAAGTGACCTAAACTAAAATTAATATAGCAAGAAAAAGGCATAGGATTTCAGCTCCATAAGTTCTCCAATCAGTCCCTTGTGTCTCTATGAACAGGGTTGTGCCAGCAGAGGGAAAGAGGTAAGACATTCAGAAATGAGAGCTATCACCTCTTAGGGGCAGGTCTAACTTTTTCTAGATGAAGGTGTACCTGGAATTGTGGTAGTAGAAAAGCTGTCCCCAGAAATAAGAAAAATAATGATAACAGTGTATTGCACCCAACAAGGGATGGTATTGATCTTGAGGTTACTGAATATTTACCATTTCTATAAAGTACTTGGCACACTAGCACTGGCAGTTAATTAAATATTTTTTAAGCGATCCTAAAGAATTTAATGGTTTTTGTTATATTGTATCTGTATCTATTAAAATATACACTGAATACTGTGCATAATTATGTTCATAAGAGAGTAGTAGTAGGATAGCAGCTGAGATTTAATTAATTTTATGGAGAGATAACAATTTTTAGTTGACAGCAAAGTTAAGAGAGATGCGCTTGACTGGAAAATTCTAGGACCAGGAATGCAGTTTTGTCCTTGTGCTGGTGGCAAAGAGTAGCATACTGTTCTACAGAGATTTGGGAAATATTCTTTTCCACCCAAGCTCATAGGCCTAAAATAGCAACAACCCCTGTCCATGGGCAGCATGAAAAAACTGTCTGTGCTCCTTGCATTTGCTCTGACTGCTGAAGACAAACCTTTATCTGAGCCTTTTCTCTCTCTTCCTGGTCCCTTTGCTGAAGCTGCTTCAAAGGGCAGGCACTCTGTGTGCTCCACAGTTTAGGCATAACTTTGGAGTTCTTTGCACCTTGGAGTTAAAGGGCCCTGTTTAAAGGCCCTCACTTTAACTTGGAGTTAAAGGGTCACCAAAGATATGCCCATTGAGAGAAAAAGAGATATCACCTGTGGGACCTCCTGCCTTTGCTGGTGAGCCAAAGTCAGCCAGCTCCTGCATCTGAGGCCACAGGGCAGGTACATTGGCGCCCTGGTGCACCGCCAGTGTGCAGATACGGCATCCAGAAAATGTGCCGACACCATGGCCAGACCACAGGGGCTGCAGAGGCCTTCTGAGCTGAATGTGAGAGTACATTCTATTTAATCTTGTATGCGCTTGGAGAGCAGGGCATTCAAATTCTTGAATTTCACGGCAGTGTTAATGTTTGCCCACTGTTCCCCCACCACGCCCTTTCCAAAGTATGAATGAATCCAAACAAAGGGTGTAGTAGTTTTGGCAATTTTTCCCACTCTTCCCTTTCCCTTCCTACTCCCTCCCAGATGACACAGAGTGACTATAGGGGGCAATACAACCTCACCATACACATACAGCCTCTGTACATCAATTATATGCCACTTTAATAGGTGGAAACATTTAAGAGTCAGTTTTTACTTCTTGCTTTTGAATAATTTGTGTCATGATAGCGGTAAACTATATTGTTACCTGGACTCTACAAAATGGAAGGTTTTGAGATAAGTTTTTACTGGTTAGATATTTTCTGTTTGTCAGTGAAAGTTAATAAATAGTGATTTTATTTCCTACTACTAATTCAAATTAAAATCTAAAGTAAAACGAGCCCTAAAATCCAAACTAAGGTAATCTTGAAATTCATTTGACATTGATCTAAGAAGAACTGCTCCAAGTCTGTATGTATCTCATATTCATGTAATTCAATCTATATGCCTGTCAATATTTCTGCTGCAGTTTAATTTCTTTAGATCAGCTTCTTTCTCACTTGATGCAGACTTCCAGGAGTTAGTTCAGTTTACAGGGCTTAAATGAGATTCTTTTATTTTCTGGTATTTTTTTCTGAAAAATATTCACATATTAAAATTCCTGAATGAAAATTTAATCATTGCAGCAACAAAAATCTACATATATTAATTTGGTCACATTTTTCCTACATTGAGTGATGTGGACTTCACAGTAAGAAAGCAAAGAATGGTAGCAAAGATAATTTGCAGCTCTTCTTGTTCAGTGGTGTAAAAATGTGTACCTGAGCTTTTCTTACTCAACCTTCCTGCTTTCTGTAAAGGAATAGTTAGAAGATGCAGAGCTGAACTTCTGTTAATGTGATTAGAAAAGCTGTTGTTACAGACTATTTTCTATTATTTTAATTTTGTGTCATTATAATTTTTGACAGTTACTGTTTACCAGAGTTTCCCTGAAGCAAAAATAATTTAATGTTCAACACACACATTAAAATGTGTTCTATTTTCATATGTTAAAGCTGATAGAATTATAATTTAAGCAGAAATCTGTGCTTAACAGTGCAGCACATAGAATCTCTGAACACAGATGAAACTGAAACTTCTATCTGAAGGGAAAACAAAGGCAGCAGCAATGTGCCTTAATAATTACAGTTGGAGCGATGTGATATTTTTCTAATGAATGTCAAAACCAGGTGAAGATAATGTGCTTTGGGTTTTGTTGTAGAAGCAAGGCATAGTTTGAAAACTGGGCTTTTATACTTGGTGACTTTTATTGGCTTTCTATTGGCTCATAACCAAACCCATAATTTTCACTAAAAGTTCCTTTTCAATTTTCTCATCCATTCAAACTCAGATCTGACTGCGAGGGACAGTAAGACTCAAATTCTAGAGGAAAATCCATTGACTTCACTGAATGCTGAAAAATTCTTAGTTTCTAATCCTCTAATGTGAGCACTTCAGGTTTACTCAATAGCTTACTGACCTTTACTTAGCCATGTACACATTTCAGTGGGAATTTTCAATGCTTTTTCACTAAAAATCGTGTTCAACAATATTTCCTGATCATTAGGACCTGTGTACCTAAAGCATAGACCGAGAACATCTTCTACAAGACCAGAATACAAATCTATACCTTTTCACAACCTCTTTCTTTCTGTTATTTGTCATATCCATATGAAATCCAGTTTTAATACCTCCTGGTATTGTATATTGCTGTGAGTGTGACCAGTTGTTGTGTATGGTGGTGTTAGGATTTGATCCTTCCTTTCCACTCTTTGTCAAAGAAGAGTACTCAAAGCTAAGTTAGAAAATAATCTATTGAGATTGATGGTCCACGTCTATCCACAAAAATAAAACCCAAAAATTCCCCAAAACCACAAAACTGATTTTATGACTTTGAAGGAAGAAGTGAGTAGTTGCTCATCTGAGTAGTTGTGAGTTGAAAATAATTAAATCCAACCAAAAATACCAAATTAAAATATCTGCATACTCACAATCACAAAAAGAGTTCAATAGCTATACAGAATTTCACCTTGTTCTTATTATGTATTGTGCTAAATATATTAGAGGCAGAGCAGAATTAGAAAAATCTGTAGTCTTTTTCAAGGAAAGTGCTGAGTAATTTGGTAGACTCATGTAAAAATGGAAAATAATTTAATGCAGATAGCAGAATATGCATCAGGATGGAAGAGACACTTGCAGGAAGATACGATATAGATCAATGATGACTGGAAAATTTCTGATATGGTGTCTGTTGTTAAAACAGGACCAAAGAGAGATCCTGGGAATTAAGACCATTGAACTCTGCTTCTGGGGAAACTAATTGAGAGTCTAATTAAGGATAGAATAGTTCAGCATATGGATAAGTATAACCTAATAGAATCAATCCTGCACAACATTGGTAGAGAGAAAACATACTTCTCTGACCTGCTAAATTTCCTTGCAAAAGTTAATAAATTATAAGATAAGGGTGACTTGGTGAACATAATTTACTTGGATTTTCAAAAAAATTCCTGATATGTTCCTTCATTTTTGACTATTAAGGGAAAAATATAATGGAGGTAAGGGGCAATATCTCACAGCAGCCTAAAAACTGAGTAAATGATGGAGAAAAACGTGCACTGAAAATCTTCTCCTGTAAGTGTAAAGAGGTTAATAGTAGGATGCTCTAAGGGTTCCCACTGGAGCCAGTGTTACTTAGTATTACTTTTAATGATTTGGAAATTATATCTGCTAAAACTGGCACTAACATTAGCTAGTCAATTCAAGAAGACTTGGGACTAGGAGAGATTGGTTAGATTAACAACACACATATTTTACTTTGGAAAAGTATAAATTTTGGTACCTCTTTTATGGGGTTATTTTCAGTTCCAGCACCACATTTTACATCATTATATTCTACTAAGAATAATTTATCTGCTCTCTGAGTAAGGATACAATAGATATCCCTGCAGCAGCCATGTGGCATGATTTGCTCTCTCTAGGTATAGGAATAGACAGAGCTACAAAAGAATGAGGAATTCCCATCTGTCAGGTCACTGGACCTTTTCCTCAGGGCAATCATGCTGGATGGCCAGACCAAGAGCTGTGTTTATCATAAAAGATCAAATTCCTCCTTCATAAATACTTAAAAGTAAATCCCATTCTTCTCAGATCTTGCTGGAGTGTCTGTGTTTTTGAGGCACTCTGAATTGCAGCACTGACACAGCTGTCCACTGTCATCTGCAGCCCAGAAGGTTGCAACCCACCACTGCTGCTCTTTGGGAGCTCTTTCCTGTTACTTCTCAGCGCTCTCAATCCCATCTCTTCATCATGAAGTGTCAGTAGGAGCAACATCCAGTCCTGCATCTCCTTCTGGTATGGATATCTCTGCTGGCTGTCACCTACTTCTAAAGAGGATCAGGAACCCTTGTCTGGGTTAATTCATAAGTGACTGAGAAAATTGGGGTTTGAGTTTGGTCAGGGTTTTATAATTTGCTTTACTTTTTCCCTGCTGTCTTTTCTACACTGCATTGAATTTTGAATCTGTAAGATTGTTTAAAACTCCACCCAATAAAGCACTAAAGTAGCATGTGGGAAGACTATGACCTTATATTTAGGTATATTATGTGTGAGATACCCAGTTCATGGTGTGCTGCAGGTTTCACATCCACTCTGTCTAAACTGAAGTCCTTTTAAAATTTTTTTTTAATAGCTAAATAGTGAGAGTTAACAGATGATATCTCCTTCAAAACTGAAATGGGTTCATCTAGTTTTAGAATAAGCACAATTAAGGTATTTTGTGTTGCTTTCTGTGATGCTTCTCAAAAATATCTATTTTATCATTTTTACTGGGGCAAAAAGGCAATCTTTGTAAATGCAACATTTTGGACTATGAGTAAACACAGTGAGGAAAAAAGAATGTTTCTTGGCAAAAGAAATGTGTTGAAATTACCACACTAAAAATAGCATTTATCTTGATCAATAACTCATGCTTTTAATTTTTTTTCCTTGAAAAATATTAATAGAGTTCTTTAAATAAAAAGAAACTATTTTTTTCCTCTTTTGTTGTTGAAGCCCTGTTTGTATTTACATCCAGTCATTTAATGCCCATTAAAGAAGTAATGCTATGTTAATGTAAGGGAAAAAATCAATGCTACTCAGATCAGTAGCTGTGGGGAAACAGTGCAGCAGCTGGTTTGCAAACAGCAAGCCCACATAGATCAATGAAATTACAAGCTAAATCTGCTGATGCTCACAAACTGCTTCAGCATTGTGATGTCTAACCTTTCTCAAGTTCAAGATCTCTGGCAAGCCAGCAATAGCTAAATGAAGAAAAAAAAAAGGCAAAAGAAAAGCAAGCACAGAAGAAACAAAGAAAGGACATAATGGGCTGGTGGAGAATTTTAGCATGATATATAATATTCCACTTTTGAAGTTATCAGTGTAACTGCAGGTTTGTAACAGATATAAAAGCCACTGTAATCTCCCAGTGAGCAAAGCTGCCATCTACACACTCTGGAGATTTTCTTCCTTAAGAATGTTCAAATCTGTCACATATTACCTTGAACTGTAACACTGGAGGGCTAGAGAGCACTTCAGTAATGTTGTTGTTAATGTGAATTCTAGAAAATAATTTATCAATGAACAAAAGTACAGTTTCTGCCATGTGCTGTGTCTTTTTTTTTTTATTATTTTAATGGTATGCTTGTATCTTTTAAAATAGTTTGAATTTTGTTAACTTGTAAACTAAACAGGCAGAATATTTGACTTGTTGAATGGAAGATTTATTTGTATATTTTTTTGCTATTTGTATGGTGAGGGAAGAAGCTCCTTTTACCCCAAGGAAAACAACACTGGGCTTTATCAGTATCATGTGAATAACATGCCTGTCAAGTGATTATTTTCAGCACAGTCCTCACCCCATTTGTGGCACTTTTTAAACACAGAAGCATTTTTTAGGCATTAATCAGCAAGAAGATAGGGGGAACCAATCTCTGAAGATTGCTATAAAATGGAACACATTTTATAAAGGAAAATAGGTTCATTCCAAGAGCAGAATAAAAGACATCTTGCATTTTCTTCAAATATTGACAGATGTATTTTGTGGGGAACAAAATGTGTACTTGGCAAATATATAATTCTTATTGTCTACTGATGTCCTATTGCTTTACAAATATTAATTAAATGTCACCATTTGATTCTGTTCTATTGTATCTGGTTTTTAGGCTGTAAATAAAAAAAAATATCTAGAGGTTGGAAATATCTTTTCGGTCTTCCAGCCAGGGAGTAGCAAAACAGAAAATGGAAATCTTTTTACCTGTTATAGGCTTGCATTATTTTACACACCAAGCACATTCAAGAATCAAATCAACAGTGAGGTGAAGTGTGATTATTTCTTGTACTGTCAATTGTTTCTGCCAAAATGACTGTTTTTGTATTTGACTTTAAGTTGCTTTACTTGCCTACCTTTCTGAGATACTTAATACGAAAAAACAAAAAGCAGGAATATTTTAATTTTGAAGTGCCACCTTTCTGTTTCTCTTTTGCTTATAGATATAGATACAGCCATTTTCCTTCCATTATTGATCATTATGTCAATTCATTACCTTATGGTGCTGCTCAGCAGTGCTGATGGCCAGATATTTCCTGCTGGATACATAAGGAAGACTGATTGTGACAATTGTTACTAACAAGGTGAACACTGACTGTATACACTAACACTTCTGGTGGGGTGCAGGCAGGCACTGGTAGAAGTCTCTCCTACTCCACATATTGGCTAGGAATGAGAGACAGCTGCTCAGAAGGGCCTAGGAGTTTTTTCTTCCAAGGCTGATAGAAGATCCACAATGATTGTAAGGAAACACCAGCATTTTCTCACAGGGTCCTAGATCATCAGTGCCTACGTGTGCTCACATGCAGGATAGAACTTCTGAAAGCTATGTCTCCAGATTTTCTTTAGGCCTCTTTCTTTGTTTGGAGCTTGAGAAAACTCTTGTGAAACAACTTAAACTGCTGTGACACTCCTGAGCTAAAGAGAAGGGTTCTGTAGATAAAAACATGACCAGCATTTCTGAAAAAGTCTTTTTCTTTCAAATCAAAATATCAATTTGTGATGAAGACTTTGTGGTCATCATAAGTAAATGAACAAGCTTCCATAAGGGAAACTATTCCCATGAAAAATGCAAGAAGAAGCAAGTATGTGAAGAAAAGCAGTTCACCCAGTCTGTGTGCCTTGCTCAGGCTTTGTCTATCTGGTTGATGTGCTTTGTCCATCTGGTGAGCAATACTAGCCATTATTTTGTTGGTCTCTTTCCGTGCATTTTAGTTCGGCAATCATAGTATCAACCTTGCACGTAATAAAGAGTGCGTCAGTGCAGTAGAGAAACAAAAAAGATAATTGGGGGTGGGGGGGAGGAGTGCAATTGCATTGTTCAGAGTATTTTATTATAACAAAAACATCACCATGCTTGGAGAACCCCAGCAATAATTCCTCTTGACTGCAATAAGTACTTTTGAGGAAGAGAAAGCTGATGAGCTGCAGGCTTCCCTGCTGCTAAATTAATCTAACAACCCACTCATGATGTTTTCTGCTTTAAAGACCAATAGAAACTTTATAGATTGGTTGGATGCTCTTCTTTTCAGTATAGCTCAGATCTGAAACTTTTCTGTTGGTCTGAAAAGCTGGATGCAGTTTGGTTACTAGGCCGTGTCAGTTGTGAACATTATTCAGTTACACTATCACACTGGCCATGGAGTTACATGCAATTTTACAGAAATGTGTGATTGTGGATCTGGCCAATCACCCTGAATGTAAAAGACCGGTGGGGTTTTGGACTTTGGCCTTATTCCTATATCTGCACTCTGTGGTGGGACTTCATCTCTACAAGGATAGAAATCAAAATCCTGAAATTAGCATCCTGAAGTATCTCAAAACTTTGAATATGGGCTCAGACCAAACCTGCATTTTGAGGCTTATGCTTCTATCTTGGATGTAATTTCTGATGGTGGTCAAAATGAGAAGAAAGAAATTAAAATATATTTAAATTTTTTATTTAAAAAGAAAAATAATCTCCTTTGACAAATAGGAATATGGTTGGTCAATCTTTTTCTCTGATCTCTGTTATCGTAAGCAATGTGTATGTACTGAATTGAATCTGGATGAATAACTGCTATGACAAAAAAAAGTATACTTTTATTATATCAGAACATTGCTGGAAAGTACAAGCAGAAACCATGAAAAATGCTGTTTTGATGAGACAGCTAGGCCTCTAACCTCAAAGAGGATATACCCTGGGTGCTCATTTGGAAAGAACAAAATGTTTCACATCCACTCAGTCATTGCAACGAAAAAATACTTCTTGAGAAATATATTGGTAAAATGCATACAACTTCAATGGAATAACATATTGAGGTATTAATTATATTTATATATGCACTGCAAGATTTTATTTTAGTCAAATACCAGTTTTACTTATCATTTTTGGCTTAAATGCATCCACAATGGCATCATTCAAGAGACAAGCAAAGCTGTACTGGCTTTTAGAGCCTGATGAAATTTTTTTCTTGAACCCTAGAGAACATGTTTCTACCATTGGTTTATGCCACAGCTTCTGCCATGGTTCTTCTCATGATGTTCTGTTTTTCCATGGTTTTTCCTGGCCATGTTGTGACCCAGCATGGCCAGGAACACCTCACAAGCCTCTTCTTTTCAACCTTTGGCAGATTGGTGAGGGGAGAGGATGGCCTTGCAATTAATGTGCAACTGAGCCTCTGGGATAACTTCTCCAACTCTTCTCATTCAAAAGCTACTTCTGAAATTTGGCATATCCATTATATGTCATGAGATAGTCTGTGTCCCCTAATGTACATCTCTTTCTGGTTTGCTTCACTGCTGGCAAAAAGCACTTAGGAGAACTTTTCTTTTCAACAGAGTGACCTTAAGGTCTTGTAATGGCTGATCCCAGACACTTTGCACTGGTTTTGGCTGGGATAGTGTAAATTTTACTGACAGTAGCTAATGTGGGCTATGTTTTATATTTGTACTGGAAACAGTGCTGTTAATGCAGGGATGTTTTCATTACTGCTGAGCAGTGCTTGCGTGGAGTCAAGGCATTTTCTTCTTCTCATTCCAATCCAGAAGTGAGTAGACTGGGGGTCACAAAGAGCTGGGAGGGGACACAGCTGATCACCGCTGACCAAAGCGACACTCCACTCCATAAGGCATCATTCTCAGCATATAAAGCTGAGGGAAGAAGAAGGAAGGGGGCAGACATTGAGAGTGGTGGTGTTTGTTATCCCAAGTCAACACTGGGTGTAATGGAGCCCTGATTTCCTGGGAATGGTTGAACACCTGCCTGCCCATGGGAAGCAGTGAAGAAATTCCCTTTTTTGCTCTGCTTGTATGCATGGCCTTCACTTTACCCATTAAACTGTTTCCAGCTCAAAACAAGGGTTTTCTTACTTTTATTATTCTGATTGCCTCTCCCTCCCTGCTGCAGTGGGAGTGAGTGGCTGTGTGGGTCTTAGTTGACAGCTGTGGTTAAACCACAACACATCTTCTTTTCCGTAGCAGGATTTTCCACTTACAAGACCTGGCTTTCCCGTTCTGTCTCTTTGTCAGTATTCTGCACTCAAAGGCATTGGTTTCTGCTCTTCCACTGGCTCAGCAATCTTGAGCCCACGGTGAATGGGAAAAAACTACAGAAAGGAACAAAGCCGTTCTTCCCCATTATGAGCAAAGATTTGTCTGCAGCAAGTGTAACTTGCAGTAAGAGAAACTCATATATAAATACACAGGGGCATAAAAACATTGCCTTATACCACATTGAAAACAACTGAAAAATAGTGTAAGAGATGTGATGAGTTAAATATATGTTGTATATTTGTAATACTAGGACTCATTTCTCTGTTTCTGTCTTTGTCTTGCTGTGTGCATCCTGTCTCCCTGAAACTGGAAATTAATGTGTAGGATGGGCTGTCTTTGACATTCATTTTCATCATTCTTATGCTTAGCAGTCCACACCAACTTCCTGATAATGAAGTTCATGTTAGAAGGAGACAGTGGACTTTCTTGCATTATACAGTCTAATTTGTGTGTGAGACTAGTATATTGCTTTACTTTATGTTTGTTGTAGCAGCACTGCTAAATCTGCACTGGTTAGTGGCCTTGTCAGCATTTCCGTTACAAATTTCAGTTCAGTACAGATTCCATTGCAAATTTTAAGGCTTAAAAAACAACTGTTGCTTTTCCTCAGTGGTGCTGCTGGATGCATGCTTAGCCAGCAAGAAATTGATTTTACAAATTTTGTGTTAAGGCTGTTTTAACCATTTAGTAATTTGATGGCAAATTCCTCAGAAATATAAAACAATGTGGGAAAATGGAAAACAAGTGAGGGATTTTTTTGCAAAGCTCAGTCCTGAAAGTGATTTCATTGTTCTTCAGCCTGCCAGTTCATGTGCAGTTGATGTGTTTTATTCGATTAAAAGGCAGCTACTTTAGGACAAAAATAGATATTCTAGACTGGAGGGTTTGGGTGTCTCAGCAATGACAATCTCACTGACAACTGTTTCCCCATTGCTAAGATGTCCATGCATACCTGATGAGGAGCAGACCTGGATCTATTCAGATGCCAAATCTGTCCAGTTTTCTTAATTTCATACATGTGAATGTTGGCCTTAATACTCAACTTAGCGAAGGACACCCCCGAGCATCTGCTTCCTCTATCAAGTCTTCAGCACTGTTTTTTTCCCCTTAATTTTGCTTTAACCTTCAAAAATGGTGACCTAACCCAACAGATAGAACATGTTCACCTTTATTTTACCCTCAGCACAAACTCCTCTTTCTTGTGGATGGTTTCATGGAATAAAGTTGCCATTATTTCTGTTCAAGGTACATTACAAGCTGTTGCCTTGCTGCTGGCATCTTATTTGGGCTTCAGGATGGCAAAGGTTGTCATGTGGGGCAGCTGGCCAAGTCATTGCTCCAGGCAAGAAGCCAAGGCTGTCTTCTTTCTAGTGTTGCCACTTTCTTTCCTCCCTGGAAGATCCCTCTCTTCCTCTCAAACTGATACAGAAAGAATATTAGAAAATTAATCATACCTCAGGTGTCTTGGGGAATATTCTTGATTTTCCAGTCACTAATGTGTGAAAATCTTACACTGGAATAATGCCATATGTCAACCTGTGGCAGTATCAGGGAAATATTGACAGCATTTCATTAATGAAATGTTGAGCTTGAATGACCTGTAGGCTGAAAATTTAGGCTACATAAATTTAAAATAGTCTCTCAGCTATCATTTGATCTAGGGTTCCTGCATGAACAAAAATATTGTCCCTGTGGTTACCAGAAAAAAAATTATTATAGCGCTACGGCAAGAAAATCTTGTCCAAAGACTAAAACTGAAAAACCTCCCACATTGCTATGATAGAAAGACTTTTAAATTTTATAGTGGCTTTTTGTTTTTCTTTTGTAGCAGCATGATAGTGTTCCCAGTAGGATCTCTCTAAATAAACTGAGTGAATGGGTGCATGCCACTGAATTTCAGGTCTTCATTGTGAATTTCTCCATTTATTATGTCATGTGTGTCTTTACACTAAATTCATGGGAGAGTAACTATTATAATTGAAAAATTTTTATTACAAAAGTATTGGTTTTCAAAGACTGTTACTGACAAATTTTACCTGTGTGTCTTCGAAATGTGAGAAAAAGAAGCCATGAAAAGACAGAATAAGAAGTGCAAATTAAGCAACACACCAGAAATATTAATTAAAAGAGGTTAATTGGGTTGGGGCAGAGTGGTGGGAAATGCTTTAATCCTCTGCATTACCATGTGATGTTTTAGTGCTTGATCATTCTCGAGGCCAGGAAAAGAAGAGATTGGAAATTACAGAATGGAGGAGGAAATAAATATAATCAACATTTTCATTTCTTATTATTTTGCACATTCCAATGGGAGGGAGAGTGCTTGGGTAGCCTGCTTTGAAAAGAGGAGAGTGTACATAGCACTGGGATCTCTCCAGAGAATGGCAGTCCTGTCTTGTGCAGTAAATTCTTGTGGCCAACCCCACAGGGTAGCTGGAATTGTGAAATAATTAAAATAGCTAGCCCTGAACAGATAAATAACTTTAGAGATGTTCTTTCTTATTTTTGACCTTTCCTTTGAAATTAATTTCCCTTATTTGCAACTCTTAAGTGTTTTTATCCTCTCTTTGTAAAACAAAGTAAACTCAATCTTTTATTCTCCAATTCTTTTTATTGGTGACCTGATAAACATGAAGTTTTCTCTAAGGAGCAACAGACAGTACTAGAGTGTGCATGATTATATGTCGACTTCTGTCTCCCACACAATTTGTGAGTTTGCAATAACCTACTGTGCCTTTTTTTCCCTAAACTACAAAATCCTTGATGTTGAAAGAAAACATTTAGTTCAAGAGTTCTCAAAAAACTGCCTCTTTGCAAATAATAGCTAACAACATGTAGACAGTATGAAACACATGATAACACATTAATAATCTGCCACTGAGATTCAAACCTGAATTTAGACATGTTTAATTCAAAATTTTATGGAAAAGTCTATGTAGAATTTGCAGAAACCATTATTTGCAGGCAACTGTAAGAAATAATTAACCCTCTCAGAAGTCATCCATCAAAAGTATTTTTGCATATTCACTTAAATCAGTGTTTATTTTACTTTTAAATGTAAAAAGTGTTACTATTCTTCATTTCCTTTCTTGCAAATTTCTGTTTGAATTTTTAAAACCAAAAGGCCATATTGAATGTGGTAGATCTGAACAACCTGGTCTAGTTGAAGGAGTCCCTGCCTGCAGGAGGGGCATTGGAAGCTGATGATCTTCAAGGTACCCTTACAACCCAAACCATTCTACAGTTCCATGATTCCATAAAGGTTTCTCTGCCAGATATTAGTATTGCTGACACATGACTTTGTTTCAGTTTTTAAAAGTCCCTGGATGACAGCTGGGATGTCTGAACAGTAGGGCATTTGCAATCATGGCTGGAAAGCTCGCAGGGAGAGATTTTATGCAATATTTTTCTGGGCAACCAGTTGTGAGTTTTGTTGTTGTTGTTGGTTGAGTTTTTTTTCTTGGGGGGAGGAGGAGGGTTAGTTTGTTTGATTTTGGTTGAAGTGGGGCTGTAAAATGATACTTCACTGCAGAGATAATTGTTGTGTGTAAATAATACGTTGGTAATCAGTTACCCAATACTTAGAGAAGCAAAATCCCAAACTAAACAGCCAGATTACGACTAACAATCTAACAGGGACCTGAGTCACAGCCACTCACAAGAGCTGGCCTGCTCTTCTGCACACATCTCAAGATGTGTGTATATATGGAATTAAGCAGAGAGTGACAACTTCGATTTTGTTTTCCCTTTCCTCTGTCAAATTTGTTAAGTTTCTCCTAACCTTCCAATAATTCCAACTGGTGTTTTGTCAGCTACAGTTTTAGGAGAATGTCAGCACATTTTCAAGGATTTTGGTTGCCATGGATAAGTGTATTTCTTTGATTTTTCTGGGACATTTTATATTAATAAACAGGGTATTTGTTTTACTTTTTTATGCATATTTAATTTTTTGGCCTATTCATTCATTTAATTTTTGACAGAAAAAGTATTGCAGAGTGTGGGGCCACTTCAAAGACTGTCAGACTTCTGCCAAACTTTAAAGGTCAAAATCAACTGTGACACCTACAGTTCAAATGTAATTAGTTGGAGATTTACTGGGATTTTATGCCAATCTCCCAGTAGCTTAGGAGTGACATGATATCCAACCTTATGGGATCCCAGGAGAAGTACAGGTGGATGTGAGGATAAACAGTAAAATACACTATCTAACATGCTGCACCTTTTAGCAAGTCATCAGTCTCCTAAACTGTGCAAGGAACAAGAGTGCATTCAGTATTTTATTTAAAATAAATAACCTGCCAGTCTCTGACATGGCCATCTAGTACCAAGTTGATGTATTTATTTAAAGCTTAGCTCATTCTGTATGTTCTTGGATCATTAAACTGAAGGACTTGTACAGTCGTGATTTTTAATGAAGCATGTTTGAATAATTATGCTAATTTACAAAGCACTAGAATCAAATCAAGTGATCAAAGTTTTCATGATTACTATCGTGTTTTTGTAACTTCCCCCATCACTGATTTCTGGATAGATTGTAACCCTGGCTTGTGGGTTTTTTTTGGTGGGTTTTGGTTTTGGTTTTTTTTTTTTTTTTTTTTTTTTTTTTTTTTTTTTTAAATTTATTTAGAAATTGCCACTAATCAATGTAGAAACTTAAAAAAATTACACTAGAAAAGAAACACTTTTTGTGTCATATCTCCATAGTGGACTTTGTATGAGTTTGAAAGTAATATAGCTCCAACAGACACCAGCCTAAATACAGTCTACAATCAATACTGTATTCTGCCTTGACAGAAAGCTGAATTTTTATCTGTTAAATGTGTGAGCTTGGGGCAGCTCTGTGTCTGAAGTGGTTTAAATCTGAAATGTGATGTGCTGCAAAGAAAGTTGATTGACATCTTTGTTTATTGAAAAGTATTACATGAACAACAAAACATGGCCAGATACAGAACACTCCATTGCAAAGTGCAGCTGTGTTATTTTTCAATCCTATGTGTTCTGCCCCTTTGATGCCTGTCTGATATAATAAAACTGCAAGGATCTTCTTTGATTCAATAGTAAAAAATTTGGACAAGGGCAAGATATGGAGATATATATTGTTTGCAGAGGTTTGGTGAATACAATTTTTTTTTAAAAGGGGGGGATTTAGGTTTAATGTTTCTGAAAATGAAAATAAATTAGTATACATTTAATAAGCAAGCTCTTTGAGTCTGCTTGAAATATTTTTAAGTATGCATTATAAGAGGGAGAAAAGAACAATGATGACTAATCTTAAAGCATTAAATATGCAGAATACAGAATTAAGTTACATTTAAATTTCATGTTAGAATAATTATGCTGTTCATTGACATTTTCCCATGTTTTATTAAATCTTTATTATGTCAAGGTAAATAGAGGTTAATTCTGCTGTTATCTCTTCCAGTAAAGTATTATCTTTAATCTTGCATTAATAAAACAGTAGTAAGTTGCACAATGTGGGTAATCACCATAGACTAATTTAGACCATTCTAAAATCTTGCCTTTACAGTACAGTGTAGTTTAAAATAGATGTTACCAGAAAACATGGAACATAATTTAACTTATAGAAAATGTATGTTTTTCTCTCGGAAATTTATAGCTACATTTCTTTAATACATTGACTTACTGGCAATATACACTACAAATTTCCAGCTCTGCTCTTCCTTTCTAGTTTTACTTTATCTTTAGTTACTGCATAAGCTCCTTTGAATTGCCTCTGACACAGCACAAACTGTTAAATAGAAGTCTGTCTTTAGCACTTTTCTGTAGAGTCCTCACTTTGAGCATTTTTCTGTGGTCAGCATAGAAGGCAAAGTCCCATGTCCTTGATTCCTGTGCATCTCTCTTCAGTCATAGATACCTAAAGGGGTTTACCAAAATTCACTGCACTGTAGAGAGGGCAACAGACACTCGCTGCCACATTGCTTATGTCTGCCTGCACACTATGCTTGACCCACTAAATCTCAGCTGGGTCATCATTCACCCCTAGGCAGAGTTCCAGGCATCTCTTCTGCTTTCACATACAGGCAAACTCTTCCTCTTTTCCATCCTAGCCCATCCCTCCTGAAAATCTGGTGTCTACCTATTGCAGCACTGCAGCTGTGGAAGCTGTCCCCACAACTTCCATGAGATCTCAGTAAGTTCCTAGCCCTACAACTGCATGCACACCTCAAATTTCTTCTTGTTCCTCATGCCATGTGCACGTTTAGATTCACTTTGCAAAACTTCTTTGAAAGTCCTATCCCTAGAAAAAAACAGAATTCACAATACAGAGCCTTTGCATGCACCTTTTTTTTCCCTCTTTTTGGGAGGGGTTTATTCAACTTCAAGGGATATATGATATGCCTCTTATTGCACTTTAGCCTGCATGCTGTGGTGGCTTTGTAGTTTATTTATACTATTATCATTTTGTTATTATTACCTTAATTTTTGTTTTCATTAAACTACAAAATTCCATACTTAGTTTCATCAGGTTTGCATAGCAAATCAATTTTCACATCCTTCCTGCACGTTTTCATTTTGCCAGCTTCTGTGTAAAGCCCTCCTCAGACCCACAAGTAAGTAGATGGTCAGTTACATTTTCTCATGAACTCTATTTCATTATCTGGAGTGTCCATAAAGTTATTATTTTAAAAGCATGAATGTCAATAGATCTGCAAAAGGCATTTACCAAGCAGCTTCCATGCTGATAGGAAAGAAAGAACTCATTTTGAAAGTGCACTTGAGTTCCATGCAGAGAGTGGGATAATTCTGTACTTGCATGCTAGTACAGCAATATGGTCAGAGCACTAGAAGTTATTTGCTGCTACATGCAGGACTAGTTTTCAAGACTTTCTTCCAGTGTGTCTTTTAAAGATAAAACCCAATTGAGAAGCACTGGGGTGTCTAACCAAAGTTACTCAACTAAGCATTGAGAGATGTCCAGAGGATCAAATTACAAAATAAATAGGGTTTTTGCAAAATAGTACTACAGTCACATTTTTTCAGCCCTACCTGTCTACTATGAATCATTATAGAGGGGTAAAATGCAATCTCTTTTAGATATTTCATGTGGAAATTCTTTGCAATAAAAATGGAAGTATGTGAGGCTTTTTAGAACTCAGGCTTATTCACAGACTTGGAGTGTAGACATTGCAAGTTGAACCTTTTACTAAGAGGCATATCTTGTTTGTCTGAAATTAACACATAAAATACATGAACTCCTACCATTATATTTGGCTGCATTATAGCATTTAAAGACAAAAAGAAGGCAAGGGAACACAGAGCTTTTTGAAAGAGTCTGGTTAGAGTTTAGTGGCTTTTCCCTGGCTTCTCCTTGGCCTACAGGAACTACTTGCTGAAATTTGAATGCAAGCCTCTGAGATGGGAGTCAACTGAAAGGGAAACAAATATTTGCATAAATCTCCAAAAGATATTTTATAGGGTCCTACCTTTTCTTTTTCCTTAACTGTGGGATGACCTGAAGCAAGATTTTTCTTGTCAGACGTGTTTTGGGCAAGGAGCTGTTTTCCTTAGTGTTTTACAACCTCTGGTGCCAGTGAGGTGGTACATAGAGTCTCAGTAAGTATTGAAAACCCTCTTTAAAGTGGAAATATTCAAAGCGTGCAGGAGTCTCTAAGCGTCTGTTCCAGGGACACATTAATGCATTTGAAAGGATATTAAAGCTTAGCACAGAGGGGAAAAAAAAAAGTCCTAGTGGCAAGATGTAAAACTGCTTAACTGAATTACATCCAGAACTTTGTGTATTTGATCTGAAAAAAAAAAATCATCTTACAGTTGCTCACATTAAAGCTGCATGTCGGTTTGGGAGCTTTTAGGATCTTGGACAGGTTTCATTTCTCTGGTTCACGTAAGCTCCCTGTGTATTTGTGCAACTGCTGAACCTCAGAGCATGATTTCTGGTGACCCCGTGCACTGTTTGAGGATTTGCCTAATGTGCAAATTTAAGACAATCATTATGTATAGTAAAAAAATTATTATCCACCTTTACCCCAGGACTCAGTTGCTAATAGCGGTCATGGCTTGATTAAGAATCCTTCTCAGTTTAATGCTTCCAATTAACTTGCATGGTTTTGTGGCTGACTTGATGGCCCAGATAAAGCTTGGGCTCTTCTGAGAGAGATACCAAGCTTCATTTCTGGACTAGGGGATAAGGAAAGCCTTGAGCCATGGTTCAGCTCTAACTGGTGGATTAGGAATGTCATTCAGACTTGAGTAACTATAGACTCTTTATAGGAGTCAGATTAAGATATAGAAAAGTGGAGCACTGAAACAGAGTGAAGGCATCTTGTGACAAATGCAGTAACTTGAGACTTGCTCTGGGTCCAAGTGGTCTGCAAGGAGATGAAGGGCTGGTAAGCCCTGGAGGATGGAAGGCAGAAGCTGTGAGTTACATGTCCCTCTGTCGGCCACTGGTCTGGTGGTGACAGAGGCAGACAGGATATTGAAACCTGCCCTCTGAGTTGAAGTTAAAGAAAAGAAGGAAAAAAAATTATGAAAACCAGAACCTTATACAAAGAATATTCAAAGCAAAATTCTTTTCTTGGCCTTGTGTTCTCCTGAGCCTCATGATTTAGAGATAACAGTGACAACAGCGGCTAGGGGACAGATGTACTAAAAAAACCACGAAGATTTTTTCCCCTTAAGCTAAAGAAACACAGAAGGTTTGAAATGGCAATCTCTTGTACTACATAAAATAAATATTACAAATGGAAAGGAAAGAGCAAACTGATTACCCTAATATTAAGAGCATCAAGAGGAATTTATAAATATCTTTGCATGTTCAGCACCCAGTCCTGCACAGGGCATGTTAATTCTTGTCACAGAATTTGAAATTCATTTAATCAGAACAGAGCCTTTGAGATGTTTCACACCTGCAAGTGCATCAAGTGGCTAAATTTTACAGTCATTCTCCATGATATGACCTACATATCTCATTACAACACCATATTCACTACAGGTGCTTCCTACAAGAACATTTGCATGAAGAAAAACATGATTACTCTCACATATAGTGAATGTTAAATAGTGTGCTACATATAGATGTAATATCTTACAGGGGTTTTCATTTATATTTATTTGTAATTCGGGGTAATATTTAATCTCAGTGGTTGAAGGATTCTTCAACTCTTACATATTCCCATTCTTTTTAAGGGTGAGTTGATGGTATCTTATGTCTAAGCAGAATCCTTTCATGAAACAGGAAAAAAAGTTCTGTAGATAGATGAAAACCAGTTTGAAAACATCCTTTTTTTTTTTTTTTTTTGGTTTTTTTTTTTTTTTAGACAAAGAAAAACCTTTATTCACCTAAATTCTTTGGATTGTTAACCATTTCTGAATGCTCAATGTTGACTGCTTTAATGATAATTGTTCAGTATCCATACAAATGTTTTGGCATCAAGTAATATGTTGCTTGTGTGAATATAATCTGAAGGCTGCCACAACAACTTATAAAACTGTTTTCCCTCAGAGAGGCATATAGACAGGAATAAAGGGCTGTTAAATCACTTAGCATCCAAAAAGAAATTCACCACAACCAGTAATGAACATATACATCCTTTATTTAACTTCTGGTAAGTTTTTAGTGCTGTTTATAAAAGTGTGATTCAATGTCTTTCACATATATTGTAGTATATAGGTAAATTTCAAGATGAAATGTACTATAACTGGTCTTACTGCTGATACATCTTCCTTAATAATATTCAAAAAAATAACTTAGAAGAGAGTAGAGCAGATCAAAGTGTTGAGATCTGTGTATATATGCACATCAGGACTTTAAGTTTCATATCTTCTATGCTTCTAGTGAAGAAAAGTAATGCTGTCTCCAAGATCACCAGTGTCATTTATAGGGCTAATCAGCAAAGTTTTAATGAAAACCCTTTGTCCTCCTAGTGACTCGGTTTCAAGTCAGTCCAACCTCTCCATGTAAGCATTATGCCAGTGATGCAAGACTCCACCCAAATAAATCTGAAGTCAGACAAGGTATAGATGGAAACATGGATTTTTTTTTTCATAGCAAACAATTTTACACACACATAACTGCATGTAAGTGCATCTTCATTTAGATACGTGCACATATATCTATATATTAAACAGAATCATATGCTTCTTATGTGTGTTAATATTTAAGATGTTTTCACAGTAAATTGAAGCAACAGCAGCTATTAGTTATGCTGCAATTGAGATTAATGCAGTGTTCTTCTGCATTTGGAATACAGAAGAAGTATAATAATTAGACAGGTGGGAGATTCAGGAATCACCAGAATGTGGACTAACTACTTGGTGTGGTATACAGAAATTTGATGTAATTGTACAAATATATGCTTTTCTATTTTTTTCTTTCCAGTGAGGCAAATATACTGCAGTCCCCAAAGGAGGTTAGGTTGTTTGGTTTTTTTTTTTTCCTGGTATGTTCAACTATTTTTAGCATTCCTCAGTGGTGCACCAAAAAGGAGAATTATTTTATCTCTGTGGGGGACTGTGAATTTCATGCAATGTGGGCTTCTGTGAACAGAGTTCAAAATGTATTAGAAAAAACAGGTTAATTTTTACAGTAAGAGGTTGAAATGTTGAACTGCCCTACTGTGGCAGTGTGAAACATCCCACAGATAACGGTGGGGGACCAAACTCCTAAGAGCTCCACAGAATATAATACAATTTACTGTTTTAATTGTGGGCAAGAACTCTATTCCTTTTTTGGAATTTTTAGTTCCCCTTAAAGTAGAAATAGGGTAATACTTCAAAATCTGCTTAACATATTTAATATCCTTAATGTGATGTTTTTACTTTCAGATTTGTTTGTATTCAAAATAGCAGTAATTGGCAGCTGAAGTTGAATCATAGCATCTGGGTTCTAGTCTATTCATGACATCAGTATATTTTTACTGCTTGTAAACATGCCCTCAGATCATCACAAAATGTCACAGAATTTGAATAACTAGAAAAAGCAGAGAGAATTTATGCTGCCATTGCTCCAAACACTACACGCAGCATGTGCTAATGGTGGGGATAGAGACAAACTGGCCTGGAGGAAAAGCAAGAGCAGGACTCCTTATAATGCTCTTCTTCCTCTTCCACCTTCATTCTAAAATTTAGACTAGCAAAGAGGAAAAGAAAAAAAGACTTTGCATTTACAACTGATAAGTAGACTGAGAAGGAAAAAGAGGGTTTTAATATCAGAAGGGGGGAAGACCCCATTTGGGAAAATGGAAGGAATCCTCTCTGCTGTCTGCAGAGGATTTAACTGAATACTACAGGTTTACTACAAGCTTCTGTCAGCTGTTTAGTCACTCTGAAAATTTAATCCTGTGAGGGACATACCCTGGGGCCTGGAAGATACCCTTTTTATACTGCAGACTAATAAACTTATTGTTTTGGGGCTGTAGGAACTTTTTCTCCCAGTATCCTTTTTCAATTTATGAAGATCATTTTCATTGTAAACCTTGAGGCAAATATGTACATATATTCAGACCTACACATCTACTAAGAGGTCCTGGCTGGCACTTTAAAGGGGAGCCAGGAAAGCCAGCAACCCCATAGGTCATGGAGTCCGAGTTCCTTGATGGAAAGAGGCAAAGTCCTACCACCACAGCCATCTGATACTTAGGCCAGAGCAAAGTCCTTGAGACATCAAAATGTGCAGTTACAACCTGGTTTCTGGCAGGCAAGAGGCCAGTGACAAATATTACACATGTAATGACTACTTTGTATGCTGGCAAAATGCAGGACATATTTATAACTAAATGTGACATGATTCTGAAGTGTCTTAAATAACGGAGAAGTTCTTTCTTACTTGGTCAAATATTAGTGTGTGGAGGTTTTCTGAGACTCCATTGGGGTTCATAATCAGTGTATACTTACACAGTGTTCTCTTGGTTCTGACTTCTACAGGTAGATGTAATTTGTGATAGACATGAAGAGCCTCAAAAGGACTGCTTCTGAAAACCTACTAGATACCCCAAAAAGTGAAAACTCAAATTGCTTAAATATTAGTCTTTAGGAAACACTATTGAAGTGTTTCCTAAAGGATATGACATGATGCAAAATAAGAAAAATCCCTGTCTGAATAAGTGTAACATTTAAGAACAAATATGTTACAGGCAGATCTCAGCTGGGAAGGGGAAGCCTATATTGGTAACCAGGATAAATTTGCATGTCTCTTGATTATGGTATAAACAAAGTACTAGAGACCATGACCTAGAAATCTAAATATCATACAAAAACCTGAAATTTTCCTTTGTGGTGATTTTTTCTATCCTTGGAACACTGCAAGTTATTATTAATTATTATTTTTATTATTATTACCACAATTCTACCTAAAGATCTATGGTAGGTCACTTTTAGAAATCTTTATGAAATATCATACTTCTATCTGCAACTGGAGACTTAAGAGAAAGAGACATAGTATTCATTTCCAGTAATTCCTTAAAAATTATAACCTCCTTTAAAAGATATTTTGAAATAAAGATATATAAAAATATCCATATAAAACCATTACCATTTTCCATTTCCATTTCTTACCTAGGATAAATGTTATCATGCTGAAGGGAATCATCCCCTATGACCTGGGCTTTTGGTTGTACTCCCTCTCTAATTATTTGTGGAAAAGGTGCTCACTAGGAGAGGTAGCCAATGATTAATTGTAGGTGTTGTTTCCTTCATTCAATGAAAATCTGGTTAAGTTCTCCCTAAAAGAGTATTTTAAAAAATACTTGTAACAAAAAAAGCATCTTTTGGACTTGGAACTCACCATCATTTTCACAAAACCATCAGGAGCTGTTAATATATTGATGAACATGTGGTGACAACATTATCTATAAAATCCCTTTGAGATTTGCTGGGCAAAAAGAGATCTCCAGATTCAAGTAAAAGTTACTGCTTTGCTAGCCCAGCATGAGGAATTCCTGATTCCCCACTTGAGTGCTGTGTTTAAATATTATAACTCAAATATGCGTACATAAAAGCTTATTGATTGGAAGAATCACTTGCTTTTTGTGCATTAGTTAACCAGGCTGCTGTTTTGAAATCTGTCCAGAAACCCACAGTGGAACCTTTCCTAATCCATCTGTTTAAGTCTCAAATGGTTTCACTGCTCCAGTCACTTACCAGCACTGCTGGAATGTTAGTGCTTTATGATTAAAGGATATTGTTGTTCTTTTCATCCATCATACTGGAGTTTGCTATTAATAATACAGTTCTTTCTTTCTTTTTTTTAATTTTTTAAAAATTTTTTTAATGTTTCCTTAAAAACTGCTTAGATTTTCTGTTCTTCCCTGTTTTCCCTTATTCAGATCAACCATTTACAGCAATGAAGGTAGATGGACAAAAATATAAATTGCATCAGTGCTTTCTGGAAAATATGCATTGCCTTGCAGTATTTGAAAAATGAATGGGAGAAAGACAAAAGAAAATTAAGCTAAATGTGAGAGGGGACAGATAGAATTGTAATTGGAGATATCAAACTATACAGAACTCTCTGTTACTCCAGAAACATGTATGAATTATTGCTTCCTACTCATACTAATGTCTAAATTAATTTTTTTTCATTATGTGCTTGTGATTAAATTATATTATTGGGAAAAATCTGAGATTTAAATTCAGGTATACTATAGTATGTGAAAAAGAGCCCACTGTACTTCTCTAAAATAGCTAAACTGTATTTGGATATAACTGTTGATCAGTGACATTTCAAATAAAATGAGGAAATGGGACTTAAATTAAGAAAGCAATAAGGATTTTATTTTTTTTTTCTTTTATAGGTGGATAAGAGTCATGGATGTTAGAGGAGACATTAATCAGGCTGTTGTGAAAGATCTGATACCAGCTTTGGTCAAAGGGGAGGAGTGTCATCCTGAGAGTGCTCCTCTCTGGGACAGGAAACCGACGGAGCGAAGCCCTGAGAACATGCCGCGACACTTCATATTCAATCCGCAGCCCTATAAAGAGATGAAAAATGAGCCTTGTCCAAAGCTCTTACCTCAGCACCCAGTGGCAAAAATAAAATGTGAGCTTGGGACCAGCTCTCTTTGAAGCTGAGTTTTTCTTTTTTTTTTTTTTTAAACTCTCCAACAGGCCTCTGGTGGTTACAGGTATTGATCGTCAGAAAGTAATCTGTTCAGGATTGGGGGCATGCCAGACCGAATCCTGGAGTACGTTCCTTCCTCTCCAAGGACACGTCGAGCTTTTTATACTGTCCACACTGGCATGCTTGTCAGCTGTCTGGCTTCTTTGTCTTTACTGTTTTCCCTGTTTTTGGAAAGCATATAATTAAACCTCCCTTATAAAACTATTCTACATTACTACTCTAGAATTTTCTGCCAGTGCTGAATAGTTTTTTACCCCATTTTTTAACCCTCATTTTTCTTCTATAATCATTATTTGATTCCCTCTGGCTGCCTGCTACTTATTTGTAGTAGTACCATTCATCCATTGAGACTTTTCCATCTGTCACACAGTTTTGCTTTCTCTCCCTAGAAGCTTTCTTCTCCTACTGTGCCATGCTTGATTTTTTGGGTTTAGTTGCATGTTTGTGTGCTCTTTTTAGTGTTTTAAAAAGTGCTTCAACATTCAGAACAAATACAAGAAGAAGAAAAAATCCCCCAAACATAGCAAAGAGCAGCTCAAATCCAACACTGCACACAGAAAAAAAAATGATGAGGAGACTGAAATTCCTAGTGAATTAAGGAATCAACACATATAGCCAGAGCAGAGCTAGTGGCCAGACCTTGCTCTCTCTAAGTTGTTTTCATTGCCTCCAAAATCTTTCCAGTTTCGTGCTAGATAAATAGGTGATGTCAGGAAATGTTGCATTCCCTCTGCTGTACTGACTCACTTTGGTGTATTGATTACAAAGACTGTCTGAGGAAAACCAAACATACTGAGGTACAATACTGTGATTACTTTAAGAAAAGAATGTTTTAAAGTGTCAAACAGTCCCTTACAAAAACAATGCAATAGTCATGTTCTACATTTAAAATTAAATGAGCAATTTTTGTTTGCAGAGATTAGATATTAAAGAAATGCAGCACTTGTTAGTGTTTCCCAGGTGAAATGCAGGAAGGGCTAAAGCCAGTAGCATAACCCCTCAGAATTATTGTTTTTTCTCTGTGTATCTTCTACACCTATTAAAGCAAATCTTAATTTTTGATGTGAGCAAGAATAGGAAATTTAACAGCAGCTCTACAGATTGCTTGCAATTGAATCAAATCTCAAATCTTTAGTCTTGGAGAACTCACAAAATTACCTGCTTCCAATAATAGATTTTGAGTATCTCCTTATTAATTGTCTCTTGTTTTCCTCTTATACATCTCATTGTATCTTCTTATGTTCTTGTTTCAAATGTTCCTGCAAGTTTATAATTATTAGGATTAGTAAAAAGTAAGTGTTGTGTTTCCAAAAATCTTTTTTTTTTCAGTAGAAATGCTTCCATTTTTTAATAAAATTGCTTGTCTGGCTGTATAGAAAGTGCTGGTAGTACCCAAGAAAACACAAATGCTGTGAGTGTGTCTTTGTTTGAATGGAAATCCCTAGAAAGTTTCCTTTGTTACCAGATACTTCACTGCACTGTTTTGAGAATGAAATAGGTAGAAAAGAATCAGAATATTCAGTATGTACTTGTATAGGAAAATGTCTGAAAATGTAGGTATTTTACAAAAATCCTCTTAAATGTCTTCATGTGAAAGTTAGGGTCATTCAGACCCAGCTTTTACTTTATCTGAACCTTAAGGTACTTTGCAAAGGAAAATAAATGGTTCATTTTCTGGAATAACTTATGAAAATAAAATTTAAGAAAATGAGCAAGAAGACAAAAGGGCAAAGAGTCTGAGAGAGACAAACAGCTCCTGCAGTCCCTCCTGACAATGGAAAATTTTTCTGTGTTTCTTCTCAGGAAAAAATGATTGAAAAATAGTAAGGGTGAAAGTTTTTTTTGCATTTGTATATGTAATCAAAAATTTGATTGCCCCACTGTATGATCAAGGCACAACTATTCAAGTCTGGTCTGCCTGCTCTGGAAGACCCTGAGTGGGTGAAATTTCATGACTGTACAGGAAAGCTAGTCCAGTGCTTTATTACAGAAATTTCAGTTGTGGGGTTTTTTTAAATTTTGTTTTGTTTTGTTTTTTAAACCCATAACAGATTAAGCAAATATATAATTATCTTCTACATGGTAGTCATTGTTCGAATGTCTCCTCCAATTGTTTTTTGTTTGTCGTTAATCAGGCGCAGTTCCTTCGGGCTTTCCTCTCAGGTCTGATGATTTACATTTGACTCCAGCTGATCCACATTTTTCCAACATTAGGGCTCAGAGGTACATACAAACCTTCAGATGACACTTCCTGGGCTGCACAGATAGATTATTTCATCTGTCTTGCAGATGTTGGTAGGTTTTTTCATGTAGCCTCATCACATTCTTCAACTTTTTTTGAGGTTATTCTTAAATTTCTATTAATTTGTTTGTGTATACTTTGGGTGGCAGTATGATGAAAGAAGTAGGGCAGGGACCTTACAGCCATGAAACTCAAAACCAGCCCAGCTGGTGGATGTGGTAAGCTAAAAAAATGGCCTGCATGTTCTTCTGAGTTAGTTTTTATTAGTCCTGTGAGGAATAAGGGGTTAGATTCTATGATCCTTGTGGGTCTCTTCCAAGTCAAGACATTCCGTTCTTTTCTGTGGACACATGAGGGGATGCTAACACCAGTGGGAATCTTTACTCTGTGGGAACACATTCTCATAACCTCAAAGAGTCAGGAGCTTGATGTGACAGGTTTGCTATTGGCCCTGTTCTGTGGGTGTTTTATTCCCATAAATGTAAACTTAATGAAATGGAGAGGACAGGGAAGTGGAGAGGGATTGTTGCTTAGCCTAAGGAATCTGTAGCACAGGATGAAGGAATTTCACTATGCACTGGGCTTCTATAGTCTTGGAAAGAAGAAAAAAACACATAAAATTAATTCTGCACTGAAATAGCTGAGCAATTTTTTTTTTTTTTAATTAACGATAAAAATTTTTAAAAAGTAAAAATTCAGCAGTACTAAATCTACACCAATGTCAAAAAGTGACCTAAGTGATGAAAGTAGTCTTCAGGGAGAAGTCTGGACACAAGAAAGACTGTATGAACCTTCAAGACTATGATCAAGTCAGCTGTTTTTCATATAAGGCCGTTATTTCTAACTGTTATTATTTATTTAAAGTTACTATTTTTCAGTAGGATTGTGTACAATCCTTTGTGTACAGCACTGATCTGGTCTAATCTAGTTCTGTTTTTGTGGCCAATACTTTTTGTCTTTTTCTTTTACAATTAACTGGAGTGACTCTACCCATTAACTGAGGATTTTATTTTCAAAGCTACTGCTTGTTTTTCCCCTCCTTCCTGCTTCATGCCATCATTTCAAGATTTCAGAGCCATAGACCAGAGTGCTTCTGTTAAATGAATATATTTGACAGGAGTTAAGTCTTTTGGGCATTGCAATAGGTTTTCCTCATCTTGGCATGTGAAGACTGAGAGTGTTCTTTGACACTAGCAGCAGAGGATGTGAGCACAGCAACTTTCAGGGCATCAGAAGTGTCAGCATAAGGAAAAATCAGCAAAAGTAGACAGTGTTGAGGTAATTTTCCCACACCGTGCCATGAATTTAGCCAACTGGTGCTCCTGTGAATTCTGGGCTGACAGAGTTTCCTTCTTTGTTGCTAAATATCACATAAAGTGTTCTGTCAGCATCAAGACTTGTTCACTCCCCTTATGTAGTAAAATAAAAATATAATCCTTATGCCCATGCTTGAGCATAAGTTAAAGAACAGAAAAAAAAAAAAAAAAAAAAAGGAAAAAAAAAAGAAAATAATAAATCTTTCCAACAGGCCAAAACTGCATTTTGGAGGTTCATTTTTCAGAACATCATGTAGTCAATGCTGTCGAGAAGAGCTGAAGGCGAAAGATATGTAGGGCACAAGTACTAAAAATTGAAAATCTTACTCCCATTAAAATGCATGGGATTTCTGCCAGTTGCCATAGACATCAGTGGCAGGAACATCCTGCTATTTTTTTTTTCTGTTTTTATTTTCTGCTTTCCTCTTATTTTTATTTATTTTTGAATCCTGAGAAAATGAAATAAAACACACATTGCTGGAATAGTTTCCAGAGTATATATCAGAGAGTTACCAATGTTATTAGAATTAAAATTATTTAGTTTTATCCTAAATTTCACAGTGATGATTAGAACCTATGGTCAGAAGGAATTATAGGAACAGGTTAGAGACCTCTGATCTCATGAGTGCTGATAACTATGGTTACTGGTCTAAGTTTTGCTACACCCAGCTGGGACTTAGCTAAGGTACTTAAGGGCACAAATGAAAAGCTGGTCTCTCTTTCTGTGTGACATAAACATCAGATGAGAAAGTAAAAGCTCTGAATCACCAGAGAGCTTTCCATTTTATCATGGCTTTGAAAAGGAAGATTTCTGCACCTGAAGAGTTTTGCATATATGCATTACTGAGAAAGCATGACTGCATATTTGTTTGCACAAATATGTTTGCACAAATAATTTCTTCTGGGGTTTTTTTTTTTGGTTTTGTTTTTTTGTGGTTTTTTGGGTTTTTTTTGGTTTTTTTTTTTTTTTGTTTGTTTGGTTTTTTTTTTGTTCTATTTTTAATTTCTAACCTCTTTCTAACTTCTTACCAGTAGTGGTATTTTGCCTGGTATCTGGATCTAATATCATTGCTCTAATATGTGCTATGAAGTGAAGTATTCCACTGCAAAAAAGGGCTGCTAAAGTTGGTTTTTGAAGGAATTTCTTCTCCCTTTCAATGTCCCATAAATGACTCCAAGCTAGAGTTACTGCTGCTTCTTTTCCTGCTCCAGCAGCTGAGATGCTTAGAGAGTTAGTCCTGCATCCTTTGTCCCATCCACTGCCTGGGGACGGATGGATGCCCAGAAGTTTCCCCTCTGTCAGGGTTTGTCACTGCCACTTGCCAGGAGCAAAAAGTGTGTGCTAGGCTTAGGGATACAGATATTGGCAATAACTTGGCTCTCTTCCTTGGGAACTTCTGAGTGGCTATTTCTATAAATAAATCTCCATTTCTTTAGGACTTTACACAGGAAAAATGTTGACTGAAAAGTGTCAAGAAACGCAAAGACCTTGACTATACTCAAAGCAGTAAAGGTTCAGAGTTGGGAATAACTTTATCCAGTATGGAAAGAAGCCTCTTAGTGTATTTTTCTCAGGTGTCTGAGAATTGCTTAGATATCAATCTTTGACACTTGTATTTATCAAAATGAAGAATGTCCTCCTATAACAGAAGAGAGATCCTGAGTTCCCCCTTTCACTCTTCTTTCTGTCAGTGCTGTTCTGCGACTCTCATATAAATGGATTCACTTAAAGTGTTATATAGTTTCTTTCCCTTTAGGTGTTAATATTTTTATGTTTAAAAAATCATCTTGTCCTTTTGATCTCTAATAAAAATTTCATGATTTTTATCAGCATTTTAGTTAAAAACGTGAAGTCAAATGGATTTATTGTGTGAATTGATTAAGAAAAAACAAGAAACCTAGATAATGTATTCCTGAAAACTCAATTTCCTAAAAGTACAATATTTTTCTGTACCTCATAAATATTATACAGGATCAGCCTTTGAAAGTAAACAAAATTTAATTATTATTGATGCTTTATATGATGTTCAGCATCTTTAAATGATAATCCAGGATTAAATCTTTGGATAAACTAAGGTAGTCTGAGTAATTTCACCTTAATTAGTTGCCTTTTGTTTGTGTAACAAACTATGCTGATTTTTTTAAAGCAAGTTAAATACATGGAGCGAAATAAGCTGCAAGCACACAAGTTTAAGGATAATTAACACAGCCCGTAAGGTGCTTCTCAATTATTTTCTCTATGGAAGGGTCAGGAGAGAAGACTGCAAAGATCAGTTTGGAAGAGCAGGTTACTGTAGAATGTGTGGAAAAACACAAACCATGCTGTGGTCTTTGTCGTGGCAAATTGTTGGTACCACTTCTGGCAATGTAAAAGGATACCTTAAGCTTCTCTGCTTGTAGTCTAATCAGTTTTGAGGCATTTTCAGTTTAGGGCAAGAAATGACTCAGCCATGTCCCCCTGCAACCTCCACCCCATCCCCATCCTCTTTTTTTTTTTTT
>VWZN01017205.1:75205-89513 GCA_013396955.1 Regulus satrapa
TTTTTTTTTTTTTTTTTTTAACTGATAAAACTGTAACTAGGTTTTCTGGGAAAGTACATAATCCAGTGCTTCCCCAGTCTTTCCTTGAACTGCTTCTTTTGTCTGTCTCGATTACACCCGTGTGCAGTGACACAATGTTTCTGCACAGTGGGAGCTTGCAATCTCTGAAGAGGCTTTCCAGTATTGCTTTTTAGACTGAAATCATTACAATCTTCAATAGGTACTTGGATTTGAAAAACTAGCACATTATTATTCTCTGGACTGTCTGGATGTAAAAAGAGGCTATTTTCTTGCTTCCTTTTATTTATTTATGTCCCTGGGTACACATTGCCCTTACACCTAACTTTAGTTTGTTTGGGTCTCAATTGGAGCTGCAATTCAGATGTCTTGTGTTGTTTGTGTTTTTCTTCCGTGTAAGGTTTTACATTATAAATGAGAACTCTGTCAGAGAGATTTATATTTTGGTTCTACTTAATGCTTTTGAGTTGCACATCCTTTTTTGTATGTGTAATTATCATAGTTATTATTATCACTAACACAGTGCAGCATATTGTAGGGTATGTTACAATAAATGTTATGATGTGTAGCGTAACAGATGTTTGTTAATATCCCTATGATTTTTAAATGCCAACAAGTTGCATAGCTTCAGAGAACGTTCAAGTTATCTCATCTGATATCCTCTAAACCTCAAGCTGCATCTGTTGTACCAGTAAAACATTATCCTGGGCCCAGGGACTTTGGTTAGGTTAATTTGTCATGGGATACAACACTTGTTTCCTCTAGCAAAAGAAGACAGCTCATAGCAGCACCTGAGGACTGTGTTGTGGGTGGAAATAGATTAGAAAAGCCTTGCCCAGATGATCCTGGCTATGCTCTGTGGCCCTTTCCACAGAAAAAAGACTCTAGACTTCTCCTGAAGTCCTGCTGAACTCACCTGAAAGGAAATTCCTCCCTAACCCTTAGCCTGGTGCACATTTACCCTGGACATGTGAAAAAGTGATGGTCTAACGTCTCAAAAAGTTAAGGAAATTAAAAAGACAGTGCCACCCTGTCAGGGAATGTGTATCAGGCTTGTTCCTTTTGTGTAGGAAATATAAATTCCCCTTCCCCCAACTTTCCATTTTGACTCAGCCAAACTTTAAAGGTTGTAACTCAATAGAACATTAAAGATTCATAGTATAGACTTTTCTAAAATATGCAAAATGGAACATTCAATCTTTTTTCATTGCTATTTTAACCATACAGCAAGGCAAGAACAGATATAAACCAGCCTCTACAGTCTTTGTTTGGTCTTGTAATGCATACAGTGGTTTTCTCTTAGAGGATTAACTTCTGGAGTTCTGTTGATGGTTACAGCTCTAGGAAAACCTATATGACAACAGCTGCATAGTCTTTCCAGGGGAAAAGCACAGATCAACAGTATCAGCTGAGAACAGCCCTGCTTGGAAATTACATTGCATTTCTCAATTACAATAACAAAGATGCATCAGAGCCATGGTTTGTTTAGAAGTAATGTAACCTTTAACCAATTTTGTTTTGGCCCCACCTGCAGAGACTGGACTAAATTCAGCAGCTCTGAATAACTAGATGTCTGTTTTCTGATGCTCAGGAATTTTTTTTTTATTTTGATGAAACCTTTACCTGCACTCAAAAGAAAAAAAAAATCAAGAAAAAAATACATGCAGTGATTTTAGTGATTTTAGAAGTGATTTTTAGTGATTTTTAGAAGTTTTAGGAACTGCCTAAAAGCCCTCTGACTATCACCTCATTGCTAATAGGTGATAGAAAATTCATTGATGCAAAGAGCTGTGTTATTCCTGGGCATCAGTTTGATCACTAAAAGACCAAGAGGTATCTTGAAGCAGTGAAAAGAATCAATTCTTCTATCCTGTCTTGAATTTTTACTCAGGCCCAAGGAAAGAAGAATGGAGCACAGCATTTTCTATCAAAATGACAGAGCTGAGGTTTGCTCTGTTTTCTAAGCAGTAAGATTGCAGCCTGTTGCATTTATTGATAAGTGACTTATTGTGTTTGTGCAGCTTCCTTAGCATCAGTCCTGTCTTCCATTCATTTTGTGGTCTTTTGAGGAAGGCCCTTACTAGCATAAATTAGCATGGAATGGGTGCTACTGACTGTAAGCTATCCCTGGAATTTCAGTGTACAAAGAGATTTTAATAAACATAAACACTGGCTTGAATCAATGCCAATGTCATTCTTGCTGTCTCTGGATCATATAAATCTGTATAGTAAAGCATGTGTCATGTTTTCCTAACATCTTACAGTTACTCAGCATTAACCTGCTGGGCACACTGGGATTCTAAGGAACTTAGACAGAAAAACAAGCTGCTGCTGAAAACAACACAGGGATCAATATCTTGTATTACTGTAAAAATCCTTCTGGGCTTAAAACCTTATTTTCTTGTGTTTGGCAGGGAGCCTCAGAGAGTAGCAAGGAGGGTGAATCACAGCAGCTGTAGGAAATGTGTTCCAGCAGAAAGCGTTCCTGGGTTTCATGGATTTGAAGGGTTTTAAGGCCAAAAGGGGCTGTTGGATTGTCTTGTCAGACCTCCTATTTAGCAGAGTCTGTAGGACATCCTGGTATTAATCCTTGTCTTACATTCAGTAACTGCAAAAAAAGGCTGTACCTTTCAGAAAGTTGGCCGAGCTTGACATAATTTTTGGCAGTGTTTTCTGTTGTTCTAATAGCTATTTGTCCTTACTATGGATAAACGTGGGCCTTATTTTCTATTTTCTATTTACTTGTATTTGAATTCCAAATATCAGATCTCACCATGCCTTTATTTAAAATAAACTTTTAAAATGTGATCAGCTTCTCTCTTCTCTAACTCTTTCCTTGATAAGGAGAAAACTGTCTCAAGGCCTAAAGTGAAAGGTAGGCATTTCAAAACATTAATTCCTCTCATTATTCTTGGTCAATTTGGAGATATTAAATCACCTTAATGTTTTAGATTCTAAACACACACAAGCTGTAGAAGATATTCAGAGGGTCTTTAAGTAATAATAATTATAATAATAACTATAAAAAGTAATATTAAAAAATATTCTTGCAACAAGTTGCATTTGGGAAATAGCATATTTTACCCTCAAAAATTAAATTTGTGAACTGTACTCTACAAGGCACCTGCATTACCTGAAACAGCCATGTATTTCTCATCTGCCCCTAGTTCAACAACTAGATGAGTACATGAGAAAGGGGCATCTTAAGAAGCCCCACATTTAAGGCCTGATGCAGCTCCTGCTGCAGTCAAAATTTGGGAGGGTCCACTGACTGCATTAGGGGTTAGATCAGGACTTTGCTGAACAGTACAACTTTTCCTTGCAAAGATGATACATTTAAATATGAAAAGTAATGAAGTAAGCATGGCAAATTGTGGTCTAGTTGGAATCTAATTTTCATAGCTTTTTAAAAAAAATTAGAGATAGATATCTCTATTGTAAGTATAGAAATACATAAAAGTAAGATACAGGTAAAAAAGATGGCTGCATAAATTAAATTGTGTCTGTTGAAGTTATTAACATCACAAAGCTACATGTTAGAGGTAGAATTCTGACCTCACTGAAGTAGAAGAGATGTGCTGCTGCCTTTAGAAACATAAAATTTTCGTATTGGTTTTAATTGGGTAAACTAAGGTTTTCTTTTACTCCATTAAAGGGCATAAATTCAGTTGCAAATATAAAATTGGGGCATAAAAATTACCTGCTATCATAGATATCCAGAGGAAAGAAATGGGGAAATAGGGAAATATAATTCCCTTTTGGTTCTGTTGAATTATGTGTGAGGCCAGGGAAGCACTGCTTCATCTTGGATAAGTGGGATACTCTCACAATTAAAAAAAAAAAAAAAGACATCAGGTTCAAGGACGTATTGGAAAAAACTAGAAAGGGCTGGGCAAATTCACCCAAGTTTTCCAAATTCTTTTTAGGATATAAGAGATTAAGTAAACCTGCTGTCTATTAGTATGCCATAACCACAGAGAGTGTTGGCCAGTATGTTTTAGCAGTGACAATAGCAGATAAATCCAAGTGTGGATTTTTGCACTGTTAGAGATGGATGTGACTCTATCACCCTCATTTATGGGGTGATTCCACCTAGACATTTAGGAATATAACATAGTGCAGGAGAAAATCTTAAATGCTCAGAGTTCTGAATGCCTGTCTTCATTAAGGATAAAGACCTCTCCAAATCTTCCCTGGGTTTTTTCCTCATAAAGAATTATAGGTCGGTTTTTCAACTCGGCATTTTAAATGGTAGGTTAGATATTTAGAGCTGGCAGCCTGAAAAATTACCTAGTGTCCTAAGTGTTGTTAATTTCTTTTCTTCTGTTATATAGGAAGGCGAAAACACTAATAGGTTATTTCAGTCATATATGCTGAGAAATTTTCCAAACAGCAGAAATCTTTTCCTTTCAGAGGTCTGGATCATTTCCCAGTGCATCACCATTAATGTCTCTGTTTATCTCACTTTATCATAACTTCGAATATCAAGTAACTTCTAATAATTTCACTTTTAGCTTAGCACTGCAGAATCTATTATTCCAGGGCTGGAATCACATGCCATCTCAAAACCCAGTCAGTGCTGCGTAAGTGCTTTGAATGATGACAGATCAAGAGAAAGTGGGTCTGAATGCATAATTGCTCCAACACAGTTAATATTGGTGGATAAAGCTATGGACACACAATTAAGAAAACATGCCTGATAAAACAGTTCTTTTAAAATAGATGGGAACGAACTATAACTAGTTTCAAAGGCTTGTGAACTTCCTTTCCCTTCCCGAATGTCACTGCCTCAGATTGCCTTGGCAGCCTCATGTATAGTGTTTGCTTCATGCATAATGATTTCTCTCTTTCCCCCTTTCCTTGAACGGTTTTGCCTTTTCGACTAGTTACTGTTACCACCATTTAATAAGAAGCCTTTCCTTGGCTTTCTAATCGAAAACTTGCTTTTATCTTTCTTCATAAAAGAATTGAAATGGCTTCTCTCAGGTTTCTGTAGCCTCTGGGGAGATAAGGACCCTGCGGTTAACAGGATGAGAGATTTTTGTTTAGAAATTTTTATTTAGACAATGAAAAATGACCTCTGTAAACTCAAAGCGATCTTATTTTGGGGCTTTGGGCTTCTGGCAGATAAATCAATTGGGCCCTTGGGACAGCAAAGGAAAAACCTTTGCAGTAACTATGTCAGGACAACGCAATAGATTTGTTGTGAGGATGCAGTTGTGTTGAAGGTAGAATGCACTTAAAAATAAATATCATTTTATTTTCTATAAAATATTCAGGATTTGGATAGTAAGCTTTTCAGCTGCCACAAGAAAATATATTTTTTTGTTTGATAGAAACTTGGGAAAAAGCCTGATCTTTTTTTGAAGGAAAGAAGCGGTGGGAAGGGAATTTGGGGGATACAAAGGAAAGATGTTTTAACAATTAAATATTCAACTTCACAATAAAGAACTTATGAAATTCTATCTTCTCTAGTTCTATTTTAAAACAACAACCCTTTTTGCTGATATGAAAATTTCCTATCTGAACACAGGCGTTAATTTTATATTTTTTTTTAATTTAAAAGAAAGATTTAATTATTACCTAGCTTAGGCTATGGCTTCAACAGAGTATCAGAACAGTTTTCACACCTATGTGTAACCCCAAAGAACTTTTCAGATCTTCACAGCATGAACTTGCAGAACATATTTGCTCTGAAGAACAAGTGTAGTGGTTTGCTGTGCATTCTCTACCTGTTTCATGCAGAGTGCAGCTACAGAGTGAAAAGTTATGCAGACATAAATTGCAAATTTGACAAGGGAGCAAATGAGGAAACAGATGCTTAACTAAAATGTATTGATGTGCAATTGTCAGTGAGTTGGTGGGTGTTGAATAACGCAGTTAAGATGCATCAATGAAGCCTTATTTCATCTTAAATAAAAACTAATGTAAATAGAATTGGAGAGTGTGATACAAGGTAATGAAAGGCAGATAAATGCGTGTGAAGCTACTGTCACCCCACCAGATGCAGTCTGACATTTGTTTGTGCCAAACACCCACCCCTGGCAGTGGGCTCTCAAGCTGCCATAAAGAAGCAGGGTCTGTTGAGGAGGGTGTCTTACGGATCCAGTATCCCATTAGGAGGCAGCTGAGTTTGGAGAGGTGACAAATTATGTAAGGTGTTCGATAGTGGTAAATGCCACAAAAACCTTCATTACTATTTACTTGGTTAAGGAAGGCATGACACAAGAGCGCAATGAGTTTGCAAGTTTTGTGGTTCTGTGTCACAGAAGTGCACTGAGGATTTACACCCTATGTAGCACTATTGTTTCAGTTTTAGTTTCTATTCAAAAGAATACAGCTTCCTTTTTCCCTTGTATGTTTAGGGTTTAACCACCCCCCCCCACCCCCCCCAGGAGCAAGGCAGCTTCAGATAAAAATCCAAGAAATTAACCTTTTACAACATAATGCCACCATGTGACCTCTTAACTATCATCTACTTGGGGGGAGTTTATTTAGTTTGTTTTTTTGGTTTTTTCGGGGGGTTTTTTTGGTTGTTTTTTGGTGGTTTTTTTTTTTGTTTTGTTTTGTTTTGTTTTTTTTTAAGAACATAAAGTTAGCCACAAAGCAGCACTTACCTGGATTCCTCAGTACCCTTCAGCCTAACAATAACATTGGTGCCTTCTGTATCTCATTATCCCTGGGGCAATAAGATATGGGCTTGTAAAGAAGGTATGAAATAATTTGTCAGCATTACAACAATCAGCAGAACTGGACACATTCACATGTACTTACAATGAAACAGTTAGCAGAATCTCCTTGCAGTGAATAAAACTGAAAAGAAGCAAAGTATCAGGAAAAAGGGTCACTTATTAGTTTTTAATGCTCCAATCACTGATGTCACAATTTATATTTTGCTATTACATGAGGGGAGAAAGCTCTTGAGAATGTTTCCATTTTTAAATCCAGTTTGCAAACATTAAAATTCAGTCCTAAATTTCACTTAACAGAAGAATCTCTTTAGAAAGCCTGGCAGTGCAGTTAAAATCAGACAAAATACATTAATTCTGGTTTAGCTGATGCTCATCATGTTAATCTCTCTTGCAAGATAGAGATATTCTGAAAGAGTATCCTTCTGTGTTTTTTTTTTTTTAAGCTTTGCCTATGAAACCAAGAGCAAATTGTATTCTTTTTGCTAAATAATTGTATGTTTATGACACCACAGAATTGTGTGTGGTTATTGTATGTGCAGGTGACTTGTTTTTGAGGCTAGTATTCCAACTTTTTTTGTTGTTTGAATCCCATGGATCTCAGCTCTGCAGTCAAGGCATTTTGTGAACATTAGAGAAGTCAGCCTTGCAGCCTTATTACACGGACAGGCTGCAGTTTTGCTTGCAGTGTGACACCGATTTGCCTTGTGTATAGTTTGGGTGTGGATCCCATGCTGGGTTTATGCTGCAGGAAAAGCAGTTGGGCTTTCCTCACATGAAACACAGAGGAAAATCAAATGTATGGCAGGATGAGAAAGCAAACTGGGAAAGACTGCTGCGGGTGACAGCGTTGGTATCTTGGATACATTTTGCACATACAGCTGGGCTGTGGGGAAGCAGGGTTCCTGGGGCCCTACCCTTGCTAAACTCCTCTGGGGCTTTTTTCCTTTTCTTCCTTACCCTTTTCTTCCTCTCCCTTTTTTCCTCTGAGATATGTGTGTGAGTTTGCTGTAGGGTTTGCTGCAGGTTTGCTGTAGTTTTGCTGGTCTTTTTTGAAATCAGCCATTTCCTAGAAGAGTGATTATTCTACTGATATTTCATTATTAGCAAATTTATGTTCCCTTACTCTTTCTGAGTGCTTTTTCATGGGGTCCAAAATTCCATTTCTGAAGGCATAACTTCAATAAATATAGTAGTTAAGGATGACAGCAGAATGGAATTCTCATACTTGATGATTAGAACCTGGAAAGTTCTTCTAGGTTTTACTTCATGATCTGTAATATTATTTAGCTAGCTTGCAATCTGTAGGGAAGTTCCCAGGTAAAGAGCTGAAGAAATTTGGCTCCATAATGCTGTCAGTCTGTGTCTTTAGCTTTTTTTCCTGGAAACCTGGCTGATGTGCTGTAGCCTAAAACCAGAGTTTGTGCTAACGCATGAATTTACACTGATGTAAAAAGTTTAACTGCATCCTGGCCGAGTACAAAAGATTAGTATGGACCACAGCCCGAGAGATTCTTTTCTACTAAACCTTGTCAGCACTCCCATTTTAGTGCCTCTTTGTACCACAAGAAAAATGCTGAGGGATGTCGGTATTAATGGCAATGAACCTATTCAATGACAAGGAGGTAATTCCACAAAGCTACCATCATCTATTTGTGAGTTTTGAACTAAGAACTAAAGAATATTTGGTAAATGGCTTGTCTTTTCCTGTGCAAGCTGGACACTATGTAACTGTAATGGCTACTGGGTAAATGCTTTCCAAGGAATTTTTGTCATATTAAAAAAACCCAAACAAACCTTAGTGGACTATAGCATCTAAGGCAGCAATAATTTCCTTTCTAAATTTTTCTACATAAACAATGTGGACTGTAATAAAAAGAAAGAATTTGTCTGTTTGAACATTTGACTTTCTCATGAAAGATTTGTCTGAACTGGGCCCTCATGCTGGTTCATGTCCACATAATTCATCCTTTACAGTCATAGACTGATGTGAGACAGGGTAATAGAAAGTGATGCATTGCCTGAATTTAAAGAAACACAGACTATTTCAGGATCGGCTGTGCAGTATGAGATCTGTATCAGATTTGAAACAAAGCTAACCAAGCAGACAGAGCAGTAAGATATCTATAGCATCCATTAATCAGTATATACCATGCTGTTGCTGGTTTCTTTTTTTCATTTTGGCTTTTCTGTGTGTTTACCATCTAACATTATTTGCTCTATGCCTTTTTAAAGAGAATAAAAATATGCAAGGTTACTTGGGAAACCATTTGCAAACCTTTTCTCCTCTCTGTTCTTTAATTTCAGGGCAAGAAATAATTCTTTTCTAACCATAAATACCTCACCAGAGTATCATCTGCATGTCTACATAAGCTTATAGTTGTTAAACCCCAAAGCAGTCAGCATTTGTTGTTGTTGGATTGTGTTTTTTGTATTCTTTCTCTATATATGTACCTGGACTTTCATGCCTTTACATTTGACAGGAGACAATGATGGCAGTGCCCTCATGAGAGCATTCCTACAACATTCCTACCTTGTCCTTAGTTAGATAAAACATTGATATTTGTTTAAATTTCCTTTCATATCAGTAAACTCCTTGGAATCCTACATCCAAGCTCTCAGAGAAGCAACATGTCTCTTTATTCTTGACTGGCCAATGCACCTTGCTGTGATTTATATTTTGATGAGATCTTAAGATGTATCTTAAGATAACCTATATGCTTCTGAGGAGCTAAAGCTACACTTTATGCAAGGAAAATGTTTTGTATTATTGTCCTCAGTCCTTCCCTCTGGAGCCTACTTGGGAAAATGCACAGGAGCTCCAGGCATTCTGTACTTGTCTTCTGAAGGAACAGCTATCAGTGTTGGTGCTCTGCTCTCTTTCCTCCAACAGCCAGGAGCTTACTTTGTCTTTGCATCAATTTGTCCTTTACCTCTGTTTAATCCAAGTTCAGTTGTACTACATCCAGATATTATAAATCTCAGTAGAAACACTGTCTTCAGATATGACAGCCTTGGTGGAGAATACTTCAGTAGACTGCTTGTAGTAACAAGTCTGGTATTGTTTAAAAAAAGGTAGAAATAGCTTTTTATTCTGAATTTGGTTAACTTGTTAAGTCCTTTGTTGGAAATACCATGGAGGACAAAGCATTTTTCTGATGCATTACAAAAAGCCTTACAAAACATATATCTTTTTAAAAGATATTTTTGTAATATAGTCTGCCTTCCATTTAGAAATTTCAAATTGTGCTTCCTCACTGTTCTGTTACCTTCTATCACCCCTCTGTCGCTATGGTATATGTTATAAAATATTTTTCCAGGAATGTTCCTATTAGGAGCACCTTAACAGTGTTAATCTTTACATGTTGCTTCTGCAAAAGGACTACTCAGGTTGCCCAAATATGAACCAATAAATCATCAACATGGTTTGTTTAAAAGATCAGATTTTTTTTTTGTTTAATTTGTGAAATGTTGTCCATCAGAGATTTACACGTTAAGAACCTTTCTGCTGACATTACTGTAGTAAAGAGAGCACAATCTCTACTTTTAGCACATATTATCATTTTTCAAGCAAGTAAAGAGGCTGTGTACCTTTAAAAAGTTTTTCTAAGCAGTGTATTTCATATTTCCTTTAAAAAATTAACACTACTTTTTCCATAGTATTGCTGTGACATTGTGTACTATAAAGTTTTAAAGCCAGACACCTTCTAGCGATAAGAACTTCAGAAGCAAAGCCTGTTGAAACCATCTGAACTGCTTCAAAAAGAGCATCCTCCTCTCAGGGATCAGCTATTTTTCCCAAGTTTGAAATTCTAACCTGGTAAATAGCATCAACAGGGGACTTTTCCCCCAACTCTTTTGGAGAACCCCACAGATATGAATATCTTCAAAGGAGGATCTGTTAAAAAATGTAACAGTCTTCAAAGGGGAAACACCACCCTCAGCAATCTGAAGTTCTTTAAAGTGGGAGCCCACCAGCACTATAAATCCTCAGAGGACTAAATCCCAGAGCACTGTGGAAATTTGTAAGAGAACAAGCCCTCTCTCCCAAATACCCAGTAGGCTATTATTTTCCTTTAAAAGGACTCTTACATGTGTACATTTATAATTACAGAAAGGGTCTTATTTAACCAGAGCCCTGTAGAAGTCTCTTACTTTTAAAAACAAATATTGATTAAAAGAAAAGAATGACAGAGGAAAACAATTTGACTTTGCTATTTTCACTTTTCTTCTTTTATTTATACCTGATCTCAATATAATACACCAATGACACTTGCCTTGTGTAGCTCTTTTGATCTCTGTAACTCGAAAGTATTCTTCACAAGTTGTGAAGAAATATTCTCTGAGCACAGTTATCCACTTATACTGCTGGTTAACTAGGAGTCCAAATGCTCTGGCAAGAAGCTCATTTATCACTGCTGTAGCATTGCTGGGTGTGTCCTTTCAAGAGGTACTTTCTCAAATAAATATTCAAGAGTTTGAGGTGCTGGCCTCCACCCTCCCCCTCTGTGTAAGAATTTTATTAGGTAGGGGTAGTGAATCCAGGCATTAAATCCATTATCAATTGCCAGATTGATGTCCTTCCAGGCATGCCATGAATGTCCAGATAAGTTGGGCAATGAGGCCAGCTGCCTCCAAGAAAGGAGAGATGCTGAGGTGGCTTGAGCTACTCATGAGCGTCCTTGGGTACCTTTCCAGATATGGATGTGGGTATGTCCTTCAAGCAGCAGGGAATTTATCATGGGCTGTTGGGAGGCTGAAGAGCCCTGTTTTGCTGATATGAAGAATGGCTGACAAAAGTGCTAGTGTCAAAGCCAGCGATTGAAGTTAGTTCTTATGAGGCCCAAATCAGAAGAATGGTTGGGAATTTTTCCATGTTTTTGCATCATCAGCCAATAATACAACCAAGTAGAATGGAATTTTTCCTGAGCCCCAGGGTCTCTGAATGTGTAACTCAAATGCTGAGATTTACTAGTAAAATTTCTGACTTGTTGAAGAAATGACAGGAATAACTAAATGTTACCTTTAGAAGCAAAAACATCATGCTCCATTCATGTATTTATTAGCTTCTTCTCTTTCACAATGCTGTATGATTTATGGCTTCTAATGTAACTGTAAAATCTGAATCTCTCGTATCTTATGTTTAGTGATGTTTGATGGTTTGATTTCCTGCTACTAAGCTGATCCAAAAATGTCTGCCAAGAATATGATGCCTGATAGTAGCCTCATCCTCCACTATGTGGAGGGAAAAGTCTTTTTCAATATATGATAAATATCTTTACATTCTTTGATGATAGAATAGTATGATATTTGTCTTTTTTTTTCTTTTTTTCTTTTTTTTTTTCCTACTGAAAATGGCATCTTCTATTTGGAAGTTACTTAGATATTTGGGCCTGATATCAATAATCATTTATCCCATCAGCAGATTAACTGTGTTTTGCTGTGAAGAACTGATAATTGCAGCAGTGTGTATATCCAGAAGCACCATTGGCTGAATCTACAAGCCAATGTTAGGATAAGAAGTGAAGAGACAATCAAAAGATACTTTGGTAGCTCTGGGCAGGCTTCTGCTCTAAAGAAGTCTTTAACTAGTTAGAGGAATCCCCTTCAATTATGAGATCTGACAATTATTTCTTCTATCCAGATGTGACAACCTTTTGCTAACTTTTTTTGTTAGCATTTATGTCAGGTGAGAGAATTTGATAAAAGAAAAACTATGTTCAGATCAAGCTTTTAATTGCTGTAAAAACAATCCACTCTCATGGAGTCCAGATGTCAGAAGCATGAATGTAGACACAGATCTAACTAATGCTTCTGCTTGGTTAGTCCTGTATTTGGATATTAAACCAAAGAAAAAGGATAAATTAGTGGAAGTTTAAACTGGCTATTGAGAAAATTTGCTCTCTGGATTCTGCTGAAGCAAACTATCCTAAGAAACAGAACACAAGCCATAACAAACCATAAGTTCAATGTGTAGTATGAAATGCTATATTATTTTTTGCTGGAATAATGTTGCATTCAACAGAGTTACATTCAAGACAAATACAATATGGTTATTCACAGGAGCTGGGAGAAATGTTTTTCTCAGTGAATCTTGGTCTTCATAATGCAAAATATACAAAGCTACTGACAGAGGAGAAAGATGCAGAAAATGGCTGTAATACCTGTATTTTCCTATTCCTATGTTAACTGCTAATAGCATAGAAACGCTAAACAATAGTTTTGAACTGCAGAGCGTTTGTCAGTTTTAAACAAAAACCCATCATGTTTAAAAAATGGAATGTTTGAGGCACACTATAATGCTCAAGCCCAAAAGGAAAATAGAAAGACTCAAAGTTTCCTGAATCCTGTCCCAATTATATTTCATTTAATAACACTGAGTGAAATATCTGGTGGCAAGGGAAATGAAACTACATGATTTTATGGGATCATTCATCAAGAACTAATTGAAGCCTTCATACAGTTTAGTGCTGATAAAACACTGTAACAATAAACAATAACAAAATTCACCAGAGAAGGATTTGTTTTGCCGTGAGGAAAATGGTTCGGTTTCATCCTGGGGATTCCTGGTTAAAAGAGTCTCCAATTTAAAAAGGGATAAGCACAGGCTCCTGTGCATAATGACAGAGTGGTAGCTGTGGCAAATGTATTAGTATTGCTCCAGTGGAGCTATTCTCATTGTAAGTATTTGCTATTGTGTGTGGCTGAGGCAGGATGCAGAACGACCAATAGGATTTTTTAAAGTTTGATTTTTTTTTTTAAGCAGTTCCCATGTAGTTTTATGAAAACTGAATTACAGCTCCAGCACAAGCAACTAAATTTCTGATTTCAAAGCTAGTAACTAACCTTAGTTTTATTGACTGCAGAAAAATTATTCTATCCTATATTTCTTCACAGAGTCAGGCTAGTCTTACAGTGATAGTTCTTTTTAACACATGCTAGAGTGATATCTTGTCAATACTTGAATTGTTGTGATAAAACACATTGTCTCTTTATTTGTGACCTATTTTCTCTGACCAGAATTTTGTCAGTCCAGGAACACATCAAGAATTATGAAGAATGCATTAATTTTGATTTTTAAAAATGAAATCATGAATGTTTCATCAATCTCTATTGGGAACCCAGGGAAGTTCCTAGGAAGGTAGCACTATGGTTCAGGGGTTCCAGACCTTGCCACGCCAACTCAAGCAAATAATTTCTGTTCTTCTCTTCTTGTCCTTCTTCTGTCCTCTAAAGTCCAAGTCCTTCTGGGATCAGGAAGTTTCATGCCACCTGTCTGTAGAACAGTGAGCCTGTTTTTGAAGTTAGAGCCTCTTTTTGAAGTTAGAACTCCTGGAAGTACAGTAAAAAAAAAATTAAATGATAATAAATAACATTAATTAGGTTCAATTTTGTCCTATATCATACAGCAGGAAACATCATGCTTTATGGCATTCCAACTAATTGATCTTTCTGGATGATCCTATCAGAGTAAGGCAGCACAAACAATCATATTTTGATAATTAAGTCTACTTTGGTATTTGCTTAATTGGATGAAAAATTTCATCTATTCCTAGAAACACTCTCCTGAAATATTAGTGGTTGGTTTCTTTGGTTGGTTG
>VWZN01017209.1:7459-40268 GCA_013396955.1 Regulus satrapa
GAGGTTATTACATGACCTTCAAGCCATTAATTCTGTAATGCAGGAAATGGGACCCTTGCAGCCCAGCCTACTCTCACCATCAATGTTACATGTGCATTGGCAATTGTTGATTATCGACTTAAAGGACTGCATTTTCACAATCCCCCTGTACAAGGACGACAACGAGAAATTTACTTTTTCAGTGCCATCCATTAACAAGGCAGAGCCAGCAAAGGGATATGAGTGGGTTGTACTGCCACAAGGGATGCACAATCCTCCTATGATGTGTCAACTGTATGTTGCTTGGGTGCTAGCCCTGCTGAGAAAACAGTATACTCAAAGTATCTTACCTATCATTACATGGGTGATATTCTGATAGCAAGAGAACACATAGATGCAGCAAACCTGCCACCTGCCTTACAGCAACAAATGCAGAAGGCATAATTTCAAATTGCCCCTGAAAAGATTCAACAGGCCCCATGGAAATATTTGGGAATTATTATCACTGAAGCCCAAATTTGGTCCCCAAAATTGACAATTTGCATGAAAATTCAGACTTTGACGGATGCACAAAAATTAACTGAGGACATACAATGGATTTGTTGTATATGTTGTTTAACTAATGAAGATCTTGAGCCCCTAATGCTATTACTGAAAGGGGGAAATCAGGTCAATTTGCTGCACAAACTGACTGAAAAGCAACAGAAGGCTTTAACCCAAATTGCCAGTAATTTGGGTAATTCCTTTGCAGATCGCTGGTCTCCTACTTTGCCATTATCCGTGGCAATGCTGAATAGGGAAAAACATGTGATGGCTATCCTGATGCAGTGGGATAGCCAGGCTAAACAGCCACTGAAAAGTTTAGAGTGGGTATTTTTACCATTCAATTTGGGTAAATCTTTGAGCGTGTGAATGGAGGCTATAGCAAAAATTGTGGTCATGGCATGGAAATGAACATTAAAAATTACAGGAATGGAACCTCAAAATATTCTTCTTCCATTAACTAAGGAATACTTGCAATGGTCATTACAGAATTCAGACACCTTGCAATGGGCATTGTTGAATTTTTCAGGTCTCATTAGTACTTATTTTCCCCCTCATAAGTTTTTCTCTTTATATCAACAGGTTGAAGAACTACTGTCAAGGCAATCTGTAGAAGGGCTCATGGTTTGCACTGATGCCAGTGGAAAAACTTCTAAAGCAGGTCTCATTTGGCAAGACAAAGGCAAATGGCTCAGTGAAATCCTTGAGGGGCCAGAGACTCTTTGCAGTTTTGTGAATTACGTGCTGTTATTAGGGTATTTGAAAAATGGTCAAGTGATCCTGTTAACATTGTTTCTCATTCCCTCTGAATTGTAGGTGTTGTTGAGGGCACAGAGTGGTCATTACTGAAAGAAATTCAAAACTGTGTCAACTCTTTGTGAAGCTGTGGCAGTTACTCAATTCTCGTAAACAGGATTATTTTATCACCCATATAGGGAGTCACTCTGGGTTAATGGAAGGTTTGGCCTCAGGAAATAAGACTGAAAAATTGTTGCCCCCAGTTTGGGCCCCTGTTTCCCCCAATATTGATAAATTTGGCCAAGCCAGAAGGTCTCACAAATTGTTTCATCAAAGTGCAAAGGTTCTTCACAAACAATTTTGAATATAATTGCAGGATGCTCAAGGAATTGTCACAACCTCTCTGCAATGCCAGGGCATGGTTGGTGGATTGGGTCCTGGGGTGAATCCCCATGGCCTAGGGCCTCTGCAGTTATGGCAAACTGATGTCACTATCTATCTCCCTTTTAGTCACTTTAAATGTCTTCATGTAACCATAGATACCTTTTCTGCCATGGTTTGGGCCACTCTTATGACAAGTGAAGCGTCTTGTTTTGTCATTCGACACTGGCAAGGCTGTTTTGCCATAAGGGGTTTGCCTCAGGAAATCAGTACAGACAATGGGTCGGGCTATATAGCCCGAGAGACCCACGATTTTCTAGCTCCTACGGGCATTCCAGGTAACTCTACAGGACAAGCTATTATTGAAAGGGCACATCAGGTATTGAAAGGGCTGCTTGATAAACAAAAGGCAGGAGAAGACAGGCTGAGCCCAAGGACAGAGTGCTGCAAGCAGTTTATGTTACGAATAATTTATGGTTAGTAGGCACTTGTAACAATGCATCAGCGTTAACACATTACTCAGGTTTGCAGCAAGCTTCTGAATTGATACAGCACCAACCAAAAATTAATTTCAAAATTCCTATGACAGGGTTATGGGAAGGACCTGTAGATTTATTAATGTGGGGAAGGGGATATGCTTGGGTCATCACAGATAAAAGATCCCAATGGATACCAGCAAAATGGGTTTGCCCCTGGATTGAGAGAGCCATTTTGATCCCTAACATTACTAATGAATAACATTATTTCTTGCTCCAGGTGTTGCTGCTTACTCAAGCTGTGGCTACACTTAATAAGCTGGGATGCTGAATGGCCAAACAGTGAAACATAACTTTATTAATGTTAAATTAGATGTTCACTGATGTAGGTAATATTAGGTTATGTTATTGGCACATGGACATGGGTGTGAGGATTTTGAAGGGAGCGTTGCAATTACTAGTAATCATTATTATACCACTTCATATTATTTCATGCATAATAAAATTTGTGATCCATTTGGTGAAGGATATTGTAGAAAGGGTTGGCTGGTGCAAGAAGAAGAAAGGGGAATTGTTGTAAGGCATTTAAACAGCTTAGGCCATAGTATGCCCCAGCCAAACCACCCTTACTTATTCTTATCAGCCCTCTGGAATTCATCAAGGATATTGAAACATAAACTGTGCACTAAATTGGGAAACAAGAAGATGACAAACAGAATACCAAGACTGCCAGAAGTAGATAAAGAAGATCTGTGAAGCTCTGGACAAATACCCAATTATAACTCCTGAAAAAAGCATGCAAGGCACAAATGAGACAGAAGGACCAATTAAGGAATGTGTTACTGTGTAGACAGTAGTTGTAGAAACCATATCTGGAGTGCAATGTAAACAATAAATGGTTTCTGTGAAATCACATTGGTTTGTTGTTCAGCAGCCCTGAGCTCCTGCATGGCCAGCAATGCCATTCATCCAGGCCTCCCTCTGGGGCATCCTTGTTAGACATGCTAATTTGAAACTTATACTTTGTATATACAATGTATCGTGTGTGTGCAGTGCCGTGCATTCCACCCGTCAAAGTGGTGCACCTTATTAAAACACTGAGGTAAAAGCCCCTTTGCCTTGCAAGTTGTTATAAATGGCTATTAAATAGTTGGCTTTTCGCAAATATTAAAATGAAAAGTAGTATGTGTAGTGCTAGATTAATATGATTGTTTGGTTCTGCTATTAACAAAGAAATCAGAAGTGTGGTAAATATCTTTCTTACAGGATTTAGTTTTTTTTAAACCCTAAACTCTCATATTCTTGAGAGAAAGCTTATCAAGAGAAAGAGACAGAAAGCCTGGAGAGAAGAATTTATGACCAAAGAAGTGGACAGGCCAGGGCCATTTGGGGAAGGGGGGCTGTTGTTGAATAATGCGTGAAGGTGTATGAATATGTAACAAGTCAATGCATTTAACAAAAAGAATCTTACGTTGGGTGTGCTCTTTTTGGCAGCATGCCAAGAGACACCCGGCTGGCTGCTTTTTGCCTTATTATACTCCTATTATATTTCTAATAAACTTTTAAAACTATAACAGAGAAGTGAACCTCGTTCTTCACAAAGCCAATTATGGAAACGGTTCCATGAGGCACAACGGACACTGAATTTTACAAGAGCTGGCAATGTCCCAGTGGCACCTGTGTCCTAAGGGGCCCCCCTTTCTCCAAGTACAGACCTGGCTCCCAGGTATTTCACTGAGCCACAATGCTCTGCTGAGTTCCTTTAGGCTGTGCTCTGTCAAAATGGACACTGAGTTCCACCTGCCCTGGCAATATTCAAGTGGCACCCGGCTTCCATGAGGCCTCCCGATTTCTCCGGCTGACTTTCGGTTCCCAGAGCTTGCACTGTGTCACAGTGGTCTCCTGGGTGCCACGAGTCCCTGCTGCGTCACAATGGACACTTGCTTCCATCAGATTCCTTTGCGACACAGTGGCCTCCCAGATGCCATAAGGCCTTGCTGTGCGATAATGGAGCCTTGTTTCTGCTAGGCCTGGCAATGTCCCAGAGTTACCCATGTCCCATGAGGCCCATCTTAGTTAAAGTAGAGCTTTGGATCCATGAGATTCCATTGCGCCACAATGATCTGTTGAATTCCATTGCAAAGCTGCACTTCATCACAACAGACAGTGAGTTCCATGTGTTCTGGCAGTACACAAGTGTACAATGAAACCCTGTGTTGTTCAAAATTGAAACTTTCCCCCCAAGATTCCTTGCATCCTTGCAAGATTCCTTGCATCACAGTGTAAATTCAATTTAAGTTGTAAGCTAAGTTAAATGCCATTGGGCAATATTCCTTTGTTAAATTGTTAATTTTATGGTATAATTTATGTTAAATGCTTTTCCATTGCTAAATTTTCAAGTTAAAGGTACAAGTAAAGTTTAAATACTGCTAAGTTTGAATGCTATTAAACTTTTTAGGCCGTATTCCTTTTCATCCTTGCCATTCTATCAATTTATCACACACATGGCTAAACACACACACACATAGTTCTCAGTTCATTCCCATCTAGCAAGTAGTAGAGTGAACACTGCCAACGAACTTTGCCATGCCGTTGCTTAAATCTCATTTTTACTGAAAGCCTTGCTAGTGATTTTTAAAGCAATCTCAACTTTCATAACACTGAATAATGAGGTTTTCTATTCAGGTCTCTTTTTTCCCCTGTAAAATAAGTGATCTGGGAATCAATGAATGTAAGATGTACTTATAGATACACATCCTTTCTGTGATTGTGGTAAAACCAGTAATTTGCTGACAACTCCCTTAAGCAGAAATTTCCTGCATTTTCTGAGCAACTGATGTTAACTACTCCTAAGCTTTCACAAACACATATACGTTGTCATAGCTGAACTGAAATTTCTGCCCATCCTGCATTTTCGATTAATTCAACACACATTTACATATGTGTGCAACTACTTGAAGAGAACAGAATTTTCATTTTTCAACTCTGAGCTTAGTGTAGTGTTCCATTCCATTTCATCGGATAGCTGAAAATAATTCAAAAGCTAATTGCCAGTATCATAATTTTAATGCCCCATCATAAAATAAAAGATACTGTTCTAAGAAACTTCACTGCATAAGTGTTAAGGATTAGGTTTTCTTTTCTTTTATTCCTTCCTACCGATAACATTTTTCCCATGAGTGCTGGGAAATGCTTATTACTGGCACTTACTGTGTGATTGAGGAGACAAAACAGTTTGGCTGGGCCCAGGTGGAGGACGGCGGGGACAGCTGTTAGCAAGGGGACACTCAGAGCTTTTTATTCTTCTTTTTTTCCTCACCCTTCTTGGGTGAGTCTCTGCCNAATCCGGAGGGAGGGGTTTTACACTCCCCATCTCAAGGGAGGCTCCTGCCTTCCCTAGCAGACGCCTGTCATCCAAACTGAGACAATAAGTAAAAGGTGAAAAAAGAGCTCAGTGAATTGGCCTGAATAAACAACAAAATTTGGCTAGTGTAAGTCTTGCAACCTGAAGGCAAGTAACACTTGCATTTCCATATCTCACCAAGCTAAGCCCCCCTGAGACAAAAAAAAAAAAAAAAAAAAAAAAAAAAGGGGGAAATTTTGGTGAATAAATTCTCCATTTAATAGATATGTATTTTGGTGTAAGATGCTATCCAGTTAAATGTTCCATTTGTGCCTTTAATTTCAATATGTACATAAAGAGCTCATAAGGGACCATCATACAGTGTGCCCAGTTGCCAATTGTACATGTGCTCCCAGTTCTTTAATCATGTTCTGATGGGCATTGCAAGCAGAGTCCATCATATGTCTTCCAGAATTTCCAGTATGAAAATTCCAGCTGTGCTTAGGGGAATATGAAAATTCCTGCTGTGCTTAGGGGAATGCAAATCAGAGAAGGATCCTATAGTCATCTCTCTTGTAGCTATTTGCATTTCTTGCCTTGAGCTAAGGACTCTAATCAAATTTCTGGTTTGTTACTTGGAAAAGACTGTGCTTTAGAAAATAAATGGGGACAACTGTCTTCCCTTGAATTGATCACTGATTACTTTTTTCATCATTAAATTACAGTAAAACAGAGAAGGGCTTTGTTTGTAACTTTATGTTACATGTGAGAAATTTCCTAGAAAACCTTGTGAGCTTTTTCCTGGATGTTTAATGAAAAGAGGTACAAGACAAGATGATTTGCATGATGCCTTTCTGGCAGTGTTAGAGCAGGATAAGCTTTGAATTTTGGTGGGTCAGATTCCATGACTTTCAACCCTTCTTCAGGTAGCAAACTGACAGGTTTAAGGGAGGGGGAACCAAACCACATTTGGATTGCAAATAGAAGCGACAAAAGTAAAAAAAGTAAGACTGTGTCCTTTTTTACTGAAACATACCAAAATTTTATAGACACTTTTAGAGTCAAGAAATACTCTCAGGCAAAATGCATGTCTTCAGAGGATCCTAATCCCAGCAATTGGCATTTTCCTACTAATACAGGGGCTGTTATTTTCTTTCCCAGAACAAATCCTTATCAAGCTTATCTTATAATTTATCCAACAGAACACAGGGATTTAGTAGACTGCGGATATAATGCATGTTGAAGATATTTTTATTCACATGACAATAGTTAGATAGTTAGATGGCCAGTTACAGACAGAAAGATCTTCCAGAAGATTGACCATATGACGTGCCTTACAAAATTTTTTGTCGTCTTTCCCTGTTAGATCCCCAAATTCATGTTAATGAACTGGTAACGATTTGATTTAATTTTATGAAAAGGAAGATTTGGAAGGAAGATTTACTTAAAGAGGCAGGGAAACAGCACAGGGACCACTTTTGAATTTCATGTGCATGAGGAATGTGGAATTAGGGAACATAAACCAAATTGTGTGAGGGAAGGACATCCCTGTTCAGGATGTCCCTACTGAGCAGCTGTGTGCTTCAGAGCTCAGCCAGGAGCAGGACAGCATACGCAGATTGTGGGTTGAGCACAGCCCATGTGTTTTGCTTGTTGGTTGTTGGTTGAGAGCTGTGAGGTTTGTTCCTGAGAGCTGGTGAGGGGACAGCAGGGAAGGGTAGGGGATGTACCAACCATCCCACCGTGGGTGTTTCATTGTGCTGAGCAGGGAACCAGGATGGTGACAATGGCATGCCAGGGTATGATTGCCATGTGCCGAATTTCTACCATCCCTGTTAAATGTCATAAAAATGCTACTGGAAGCCAGTGCTGTCCTCTGTGAAACAGTTTCTATCATGACAGGAAGGAAGACTCCAACAAAAATTATCGTTTGACTTGGTATTTTTTATTTTTTAAAATAAAAAACAATTCAAGCACAGATTCAGATCAATTATGGATACATTGCTTCAAACATTGACAACATCCAAACCAGACACGTTGAATCTGGATGAGCTTAGTCAATATAAGGCTCAAAGTAAGTTCCAGTGACAGTTGCTTTAAAAGTAAATAAAATTCCATTGCAGCTGAAAATATTTCTGAAGCTCCAGTCCTAATGTACCAAGAATGTAATGAGACTTTCCTATTATCTCTTCACTGGGAACACAGACAGTGGTCACTACTTCAGCAAGAGGAAGGAAGCTCAGAAAGCTGTGCCCTTTTTTACTGAATCATACTGGAATTTTATACACACTTTTATAGTCAAAAAATATTTTTCTACAATTCAACAGTAGTCAAAATTAATCAGAAAGATATTCCTATATTTTTGGGAATTCTTTAGCATCTTCATTAGGAGCTTCTAGTAGCCAGAAACAGCATTCAAGCATAATATTCCCAAACTAAATATGAACATAATTGTGATCAAGCAGTTTATATCATGAATTAGTGATTTTAAGCATTTCAAGAGAGATTACATTTTGGTCTGAGTCTTGGCCTTGTTTGTCTGCTGTCTTAGAGAAACTGTGATTTTCAAGGAAAGAGGAGTAAATAGGAGATGATTTCCACCTTCTTCATAATTCCAGATTAGTGATCTAATGTACCAAACTCAGCTTTCATTGCTTTATAACTCTTACGGTTGCAATTTAGTTCATTTGGAGTGAAACTAGAAAGTCCAGGATCTTTTACATGGACGTAGTTCTGACAGGACAGTTTGTGTGGTGCCAAATCCTTGCTAGCAGCTCTTGAAATTTTGGATTGCTCCAAATTAAGACTAAGGAATGTCCAGTAGGACAGGCAGCCATTACAGCTATACATATAGATTTTTGAGTGCTAAAACGTAAAAAATAATTGTATGAAAGAAAAGTTAAAGCTCTATGATATGCAACATAAAGGATAAGTAAGGAACAGACTGACTTGATGGCACTGATATTGGCCTCTAAGATGAGATCCCTGAAGCCACTTGCATTATTTTGCATCTGTCTGGTGTGTCACAGACTGGACCAGTAGGATACTTGAAACAACAAACAGTGTTAAAGGCATACCTATACTGGCATTATGGAGAAGAATTAATAAACCCAAACTGTCTTTCCTCATGGTTCTTGTTTCTGAAGAGTTTGTCATGGGTAGAGGAGCAGTGAAGTTGTCTTGCACACCATGAAAATCCCAGATGAAGGGAATTGTGGCTGTGAAGGAGCACAACCATGATGTGAGCAACATCCAGGGCACCAGCTTGGCAATTCTTTGCATCATCCAGATGAAGAAAGACTGTGTAAAACTGTCAACCTTGATACAATAGAAGACACTAAGACAGGCCCCAAACCAGAGGCTGGAGTAGTTCAGAAACATATACAGACTGTCTTGATAATTACAAATATATTTTCTTCAAAATAAGAGGGTTCACAAAATATAGTTAAGAATAAATCCAGTATAATCCAGCATTGCAATGTAATTCTAGATGAACTCAGAGAGATCATGATCATATCATTTGGGGGCCATGTTTTGCTCCCAATGCAGCTTGATGAACTGGCAGCCAAGATAATTCCACCTCCTAGAATTCCTGCCATGGATTCAGTTATAGCAATTGATAGACAAAGGAGAGCAAAAGATGTCATCATTGTAACCCAAGAGCTCAGAATTATTATTCAGCTTCACCTGAGCTCCCAAAAGCCTCACATCTGTCAGGCACTTCCAATCCCAAGGAACTGTTGTGGGCAGTGCTCACCTACTTATCTCAAAGGGGGCAAAAGTATCCTAACGTCATTTAATATTTCTGCTATTTTGCATATTGGTTTTTGGGGTTGATAGCTCAGCTGATTTGTCTAAGCATGCAAATTGGATAAAGAGTCAATTTCATAGTTTTAATTTTGTGAAAGGGTTTGCATTGCAATGGTGAAGGGATTTGCACTAGAAGGGTTATGGAGCAGGCGAACTGTGGTGTTTACAAATGTAGGTTTGCACTCCAGTGTCTGATATCCTGCTTTACATGTCTGGATTGATTTTTTTATACCTGATCTATTACACCATTATGCTTTCAAATTTTGCAAGTGTACCGGTTTGAGAGTTTTTGTAGTTGTCACACTTATACAATTTTTGGCACAAAAATCTTTAGAAAAGCAGTTACTTTCTCATCCACTTTAGAATTTCACTTTCAGCTTGAAAAAATAAAGAAATGTGTTTTTTGATAGGAAGTGCTCTGTAGCATGCTGTTGACAGACCCTTCCAATAGAAAAATATCAGCAAATACAGAGCACTTGCCTTTTAGTAAAACAAAACTGTAGCTGCTCTTTAAATTCAGCTCTGTTAAGCTCACTCATTGAATCACTGAAGCACAGAATAGTTTGTGTTGAAAGGGGCCTTAAAGACCATCCAGTTCCAACCCCCTGCCATAGGCAGGGACGCCTTCCAGTAGACCAGGCAACTCAAAGCCCCATTCAACGTTGACTTTGAGCCGCTTGCCTTGAGAGAACCAGCAAATGTCTGTGTGATATGTGTGGGGTTTATGGGCAAGTTTTTGGTAGTGGGGAGGCTGCAGGGGTGGTTTATGTGAGAAGGAACCAGGAATTGTCTCAGTGTTGCACAGAATCAGTCCCAGTTACCCCCGAAAGGGACCCACCATTGGCCAAGGCTCTGCCCAACAGTGATGATGGTGACATCCCTGTGACAACTCATTCAAGGAAGGGCAGAAACCAGTGCAGAGCAGCTGTGAGAGAGAGGACAGAGAGAGAATATGTGAGAGAAATAATCTTTTAGACCGCCCGGTCATTGAAGAAGGAAGGCAACAAGATGCTCCAGGCACCAAAGCAGACATTCCCATGCTTTCCCTGGAGAAGACCATGCTGATGGAGACTGTGAAGACCATGACCCTGCAGGCCCTGGCAGACCACACTGCAGCAGATATACACACTGCGGTCTGAGCAGAGTCCCCCTAGCTGCAGATGGTTGTGCCCTGAAGGAAACTATATCCTGTGGAGATCCAACAATGGAGAAGGCTCCTGGCAGGAGTTGCAGCCTGTGGAGATATTATGCTGAAGCAGTTGATTCCTGGAAGATTGCACCCTGTGGAAAGGATCCCCTCTGCAGTCCCTGTTCCCTGTTCCCCTGTCCTGCTAGGGAGGGAGGAGATAGAAGAGTGAAGAGGCAGGGATGGGGGAAAAGGTTTCTGATTTTGTTCTTTCTCATTCCCCTAGTCTGTTATTGATTGGCAATAAGTAATTTTCCCCAGGTTGAAGGAATCCATACAAGGCAGGGAAGGGGAAGGATGGTGGAGGGCACTGTCAGCCTGCAGTCCCTTTACATATGGGCAAGGATAGCAGATAAGCTCTGTGAGGACAATTAGGCACAGCCATTAATCCAAGGCATGCCAGACTGAATTGCAGAGTGACAAGACATGCCCAGGATCAAGCCAATAATTCCAGTCTGTAGGCCAGGATCAGTATCCAGGTGAACTAAGCAAGTGGAAAGGCCCAGGAAAAGCTGCAGCACAGCTCAGAGAGAGCCCAAGGGTGAGCACCCAGCTTAAGAGTAGCTCCTGGATGTGTAGGGGGCTTAGCCCTACTGAGGATTGTCCCAGCAATTTGTTTTAAGGTCAGTCATTTGCGTTGTGGAAGTTGGTTCTGAGTTGAGGGAGCCAAACTCCCAAAAGTAAGGCCTTAATTTCACCAGATAGTCCATTCATAACTTTTTGTCTTCCCCTGTCCCAACATACACAGGAAAGCACTACAGACTTGCTCAGATGTTTTGCTTTTTAAAAAAATCCTGCTGTGATGGGCACTGAAAATTGAGTCTGACACATGTCATCCAGAATTTCAGTTATGAAAATTCCAGCTGTAATTACAGAAATGCAAAACAAACCAAACCAAACCAAACCAACCAACCAACCAACCAACCAACCAAACAAACAAACAAAACCCAAAAACAACCAAACAAAAACAAAACAAAACAAAACAAAACAAACCAGAATAAAAAAGGGATCCGGTAGTGATCTCTCGTGTAGATATTTGCATTTCTTGCCATGAGTTAATGACTCAGTGTTGGTTTTGGGATTGATAGCTCAGCTGATTTGTCTAAGCATGCAAATTGGGTCAAGATTCAATTACGTAATTTCCATTTTGATGAAGGGATTTGCATTGGAAGGGTTATGGAGCAGCTCAGCTGGCATTTATAAAACTGTGGGTTTGCACTCACTCCAGTGTCAGATGTCCTGCTTTACATGCCTAGATTCATCTTTTTATGTCTAATGCCTTAATCTCTCCCTGTCTTGCACTGTCATGTCTTCTTAGTTTATTAGAATAATCTCTGTGGCCTCTTCTAATACCAGGGCAGGTCCTTGTCTTTATCAAGGATATTCAAATATCTGCTTATAGGCTTGGTGGGCATGTGTCAGCCAATCAAGGTAAACCCACCACAGGTATAAAGGATTTTCATGGTCTCTCCTGTCATTGCACAATACTGTAAATGTTCTATTGTTTCAAGGTCTTTTTATGTTTTTATGAAGTGAACCAAATTGATGACATCCTGTAGCACCTTTTGCAGGTCTGGCTCCAGTTTCTTTGCTGCAATAACTTGTTTAGGAACATTGCAGTGAATTAATTCCAGGTGTAGTGATGACTACATAACCTTGCCATTCAGTCCTTCTCTTATGCCAGTCAAAGCAGCTGTTCCACTGGTCTTTACACTTGCATAGCTCTTCCAGAAAAAAAAAAAAATTAAAGAAATACTTTACTGTTGAGAATATAGCTTCTGTGGTAAATCTTCCCTTCAGTGGCCTACAGAAGGTAGCTCTTTATTTATTTCACTATTGAAACAGAATTAATAAAGTACCTTAATCTGAGACATTTTAGAAACATTTGTACTTTCATCCATCCACTCAGGAATCCTCTTCCACTATGTAATTTGTGCTGATACTTGTCCCTTCAAACCTTCAGCAGTATTTTCTATGTGTCTTCTAACAGTGTTTGCTGACAAAGAAATGCATTTTAGTTTGCTGCTCTGTTGCTTTCTGTGCATTATCACAGCAAATTTTACCTTTTATGGCAGGAAGAATAAGTGTTTCCCTGGTACTATGTGACATTTTGTCTTTTTCTGTGAAGCAGGGAACCTCAAAGGAGGCTTGTCTAGACATTTGCCATTAGGTTTGGCAAAATTTTGTAAAGTACTGAACTGAATGTCACATGACTTGAAGCACTGCTGAAAGAACTGTAGAGGTTTGTCTTCATGCTCTGGGGGCTTAGATTTTAAATGTCTTGCTAATTCTGGTGGCTTTATAGTGATGTTAACTAAATTTTCAAAGCATAATCAAAGTAAAATGTTCAAGTACTTTCTGTCCATGTGATCTGCATGGCCAACTGTGTGCTTGAGAAGTCTGACTGTATGTGCTTGTGTGTTTCTATAGATTACTGGATGATGCAATCATAGACTGGTTTGGATTGGAAGGGACCTTACAGATCATCTACTTCCAACCTCCCCACTATGGCCAGGGATACCTGCCCAAGGAGTATGTGCTCAGCCTCACTCCATAGCTTGGCTTCAAGAAAACAGAGCCATAGCATCCACACATCATCAGGATAACGGATTCATCTACTTCTATCAATACAGTCCTTACCTGACATAGTCTAATTAAGTAGATTGGTGAGCATAGATACTGCTCTAAACAAATAGTATATAAATACCAGCTCAGCTGGAGATATTTCAACAGGATAGGTTAGACATGTAATGGAATTATGTAACAATGAAATATCTGTTAGTAGTTATTAACATACTACAGTACCCTCCTAATGTTGTACAATTAGAGAATTGGACATAGTTTGCAGTCAGTAAACTGCTTACAGAAATAATTCTAAATTTAGATTAGATTCCCTATTAGTAAATTGCAATTCATCCCATGTAACAAACTTGCAATTGTTTCATGCAACTTTATATTATCCTGGTAACCCATATCACCTTTGTTTCCATGGCTAAGAGACCCAAGGTGACTCATATGCCTCTACTCACTGCAGCCTCAAAAGCCAGGCCAAGCCTACCCTGTCTGGCAATGAGCTGACAATCTGAGTGACACTGCTGCCATTCCAGTTGCTGGATTTGATTTTGCTGCTGTATTCACAACTATGCACAGGCTCAGGAATTATCTAGAAATACTGGACCAGTCTTTTTCTCCAGGAAGGGTCAAAGGAAGCTGCTGATGGGTAGATAATTCCTTCAGCCTGCAGAAAATGACCGTCCAGCTCCTGGGATCATTTTTTGCTGTGCACTTTGGTGGAACAGCAGGAAGTGATATATTTTGACCTGAAAAGGGTCAGTTTTAGGTTCTATGTAGTGATTGCATGCCTGTCATTGCCATCATATCAATTCTGGTCACCAACACCTGAGAAGAAGGTGCTACATTAAATTTTGCAGCCTTACTCCCTCAATGCTGATTGTCAGACAGACAGAGTCTGAGTCCAGAGTGCAGATGTCAGTGCAGAGTCCAGTCAGAGTCCACGGTGCAGATGGAGACAGAGGTCTCTCAGGCCACCTTCCAGAATGTTCCCATGAACCAAAATCAGCGTCAGAGATCAGATAGTTGCTAGCTGAACCTGAACATCCCATCCTCATGGGGTCAACCAACAAAGTATATCCCCATACACAGTTTATAGAAAGGCCTAGTAGTCACCTAGAAGCCTATATAGAGAAGCCTAGTAGTCAATTATTTCAAAAGCTGCTCAATATCCTGTAAACCCACAGGGAGAATTATGGTTGAAGCATAGATTACAATGGCCATGTCTAGGAGCAGCAGGAGGAGCTGTTCCATAAGGAAAGGAGATCCAAAAAGTCAGCATCACCACAGGGCAGGCAAGGATAGGACTGTTAAGTATGCAGTCCCACCTCCTATGGGCAAGGATAGCAAATACGCTCTGTGATGGGTCCACCAGCATTCCAGTCATACCAGATGTGTCCGTAGTGATAAGACATGTCCAAGATCAAGCCAGTAATTCCAGTCTATAGGCCAGGATCAGTATTCAGATGAACTAAGCAGGTGAAAAGACCCAGGCAAAGCTGCAGCACAGCTCAGGGAGAGCTCAAGGGTGAATACCAGTTTAGAAACAGCTTCTGAAAGGAGAGGGGGCTGAACCCTACTGAGGCTTGTCCCAGCAATTTGTTTTTAAGGTCAGTCAGCTGTGCTGTGGAAGTTGGCTCTGAAACTCAGCAGCCAAAACCCCAAAAGCAGTACAGAGCCCCTAACCATAATCATATCATCATAGCAGTACCTGGGAACTTTATCAATGAGTCCATCCTAGTACCACCTTTTTATCATCTGGTGGTAAAATGAATTGCATGAGCATATTCAACACAAGTAAATTCCAAGTGCTTGACAAAGAAATCAGAATTAACTACCACAGTAGATGGGTAATTAAGTACATAAAATAGTTCAGTAAATATCTAGAGAATAAGTATAAAATGTTTAGCCTAATCTGTCTGCTGTCTAATCTGGTTTACCAGGAGCACAGCCAGAAGATTAAGGAAAGTGATTCTCTTTCTCCACATTTTTTAAGGTGGTATCTGGAATATTGCATCTAGTATTTGGAGGGGAATTTTATTTTTCTGGTGACTGGACACTACTGAATTTACACATAATATCAGGCTTAGGCTAACCACAACATTTTGGAAGACAGATTCAGAATTCAAAATCATTTTGTCAAGCTGGCGATGCAGTCTGATAAAATACTGACAAATGCCTACAGATATGAATAAACACATGCATATATAAATTTGTGAAGAAAGCTGTAACAAAAAAAAAAAAGCCATGCTGGGAGATGCAACCAAAACCAATTGTTTGTTGTATAAATTAAGGCATCTTACTCTTGTGTGTAGCTCTAATAAATTTGTGTTGCAGAACTATAAAAATTGGAAGCAACAGCCTTTTTAGTTTAGAAAGAAGAAATCTGAAAAAGGACTAAAACCATGCAAAAATAACTCTGAAGATACAGGAATAAACTTTTCTTAAAGTACATTATGGAGAGGGCAAGGAGTAGCTAGTTTTATAATTACAAAGCCAGATCCTTTCTACAATTAGTATTAAAACTTACAGAAAAAAATAGTCATGTGTATTTCCATTGCAAACTTTTTAAAAGGGTTTGAACAAGAAGCTGCAGGAGTGTCACAGGGAAAGCTGACCCTGCCTTGGAGAAGAGAATGAATGAAATTAAAGCTTCTTCATCTAAGTATACAGAAATCTACTAAAATTACATTTGTTTCCATTTCATCAGTCTGGGAGAAAATCTTTCCTGACTAATTTGGCTGTTTGGTAAACCAAAGTGTTTGGTACTTAATAATACCTCATACTCACACAGGAAATTATTTAGTTCAATACAAAAGATGCCCCATTGCTGGGCAAATGCAAATAACTCCACTTTACAGATGCACTGGCAAGTTACCCAATGACTCAAAACCACATATTACAACAGAATCAAAGATACAAACAGAACTTGAAATCTCCAGAATCCTGAGTTTAAGCCTTAACTTCTGAAACACAGTGCAATAACTGGAAATACTGAGGAGGATGAAAAGGGTAAGAAGACAAGACATAAAATTAAATTGTGGTGGAAATACAGAAGAAAGAACTTGAGGGTTCTGCTCAGGGGAGGTGAGGTAATTTTAATTTTTAAAAATATGTCCGCCTTTGATTTCACAAGCATTACTTTCTCATATAGCAAAGTATATGAAGAGCTTTAGCATCTAAGTTGGATCTAAACCACAAATGATGACAGCAGATTTAGGGGGTGAACCAGACCAAGGAGAATTTTTTTGGCTGATGACACTTCACTCTCTGGTCCATGGATGTATGTAACTGATGGTAGATATTATGGATGTACTTCTAACAAAAAACAAACAAACAAAAAACCCACCAAAACAAACAAGCAAGCAAGCAAACAAAAACACTTAAAAACTTAGACTTAAGTATTTTTATTTAAAAACAAAGACTTAAATATCTTGCTGATACCTTCTAAAGTCAATAGCCATGAAGTTCATATAGTTTTGAATGTTGCTGTAAATGGTATACTTCCATATGGTTTCTTATTGTGACATTACAGTTAAAATACAAATTTTGACATATAAATCTGAGTTGTGGTTAAGTGGCTATTGCATTGTAACATTTATGATTCAAATGATTCTGCACCAGAAGAACATTATCTGCATGTGAAATATAAACAATTCTGCTTGATAGACCCATAATCCCTGAAATTCAAGGCTGTTTTCACCTCACACATTAGCACACATCATTTAGGTTATAAGGCTTTGCTCTGTTTTGCTATCAGCAAGCATAGCAATTAGCCTGAGTTTTCAATATGTAGGTACACAAGGTTGTCTTTCCTCTGAATTATATCTGTAGGGCTAATGTAGTAAAACACAGGCCATAACTTTTATATTATGAAATTCACCACTTTTGATTATGTTGCATAAGAAAGGGTATTTTTGTTATAGTAATTTTTCAGAATCAGTATGGAGTTTTACAGGAAATATCCCGTTGAATCAGCCTGTAAGCAATTATAAAAAACAAAGCAGATAGGAAGCACTTTAAAGAGCTATGGAAAATGGTTTTCTAGGATGTATTCTGGAAGGTGGTGCACTGTGAAGAAGCAAGAACAGAGTTGATACACACTCAATTCTAAGAGAAGCCCTCTGGCAGTCTGCTGGACTCAGATATTTCATTTGCCTTAGCATGCCTCCTCACTAGAGGGCTGTGTGGCTGCCTATTCAGGGATTATGCTTTCCTTCTTTATTGCTCTCCTTGATGTTAAATAAATGCTTCAAAGGCTAGGACTTGTTTTTCTGAATGAAAAACTATGCCTCACAGGTGTTTTGGAACAGTTTCACAGTAAATGTCTGAATGTGTAAAAATATATACAGCCACAAAAAGAAAAAAAAAATCTTCTTTTAATATCAATCTTTACCGTGTTGCAGAGAAAAAAAAAATCAAGTTCTCACTAGTACAGGAACTACAAAAAAAATCTACAAAATCTTTAGCAATAGCCTGAAGTGATATTCTAATTATGCTATTTATTCTTAGAGGTTGTGCCCAATGAAGCAACAAATGAAATACTAAAGTAACACAGAAGTAATAGAAGACATTCATGTAGGATAGGGTTATGACCAGGGCCAGGGAAGTACATTCATGTAGGACATAGAAAAATAAGGTTCCAACTTTAGTGCATTCTGCCATTCTTATTTTCACTGCTTCTCCTGTCTTTCTTGCCTTTCTTTTCTTTCTACCCTCCTACCCTTCATTCTCAGACTTTCCTTTTCTGGTACCTGAAAGCAATCTCTTTTCTTTCCTGTCATCAAGGATACCCTTCCTCACAGTTCACATATCTTGTATCCATTCTATCCACTTGGATCCCAGGTTTGAGAATAGTATTTATATATTCCTTATGTATTAGTATTAGTATTAGTATTAGTATTAGTATTAGTATTAGTATTAGTATTGGTATTGGTATTAGTATTATACATTCCTTATGGATGGACCAACAGATCTTCAATTTGAAGGACTCACACAGATCAGCCTATTCCTCATTTTTTCCCCATTGTCTTTAACAAATTCATCCAGGTAACTGAATTGCCACACACTGAGCTAATCTGTGGTTACAAATGTTGGTCTCACCCCTTCTTCGAGCCTTCTCTGAACCTAAGGTCTACTAACTGGTAATTGTGGCTAGAAGTATCAATGACTTTTATGGACTTTTCTTCTGAATAAAGATGTCCCAGAAAACTGGAAGGACAGGGATTGCCCAGGGAAGTGGTGGATGCCCCTTCATTAGAAGTGTTCAAGGCCAGGACAGAGATTAAGCAACCTGACAATGGTGGAATGGTTGAACTGGATGATTTTGAAAAGCTCCCTTCCAACCAAGGCATTCTGTGAGTCTTTGAGTTTGTGTACTGATAGACTGATGCTAGGTAAGAGAGCAAGTTTTTGGTGGATAAAACAGTGAAAAGTTGCAATCTGCATATGTGACTGAGAGTGTCTGAGAGCACTTTGGCCCCAGAAGGGATTCCTCTCTGTCATTTGTGGGGCAGTTAGGACACTCTGCTAGATCCCTGACTGACAGCTCCAATTATGAATTTATCTCAAATTGAATTTATCCTGTCATCAGTCTTCCAATCTACAATGGAATATTACGTCTCTCAGAGTGTCCCGCTTGCAGTTCTCTGAACTTCTTTAGTGAAGGAACAAGTGCTACAGTGTTCTGATATTTTCAGGCCAAATTTGTGCTTTTGATGATTACCAAAATTATTACTAAGCTTTACCAGACAGTCTTTCATATAAAGGAGATTTTCTTTCATGTTGTTTTAATCCACAGGTCACACTGCCCTGTGGTAGTACCACTAGGGACCATTTAAAGTAGAAGAGCTTGTGTTAAACAGGTTCTTTTTTAAACCTAAGCACAGTCTCTTTGTAAGTGCTAACCTTTTCACAAGAGTTTTTGAGCTGGCCAGTGACATTGATTTTGCCTAACCATGTTTTTCTAATGCTCTTTTTAAAAGAGCAATCTTTTGTGCAGTCAGTGATACATATATATTTTGGAAGGTAGAAGATGGAATATCAATCCATGAAGCAAAACTTCACTCTACCAAGATGTTGCAGTAGAATTTACTATTCATGTGATGTAGAAGATCAATGTTCCAATTCAGGACAGGTATTAGGAAAATAATTTATGCTTTGATTCCAAACCATTTGAAATACTAACCATTTAAAATTACCATAAGAAATACTTGCAACATCTGTCAAATGCATGTCAACACACTTAATATGTTCATATTTCTTTGAGTCATATATCTATTTAATTCTAAGAAGTATCTAAAAGGTAATTGCTGTTAAATATTTCTATGTGTTACAGCTGGAAGGCATGTTAAACATCATATTTTTTTCAATGTGCTGATCAGTGTTAGATTTGAAAGAAGCTAATGCACTGTATAGAGAAGAGAAGAGAAAAGTGTCTGTCACAGAGAAAAAAGCCAGAGGTTCTCTTACTAATTTGTGGACTCAAGGGAGCGTAGCTGTCATATGTGCCTTAAAGATAAGGAGGGAATGAGTTGATAAGAATTACTTGTGACGTTTCCTCCCTCCCTTGCCCTCCCTCCCTCCCCCAAGCCCCTCTTCCTGCTTCTGTAATTAGAAAAATTTTACAGGGAAACTTTTTGTCTTTGATTTTTGTAGGTGAAAGAAGTGTCTTCATGCTAGCAGGAAAAACAACAGCACCATTTCCATGTATATATGTATACTTCATGCATTCAGCTCTCAAGTTGCCCAAAGCTCTACAGGTGGTATATTTAAAGCCCCATCAGAATGTTTACAATGCCATCCTGCAATCCCTTCCAAGGCAGAGCTTTTTCAAGGCTTAAATATAGATACAGACTGTTACTTTCAGACAGAAAGTGCCACTGTCCTGTGGCACATGATCTGAAAGAAATTTCCATATCCAATTGGTGATGTGGAAAATGTAAGATATGCTTCACTGCCTTATTGCTACTGAATGCAAATATGCTCTGTCCTTACCCTGACAGATGCAAGAAACTCTGCTTGAAAATGTACATGACTACAGTGTCTGAATTACTTTTCAACAGCTAATAGCCACAGCAAACAGATTTTTCTGAAGTGTGGATCATATAATTTCAGATAAAATATGTCTTATACCTGGATATCTCAGACCACAGTCGCAGAGGCAGCATCTATGTGAAATAAATCCACATTCTTTCCAAAGAGATACACAAATTTTGGAATAAATAAAAGTCTTAACAACTTAATTCTCTCCAAAACAGCTCATCTTTCCTGCTGAATTGCTTAGAAAACTCAAAACCCAATGTCCAATGTCCACTACAGCAGAATGCTACTCAGGAGCATACTTTTCCAACAGTATCCAGAATCCAGCAATAATGTGCATTAGATCCAACATATAATGTTTCTATGGTATGTAATTCCTTTGGAGAAGAAATATCCCCATCACACTAGATCTTTCAAGGCAGCTTTCTCAGCATCACAGCTTCGTTGGAACATGTGCTAATTCCAAGAGCCATGCTCTTCATTGAGAAAGAGAGGCGTTTCTCAGGTTTCCTTCCTGAAACATCCTATGCACTCTTGAAATGAAGTCATGATCCATCTACTTTTCAGGATGAGTCCTGATTAGTTTACAAGGTCTGGTAAAAATTGTCCATACATACACAGTCAAAGTTTTTCTAGATAGCATGTGTGGGACAGTCCATGTGTTGTTGCAAAATCAATGTAATATTTTGCTAAATTATGTAATAAAATTTCATTTAATCAAGAGGAGATGAGACTCCCTCTTTAAAAGACACTGGTATATGAAAACATGTTAAAACAAATCATATCCTCCCAGCATATTGACCAAAGTATTTTCTTGGCTTTTCAAGTGTCATTTTAAAAGTGAATACTTCAGCCAAGATTTTATTACGTGCTTTAATTTTAATTACACTGTGTTCAAAATTATCAGAACCATTTATAATCAAAAAGGGTAATGAATTTCTTGCCCAGGTGCATTTTAAACCTTAGATAGTGTCCATAGAGAAGTAAAATTTACTTCATTACATAAAGCTTGTTAGATGCTGTAATTATGAAGGTGGAAGAGTTCAGATACATTTAAGACAGATAAATATACTGGATATTGTCATGAACACACTTGTCCAGATAGTTTACAAAGATATCTTCACTATAAGATCTCAATTGTGGCTAACAAAACAAAGTTTTATCACTTTCATTAAGTCAAATCTCAATCAATTTCTACAAGAAGCAATTGCAAAATAGATTCTGATATTAAGGTGAAGGGAAGTGACCCACTGCATGGTAAGAAAGGTCATCAGGGAATTTTTTGTCAGTATGCAAGGACTTTTTTTTACTGTATTTAGAGCTGTTTGGTATATATAGAAATATATAGCTACCAGCAACCTGAATGCTAAAAAGAACTGGGAGTAAGTAACTGGTTTCATCCATATAAAAAATCTGTGATAGTAGAGAGTTAAAGTATGCAAGCACTACAGAAATAGGAAGAAATCAGGTTGATAGGGGCTCTGAACAACTGAGCAGATACTAAATTATCTTCAGACTAGGGAATCAAGATCAGAGACTTGCAACCTGGGGAGACAAACAGTCCCGTCCTGGTATTCTGCTTGTTTCAAGCACTTTGGAAGCTGACACCAAGCTGGTCCCCACTACCTCTCTCAGCTCACAGCTGCCACTTCAGAAGGTCTCAGATCTCAATGTCTCTCATTCTCCTACTCAGTTTTTAATGTCACAGAGAAGTAATCCAGGTTCCCAGTCCTCAAAGCAGAGAAACCTCCGTCCCAAACCTCTCAAACCTTCCCAATATGCCTCTTTTAATAAGCAAAGACACACAGGCTGGCCATCTCTTTGGAAGCAATGAACCACTCTAAACAGGATCAGTAATTAATGATTTTTTTTTTCCATGCCTCTTAATGAGAAAGAGAAAGAGTCTGATGTGTTCACCCCTGGAATGGACACTAAGGTGGAGATGAGAGGGAGAGCAAGAAACAAGTCAGCACCCTGGTCTTTCCTCATGAGAGGAGGAGCACTAGGATCCGTAGCCCACACTATCTAGCAATAGGCAGAAGCCTGCGGGCCCCAGGGCAGCAGCAGGTTGAAACAGGCTAGTGGCAGGGAGAATATCAGACCAAAACAGGCTTGTTGGGTGGGCAGGACTGCTGGAGAGAAAAGAAACAGCAAATAGCTGAGAAGAGGCTGAGAGAGATAGAGAATCACATACTTCTGTTCAAAAAGATTTCAGTGGAGCTCCAAGAGACAGAAAGGCAGTTGGATCACAGAGACACAGAAGGAGAAAAAAAATATCCTTTTATGAGAAGTAGAGCCATTAAGAAGGTGGGTGGAGAGTTGCAGAAACACCATTTCCCTCCCTTCCAATTTCTTTAAGGGTGTTTGTCTCTGAGCTTTTCCTCTCACTTCTCCTCCCCAAAGCAAATTGCCAAGCTGGGAAGAAGAGATTGTCTCTGAACTTAGCAGAGTGTGTGGGCACAGAAGACTGATAGCAACCAAGTAAACAGAGTTCACAACTGTGGTAGCCGCAGGAGCAAAGCCTGCTTGGTGACAAGCATGAGCACTCTTCCACAGGTAAGGAAATGTGTCTGTCTTGCAATCTGCTGAGATACCTTCATTGCACACCTCTCTTTTCCTTCCTCTTTCATAGCTACACTTCTTGTTGCCTTGGGGGACCGGTGTAGTTGAGTTTTTGAGAGTTTGTATCCAGAAAGGTCTTGTCTGGGCCTCAGAATTAATGATTTCAGATATGGTGTGATGATTTAGGGGTTCTTGCCCTTCCTGTTAGTCACCCTAATGGCAGTTTTGAGAACTGTTTGAAGCACCAACCAACAAGTAATGATAGTAAAACTATTATTGTTATTAATAATGATAGAAATAATAACAACAATAATAATAATAATAATGGTAATAACATATTTTATGCTATCTCGATTTTTTTCAGCAAGGTATTATAAGAAAGTACTTACAGAGAAACATGCAGTTTCCCCCCCCCACAAATACTTGTGGATAAGCAAGGCATATTTTTTGGAATGTGAGAATGACGTGGTGAGCCTAATTGCTTCCCATGTAGCATGGTGTCCTTTTTCTGCTTTGATGTCTTATATAAATAACTAGCAAAGTCTTAATTGAATATTTACAGACAAATTACACTGAACTGAACTGTTAGCTCAAGGTTGCTAAAAAGTACAAAACATTCAAGGGCAACAGAGATAAGTGTAGTGTTCTATGTTGCTAAATAATACAAACATTGAAATGTGTATATGTTATTACACTGAGATCTCTTCAGTGTGACTGTGGCTGTATGCAAACAGTCACTTTTCTTTATCTTGTATGCATTTTTATAGTTGAAGAATTTGCAGAAACATTTGTTTTGTGTATCCATTCCCAAATCAAACCATAATCATAATTTTAGTTGTTTGCCATGGTTTTGCTTTACAATTTTAGTAGTCCAGAATGTAATTCAGCAACCTTTCTGTTTCACATTTCATGTGAGCAGGTACACTATTTCAAACAGGTTAAAATGTTTCTCAAATGACATTTAATAGGCTTAATTTATGTGCTTAAATAACTTGCTGACAAAAGATAAATGTAAGAAAATGAAGGTTTTGGTGATATTGGGGCATTAGTCTGAAAATATGCCATCCATGTGAGTAAAGTGATAAACACAATTTGGGTAACAGCCAAAGCCAGTAATTCATGAATAATCTACTAGCAGAAAAATAATACCTCTAAATTATCTGGTAAATAATGTTATTAAAAATAACTTCAGTTCTCTCTTCCTTTGATCTCTTTATTTTAATCTACTTTATTTTCATTAAAGATAGATGTTTATTTTTCTGTAATAGCGCTAAACACAGTGAAAGTGCAGGTGAGGAAGAATTAGCCAGTGTAACTTCAATCTCCCTTCAGAACTCAGGAACAGCTCACAACCAGAAGGAGATGCTGAAGGAAAATCAAATGCTGATTTCTGGCTGATTTAGTTATATCAAACAGTTCTTGCTTTAGTGATAATACTACTTATCATGATTCTGCTATCCTAAGTCGTGCTTTCATTTGAATAAAATTCTATTTATAGTATATTAATTTAAGGTTATAAATTTTCATAATTTGTGACTATTATAATTCATCTTTTAATGATTTTAAATTTATTTACATTAATGATTTTCATTTGTTCTCACTTAGCTATAGTGATGCTGTTTGAATTTAAGCATTTGCACATGCTTAAAAACATGAAGAAACTGAAACTGTACTGGAAATTGCATTCATCTTTATGCTAATACTGTTTATTCTTCTCACCTATAATTGAGGCCTACAAGGAAAAATCCTGTCAGAGGTTGAAGTCTTTTTTATCCTTTTCCACTGGCTTGTTCAAATCATTCAATTGTATCTTTATATGGAGCCTGCTGGATGAAGTGACCAGGTCTCAAAACATACAACAATAAAGTGCTGCTGCTTCCTGTAAACTATGTAGTATTCCTGCATCCTGTGCCCTGGAAGTGTTGGCATGCCACCCCTGGGTCTCAATCTAGTTAAATCCACACTTCTGCCTTAGCCAAGAGTCACTGGCTTAGGAAGGGGTTTGTATTTTAGTGCCTATGAACCACTTAATCCATTGTGGCATAAAAATGAAGTTCATTCTAGATCAAGAGTATGACAGGGATTTTTCCCTGGTCAGTATCTTTGTAAGAGTACTAAAGAAGCAGGTATTTATCTGTCTAGATTTGTTTAAGCTGATGTCATGAAAAAGACATAAAGGAGAACTAAATATGACTGCTTTCCTCTTCTTTCTCTTTTTGTGTAGGTCCACAATTTCTCTCAAATCCCACCCCAGTTACAGAAGCAAGATTAGAAAGGCATTTATTAGGGAAGTTGAAGTGTGTTTGAAGAACAATTTTTATGTTTGCAACACAATCCAGTTTCTCTACCTCCAGTAGAGGTCCATAACCACTTTCCACTCCCCTGTCATTTATTTTGTGCTATGTTATTATTTTGGGCGTGCTGCTCTCAGCCAGGTACTTCTCTAGTTGCTTCACAGTGGAGATTTGAGGGGGGCAGTGCTGTTTCTCTTACAGATTTTAAAAAATACGTTATTTTATGCATTTTGCATTTCAAAATAAACATTATGCATAGGTCTGAAATAAGCCAGCTGTTAACCAAAAATTCATAAGAAATTGCACCAACAGTCTTGAAATACCAGTTTCTTGTTAGTATCTCCACAGTCGTGCCATTTATTTCTTGAAAGAGAGAAACAGATGTCTACCAATAACATGAAACATGAAACCAAATAATTGCAGAATTGTTATTATTTCATGATAGGAATAATCAGATCTTCCATGCGAAAAACAAGAAGTTTATTGCAACAGAGAAGTCAGGAGAATTATGAATGTAAATAATTCACTCTTTCCTAAATGGTGAGAGATGAAGGCTTGCATGCCAAAGAATAGTTTTTCTATTTCCTTTATCAGCTAAGCTAATTTTCTTTCACTCACTTCCCTGCCATACTGTTGTGACACTTACTCTCTTATTCCAGGAGTAAAAGAAGTGTTTTGCTACAGGGACTTCTGAAAAGAATTTGGGTCTCCTCCTTTGTAGTTTGCACGCTGTACTTTGCCATGAACATGACATATGATCATGTTCTGTATCTAGCAACTTCTAATGTCACTTTTATGTACTTGCTCTACACTTGGTTATTCTGTATCCTGCCTGAAGAAGTCGGGAGAATAGGATTTTAAAGGAGTGCATTAGGCATTGAACTCTTGTGCGTAATTTCTAGGAGTAAAGTAAAAAAGCCTTTCAGAGGCTTTTATTTATTATTTATTTTATTATTTCAGAGGCTTTTTTTTTTATTCAATATTGAGTAAAATGCTTGGTTGAAAGATTATAACATAATGAGATCTGTTTTTCTAATGCTCTTTTTTTTTTTATCTTCTAATAATATTTACAGAAGCTATCTGTACATAGCATATTAGTCTAGATGACTGACAGCAGACTCATTCACATTCCCTTAGGTGAAGGTGCATATACTGTGACATACTTAATTCCTGTATGATTTTGTTCCATTTCTTGTGATTTTTGTCAAGATCCATGTTTCCTGGTTTTGTGGCAAAGAACATAGATAGTGAGCGTGGTGACAAATGCAATCTAGCTGCTACATATAAGGGAGCAGCAAAGGCAGAAGAGAGATGACAGTCTGGAACCTGAGTCATGACAAGGCAGGCAAGAAGAAAGCAAGGGGTGCATCCCCCACTATGAGCATGAGGGGTATAAGGTAGGCCTGGTGACTGTGCCCAGAGACAACCAAGAGTGCCAATTGCCAGGCAAGTCACTTGTGAGGAGGCAGGTCCAAGGGCAAACCTGTAGAACCAAGTCTGTAGGTGATGGTCAGGATTCAAATATATGGGATACCTGTCCAGACAAAGGCATGGCTGCCATTGCAACAGAGCTCAGATGGAGACTGCACAGGAGAGCTGCAAATGGCCAAGTGAAGAAGTGGGCACGTGCACTAAGGCTGCTTCTTGCCTTTCCTCAAAGAGTTTCAAGGCCTGACAAGGTTTCTCAAACAGATTTATCAAAGAACCAGGATAGAACCAGGATAGATACTGTCCCTGTGGGGACAGTACAGGCCAGGCCCTGACAGTGACATATAGGACTCTCCCAGTAGCACTTCCATCAGCTTTCACAACTGTGAGATTTTCTCCTTGTTTGCTACAGCTGAGGTTTTCCATCACCTTCTGGGTTTTTTCCCCCTTCTGCCTGCCTTTTCTTACCATATACTCTTATTCATTCATTCCGCTTTTCTTTTTTTTCACAATTCTTTCCCTTTCCTTATATATTACCAGCATGCATTCCTGTGTCTGTTCTTTCATAAGCTGCTGTTCTCTAATCTCTATGTACGTCAAAGTATGCAGAAGGAGAGAAAATGTCATCTTCTCTAACTATATCCAGGTAGATGTTAGGGGTCTATCCTATGATAGTCATATAGCTTTCTTCGAAGCCAACAGAGAAAAAGACAAATAACTCTGGAGAATGCTTCAGCTCATCCTAAAACAGATATCAAAGCCAGAAGGTGTACTCATTAGGTTCCTAGCCTGGTCCACAGACTAAAAGACACACCCAGATTATGAACAAAACTAAATGAGTGAGATAAAACTTGTCTCTATATAAGATCTTCTCTGATTTACAGCTCACTCAATTTTGTAGTATAGAACAGATATTTTCTCTCACTTGAATTGGACTAGAGGGCTTAGGATTAAGTACTTTATTTCTTGAGGAGAGATCTGAAATTAGTGCTCAGATTGCCAGACTCTGGCAGAACAAGGAACTCCCAGTCCTAGCCATCCTATTATTAGCCTTATTGATTCAAAAAAGTTTTCATATTTTCAGAAAGTATATGTAAGGTGATTCCATAAACCAGAATGAACCATAGAGGGACAAGTCTCCTCATAGCAAGCTGGATTTTCAATTAATAATTCAATACACTGTGCAACAGCTTGAAAAAACAGGAAAATGAAGAAAGTGAGAAAGCCTGTAAGAGTACAGCCACATAGATGACTTAGATGACTGTTGGTGTTTTGGCACTAGTCCTGTGAGTGATTTTCTAGTAGATTAGGTGGGAGATGGCATATGTTATTAGTGCTAACCTTAATATGAATTTTTCTTTCTTGATTTTTTCTGTCTCTTCAGACCTTTGACCAGGAGCTGAGGACAGGTGCAAAGAAAGAACGATGCCTTCAGGGGAAAAGCCTACTTCTGTGTATACTTCTTCTCAGTACTCTCCTTGGCTTTACATTGCTTATCACCTACCTCGTGATGACTTGTGCTATAGGTATAATATGAGATATCCTTTTCCATTCTTCCTCATCCACCCCGTTTTTAGGATCCCTTTCTCTCTTACCTGCCTCCACTGTGTTTTAAGCTTAACATCAGTATTAAGAAACAGAATTTCAGAATCTCCAGGAATCATAGCACCTTTTGTCAAAAAGGTACATTTTTCTACCTCTTTCTTGAGTCACAGTGGGAAAGAGATCCTCCACATCTGTCCTCCTCTGCCTGCTATTTAATATGCCTGAGCCCAGTTTTGAGAAAGAATAAGACAATTATATTGTATTGCACCTCATCAATGTGTTCTGCTTTCTCTATAGTCAAGAAACTGAACTGAATCTGAGACTTGGAGCTCCTCCTTTGCCTATCTCTGATTTAAGTCTAGTCCTGGTTTTCTAGCACAGATTAGTGCAGAGAGTAAAAGCAAAAGTCAGAGTTTCTTGCTAGGAAAAGCTATGAGTATGAACCAGAAACATTAATTTGCCTTCCAAATTTGCTAAATAACTACATGCAGAATGGTCCATGTGAATGTCTCTGCATATAGAAAGCTCAGTACAGAAGGCACATTTATATTGGTGGATACAGACATTCCCTGCTCCAAAATAAGCACTGTTGAATCTTTATCTAACTTTTTTCTTTAGCTCTTGTTATATGTTGGAGACAGTTCACTGCAGAGACCAAGAAAAAACTGTTTAGATCTGGTCCATTTTCACTCTGCCTACTTTCTCCCATGTCAACTTTGAAACCCTTAGTATTCATTACCTAACCTTGATTTGCAGGCTAATTATTTCAGTAAATAATTGATCTGGTCTGATGTTGATATAAGACACTGAACTAAAATGACATTGTACACCCAGTGATTTGAAGCAGTTTAGAAAAAGAAAATTATAGATATTCTATAAATAGAATTGTTTTCTTTTGACAAATGTAATTGCTGAGGAATGCTTCCCATGCTTGAAAAAAAAGCATGTTTTAAACTTATCCCATTACTTTTGCTATGCTATGTCCTTCTCTTGCATCATGTATTGACACCATCAGTTGCTTCTTTATCATGTGGCTAAATTTGGCTGATTCAAAGGAAAGACACTGAGAAGGCAGAATAATCCAACCTGTGGCTGCCTAGATAGTATAAACACGGGACAATCTTCCAGGGATGTGAAAGGAGAACACACTTTCTCCATATTCAGCAGTACGTTACAAAGAATTCAACACTGCATGCAAAGGAGCTTGTACAAAAAATAAGTCTTTTGGGGTAAATGCCCCCTAAAAGACTTTTCTTTGGAGTTGTTCTCACTCTCCACTGTCCCTTGTCTTCTCTCCTATTTACTTCTTCTTCAGGATCCTGCGATGCTGAGTCAGATCTTGCTCTGATGGAAGGACTTCTGAATTCTAGGAATGACACTGTAAACCCCTGTGAAAACTTCTACAAATATGCCTGTGGCAGATGGGAAGGCAAACAGTCAAGCAGAACCAGAGAAGAATCACTAAATGTATTTGATGTGTTGTTGGAAGAAAACCTGTTGATCCTGAAAAGGCTTTTAGGTAGGGACAGATGATTGGTGTATTATTGTCAGCATCTGCCTCAGTCAGAGCTGACAGTAGTAATACCTAAGAGCATAATCATTCCTAACAGGGACTGAGTTCCCTCTCTTCGTATCATTACAGGTACAGATTTATTTTTTGAACATGTCATATCATGCTACAGTAGCTGCATTTTGAACATTTTAGCTCCTCTTGCCAAGTGTAACAGATGAAAGTAACGCTTTAAAATTCTGATAGCAACCCAAACCATTTTCCTGTTACCCTGTCAAAGTAGGCCATTGTTGCTGTGCTGGTCTGAATGTGCACTCTGGTGATGTGTGCTGTCTCCATGGGGGACTGAAGCCTAGATATGCACCAACTTCCTGTTGTGCTCCTGTTTCTATGCAAAGTAACTCACATATATAGCCTCAGGAAGAGTCATAGCACAAGAAGGTCCCTTGCTTTGGGTTACCATGGGAAATGTGGATGTATTTGTTAAAATGTTCTGGATCAGAGTACAATATTGTTTTAAAACAGTTCTCTGCTCTAATACTGTCCCAACTTCTTTCTTAATAGCTTTTTAAAATTTTAAATCTACTTTTTTCCTCAGAAAGTCCTCAGTTTGGGATAAGAGGCTCAGCCAAGGAGAAAGCAATACAATTTTATCGTTCCTGCATGGATATTGAACGAATAGAATCCCAAGGAGCTCAGCCATTGAAGGACATCCTAAATCAGGTGAATGTTTGTGCTGTTTCCTCTCCCTCAGGAAGAGAATTCCTGCAGGGAGAAGGAAAGTGGGCAGATGGGGTCATATAGTCTTACATGATGTAATTTTTCTAGACTCTGACCCTAATCATGGTTCACAGCACAACTTTGTAGTAATAAATTTTCTAGCTTTAAATGTTTCAAGAACTGATTTTCTGACATCAGATAACTGAATTTATCCTCATAACCTTATATATTACTTAAAAATGGTTTTTAAAAAAAAGAAGGCAGAACAAGTCTACAAAATTGGATTTTATTTATTCTCAGAAGTTTGATTCAGTAGGATCTGACATATTGGGGAACATCTTGCAAATGGATGAAATTTTTGTGTCTAAAACCAGATGATTGTTCAGTAGTCAAGGCTTCCAGGAGAGCTTGTTTAATGGAGAAAATCCTTCTCCTTCTATTCTGGGAGACTGCTCTTGGTGCCAGGAAGGGCTGGACATCTTCCATCAGAGAGCATTTATGCCCTGTGTCAAAAGAGGATGCAGAACCTACCAGAAAAAGGAACAGTGACTACAGGTCCACCTGTAAATCTGCTTGTCAGGGAGGTGGGACCTGTAATCACAGATCCCTGTTTGTCCTTCTGGATGGCTTTAAGAATATGAGACCTATTTCTTGTCTCCTGCTTATCCAGTATTTTTTCCTGCATACCTCTGTTGCAAATTTCAATTCCTTTTCCTTGTGTCTTTTTGCAGTTCATTACTTTGCTTAAGGGAATTAATGCCAGGTAATTTTAAATCCAGCAGGGTATGTAGAGCACTTCATTACTTCCCCCTGGTTCTTTTTGTTCTGTTGCTTCTCAACTATCAGAATAACTGAGCTTATAGGTGTAAAAGAAAAAAAAAATTCTAAATATGGATTGAACCAGTTTTTCTCACTTGCAGAATTTCTGTCTTTCTCTAGGTTGGTGGATGGCATAAAACAGGTGTGGGGGAAACAAAAGATTTTAATGAAACTCTTAAGATTCTCATGAGCAGATACAGCACCTTTCCATTTTTTAGAGTCCATGTGGGACCTAGTCCTTTTGACCTCAAGACCAATATTATTCAGGTGAGTATGCTAAAGAAAGAGCCTTATTAAGGAAGCACTGTGAATAAAGAATCAGACCAAGACATGCTCAACTTAAGCCTATGTCCTTCTCTGAAGAACTTTGCAAACATTTTTGAAAAGTAAAAGCAAGTTTATAGCATTTCAAATTCCATGATACAGAAATTACCAAAATATCCTCACATTTGCATTGTTTCTGAAAATAATAAGTTTTTCCTTTACTCCTTTTTGCAGATTGACCATCCTGAGTTTGATATTCCACTTGAGAGTGAATTCAAAGAGAAAAATTATCTTGAGGTAACATATCAGAGGCTGAAGAAAGGTAAAAATAGCTATTTGATGCAGGGATCTCCTTGAATTGCCTCCTGATTCAGAGTGGTCTGTTTCCATGGGTTACGGTCAGTGACCTCTGAAAATGCCTCCAGAAAGAATTCTTTGCAAAACTCAACTTTTCCAAAGGATAGACTGTAAAATGTAACCCATTTTAGATGCCAGGTTTAAAACTTCTACTGTATAAACAGAATGTTACAATTATAATATTAATTTCTATTTGCTAAGTTGTATGAACCTGGGCTTTCTTTTAGGTTTTGCCTTGAATTAATGTTTTTAAATTTTTTTTTGTCCAAAAAAAGGCTTTATAACAACATTTGTGTATTGTAGGAAAGGATAGCTAGCATTTTAAAGTTATTTTAAAGTGCTTGAACACATGTTGGGGGAACAATTTCTTTGACCTTGGGACATTGTAGCAAAATGAACTTTGGGATTTCTGAACTTCATTAAAACTGAGTTGTGTCAGTTTCTGAGTGTCTTTCAGAAAAGTCCTCAAAAAAACAAACCCTGAGTCATCACAAGCATTCCTCTGAAACCTCATGAAGATAGAAACAATAAGCTGACATTTTCTCTCTATTAATATACTGGCTCATTATGTCACTGAATTTCTCTCCTCTGACTCCAGAGATGGGAGGCCTACTTCTTTAAAGTTAAAATGAACGAATTGTGAGCTGTGGGAAAAACAATCTTTTGGGAATTCAGTCTTCACTGAGAGAGGAACTGTACATGGCAAAGTGTATCCACATGAATAATTACTTAAGGATGTTGCAGCAAGAAGACAGTTTTAGGGAGGGGGCAGGTCTGCAGTAGATTTGAAAGACTGATGTTTATATGGTCAGGATGGGTGGACGGACAGAGTGACTAATTTTTGGTCATGTATCTTCCATTGGCCATACGCTCTGTATTGCAGGTTCTCCGTGTGTATCTTTCATATTTGAAGAAACTGGGGGTCCTACTTGAATGGAAAGAGGATGATCCCCCTGATTCCTTTTCCCTGACTTTGTCCTTCATCTCTAACCTCCAGCGATTTGTCACTCCACTGCAGAAAAGACAGCAGAGGGGGATGCTGTTTTTTCGCACTACCATTAGGGAACTACAGGTATCCACGCCTTAAAGCTTGAGCAACACAATTAAATGTGACATTCACATCTTCATTTAGAAAATCCAGATCAAAAGAGATATTAGATGCTGTGTTTAAATGGTGTTGTCTTGCAAATTACACTTGGAGCCTGTTGAGTTTTAATAACCCAGTAACTTTATGCCTTTAAC
>VWZN01017209.1:40273-70956 GCA_013396955.1 Regulus satrapa
CCTCTCCTCTCCTCTCCTCTCCTCTCCTCTCCCTTTAAAAAAGTCAGTTCTCTTCAAAATGCATGTTATAAGAACAATTTAACTTCTTGAAAGTATCTCTTAACAGTATTGTGAAGACTGTCCTGGTTTCCCTATTATTTCTTGTGAGCCAGTTTGCACTCATAGTTCAGCATTTAAGCTTTGTTTTTCTTGCAGGAAAAGGCACCTGCTATTGACTGGTTGGCATGTCTCAAGGCTGTCTTCCATCCTGTGCCAATGAACCTCTCTCAGCCAATTGCAGTGCATGACATGGATTACTTAAGCAACATGTCACAGCTCATTGAGAAATGGCACAAGGAAAGGTAGGAGTCAATATCTATGCTTGCAGTTGTTCATGCCCTAAGAAATATTTTCTTCAAGTACCATAAGTTTAATAGCTTAGAGTCTGCTGTGTTGGAGGCTGCTGAATCCAGTAGTCTAATGATTGCAAGACTGCTGTGGCTTTATATTGACAGGTTTGGCCAGTTTGGCTTAGCATATATTCCCAATAGGTTTGCATATGCATGCACTATGTAGGAGCACACATATAAAATAATATATTTATGTGTGTCACACACAGTGTCTTGACTGGCACACATTAAACATGATAGCACTCATACCTACATGAACCCAGACTGATCCTATTCCTCAGCTTCAGCTGGTCAGGATTGGTCTATACTAGTGAAATATGTGTGTGCACACACATGATATGGCTCACTCCAATAGCTGTCTTGGATATTCAGTCTGCCAAGAAGCTGTCCAAGGTTTCCTGGTGTCCACTTGGATATATCACTTGAATATGAGCCCCTGAGTCTTGCAGCCCTACCTTGGTTGCTGGTACTCTGGTGTCTTCCTGTTACAAACACACCTACACTATCAGGTCTCTTCAGTAGCTGCTCTCAACCACTAGTACTTCCAATAGCCAGCTCTCAGACTGCTGCTCTTTCCAGAAGCTAGCTGGATCCCAAGTCCCTCCAGCAGCCAACTCTCAGACCTGTCATCTCTCCAGCATTCACTTCTATCTTCACACACAGTGAGTAGAATGTTACTTAACAATAGCATTTAATAAGACAGGAGGACGTATCCTCGTTAACATGTGCAGGGCTCAGTCAGGCAGACACCCTGGCAAGCACAAACTTACATTTAACCATTCCTTCTTACCGTAGTTCCTCTCCATTTTCCCACACATATTCTCCCAATCTAATATGATCCTTTCCTTTCTCTGCTTTTGGTTCTTCCCATAAACGTGTCATCATAAATCTCATATAATCCCACAGATCTCTCATAATATTCTATATATTTCACCCAGTCCTAAAAAAATATCCTTCTCCAGCTTTCCATAAAGAATCCTGTCTCAGCAGGGAGTTACCCCTTAAGTCTTCACAGTGTTTTGGGGAGTTTCTTTAGTCCCCCTCATGTCAATCATGCTCTTTTGATGGCCCCAGGTGTACTCCATTCAGAGTACTTTGTTGTCATTGTTCAGGTTCCTAGGATTTCTCTGCCTCAAGTTACTCTTCTGACACTTGCCTCGCTTCTGTGTTTATGGTGACCAGCCTTCAATCTTCTGTCTACAGGGTCCTTCACATTTATATGATTATTTGTCTGGTTGGGAATCTCTCCCCAGCCCTTGACAGTCAATTTCAAGATGCACACCTGGAGCTGTATAAGATCCTTTATGGAAAAATGGGATCTAGAATGGTGAGTTCACCTTTTATCAGCTTCTTCAGCCTCCCCAACAGCTGAACACTGTAGGTCATGGCTTCTGAATGTTTTCTTGATATCTTAGATGGATGGAATTTCTTAGATTTGGGAGGAGAAAAATTACTCTTCCATGGTCATTAAGTACTTCATTTTTCTCAAAAGAAATGTGTGAGTAGACATGATACTCAGAAGTTTAGAGGGATGAGTGCACTGCATCATGGAGAAGAGAAAAATGTATAGATGTAAAGATGTGAAGACCTTTCTTCCATGGCTTTTTCTCTGCTAACATACAAATCTGCATCTTGAGGGAAAGTAAGTGGCTTAAATCTTAAGGAAATAAATGTTTTACTAGAAACGTTTACTGCAGTAGCCGAAATAGAACTACATTACTTATTAATTGCTGTCATTTTTAGACATCGCCACTGTCCACACATCTACATTTTACTGATTTCTTAGGTCTTTGTCCTTACTCTCATGTGTCTCTACTTCTTTGTTCATGCAGATCCCAGCAGAGCGCTGGAGGAAGTGCTTGACTGATACCAGCTCTTTCTTTGAGCCAGTTCTAGGAAAGATGATTGTGCAAGAAATTTTCCCTGAGCAGACCAAGAAATTTGTAGGTATTCACCATCTTAACACCCAAGCAGAGTTCAGCTTCACCTCTTTTTTTTTTTGACATGCCACCTTAAGACCACATCAAGGCAGCAAAATCATCTCTAGATTTCCTACCATTTGTTCCTCTGCTTATGCACTTCCCCTACTTTTTTTGGAAAATGTCAGAACAAGACATTAGTATCATTCTAGAATAATCAGTGCTAAATACCAGCTATTATATTTGTCTCAATAAATGTTAGAAAATTTGTGTGTGCAGCACCAATATCTATGACAGTCCTACAAATGCATGCAATCTCCGTGTGATCCCTGGAATAGCAGTTGGTGTTTACAGTATTCATCCCCAATGAATCTCAATAAGATTTTCAATTGCAAAGACACTAATCGCTCATGAAAATATAGAGTGGATCCACAGTAAAAAGAACACCTGCCTGCAGTGTGGAAAATATTTATTTTTGTTTTCATCCTGTGATGGTCAGAGTTCCTTTTTCTTTTGAGGAAAGTTAGTGTAGTGCCAAGTTTAGCAAAGAGTTTGAAGTCTATAATGTGGCAAGAGTAAATAACACAAAGAAAGCTAATGGGAAAACCAAGACTACATGTACTGAAGCAATTATAAATTATATATTTCAATGAATAAAGCATAATTTTGAGAAGGGTTGCCTTCATTGAGAAGGACTCAAATTGCCATAATTTTGGAAAGGGAGATACCAGCAAGAAATACTTGTGGATACTGAATTTTCATTTAGCTTAAGAAGGGGGGCAATTATTCAATATTAATGAGAAGGAATTGTTTCCCTTTTAGCTACTGTGAGAGGCCAGATGAAAAGGTGTGTGGGAGAGAACAGTGAGCCCTGTGAGGAGAAACTGGATGACAAATAAGTTTTTAGTTAGTGATTAACTAAATCACTGTAGAAACTGAAATTTTCTCTCTCATCATACACACACAAACACACAAAACATCAATTATTCTGTGCTGAATCGGTAGAACATGGAAGATGGTAGCTAAGAGTGAGCAATATTTTTGTGCAGTTGTGGCCATGCCTTCTTTTCTTCATGGCAGGCTGAGCAGATGTTCTCTGTGATCCAAGATGCCCTCTGTGACCGCCTGGATTGGGTGGAGTGGTTGGATGAACAGACTCGCCGAAATGCTAAAACCCTGGTGTGTGCAGAAGACAGAAATTACTGAGGCCTTTCTTTCCCTGAAACGTTTGGAGAAGGAATGGAAGAGACTTGCATCTTTACATATTCCTACCTGCTTCTACAGGCACACAATCTTAAATAGATGTCTTATTCATACTAAAAATTAAAGGTGGTTATATAAGTGCCAGCATGCATGGGTACATACACTGATGTGTAGGCATAGAGAGGCTCAGATTTTGTCTGTCTGTGAATGCTCTGAATTAATTTTCTTGGCATACAATTCAATTTTATACATCTAGTAATGTTAAAAGCTAAAAAGTTGAATGGCAGAAGAGAATACAAAGAAAAAGAATAGAACAACATTAGCCGTCAGGTTGTAGAGTTGATAAAGCAGAGCAGCAGGACAAGACGTCTTCTTGAAACAGAGTAGCTGTCCTTTTGAAGGGCTGACTCACAGATCATGCTTACATTGGTTAGAAATAGCCTTTAAAAGGACCTGCAGAATGTGATGCCGCCTATTGATGCTGTTTGTTTGTTTGTTTGTTTGTTTGTTTATTATTTTAGGTATCTAAACTACAAGTGGAGATTGGTTATCCAGCTCACATACTCCAGACTGACAAAGTGAACCTGGAATACCAGAATGTGAGCTATATAATGTAAACATGCCTGCCTCATTATTGGCAGTTTACCTGTATCAACTGCTATCTTGTCTGCTTACAAAAGGGGCTATGACCTCTGGAGCACATTTCCTACTGTTCATTTTTTGGGAACGTATGGGACCAGAGAACCTTTATCAGTTGCTTCTATATGGTTGCTTCTATGTTGTTGTCTATACTGTCCCCTATTTAGAGTGGCTGACCTGATAGAAGTAAATTTTTACCTATTTGTATATTCTGTTTGGCCTTCTGGTAACATTCCTTTCTTGTCTTAAGTTGAAGAACTTTAGAACTGGGAGAGAAAAAAACGACAAGTATCCCATTGGTTTCTCGTTGATTAACCCTTCTTTGATCAAGGGGACTTTTTCTCATTTTTTCCTCTTCTTAATTGTTCAATTCATTCCTTGCTTATGCCCTATGACAGTCACATTTCCTGTTTCTTCCCTCAGCTGGAGATAAATGAAGATAATTTTTTCTTCAATGTGGTGGCTTGCTTGAAAGTAATGAGAGAAAATTCCTACCTGAAGCCTCTTCAGCACTACCCACAGAAAAAGTAAGTCAGCTAGTGACTGAAAAATATAACAGAAGCACATACTTGTAAACCATCTGAGGTTGGAAGAGACCTGTGGATATCACCTAATCCAATTGTCCTGCTCAAAGCAGGATTAGTTAGAGCAGGTCGCTCAGAACTGTGATAACTGTATGTCTTTATCTTTCATTTACTGTGGAAGAGGAGGAAGGGCAGGTGGGGGCCAGTGGACAGAATTCAGTACCTCTGAATGTGGTTTCATCAGTTCTGAATGTTGCTGCAAGTCTGCATTACTGCATCCTGCTTTAAAGAAACCTGGAATTTGGAAGTCTGTCCTGCATTGAGCCTGAGCAATACTACCAAAGCACCCCATAATTGTGGAGAAAGTAACAGACCCCTGGAAAAAAACCACTTTTTTGACTATTCGCCCTTAATTAAGGGGATGGCTGATTCTCCTGACTTCCTAACAAAGCCAACAGCAAAACACTGTATTGACAGGAATTCTGGTGTTAATTCAAAGGCAGGACATAGGATGCTTCAGAAGGAAAGTAGCACTGACAGATCAGTTTACATCTCCTTCAGCGTATTCTATGCCTGACTTTACAGGAGATTACTAATCCTAATTTACTTTACAGAGAAATTGAGAGGGAGTATCCCTTCTTGTCTATGAAAACAAAGCTATTAGTTTTGACCATCTTCAAAATAATTAGAGATTTATTTCAAACACCTGTAACTCTAGATAATGTGAATTTCATCATTTGCTGGTGCTGTGTGAACAGTTGAACTATTTTTGCAAGCTCAGTGAAGGAAAGGATGAAAGTGTGACATAAGGAGTTAATACATTGTCTGCTTTTTCTTTTTATTTTGCTTCTAGCTGGCATGTGCACCCCTGGAGTGTGCATTCATACTATTCAATAAGACACCACATGGTGGTCTTTCCGGCTGGAATGTTCCGCAGTCCTTTTTTCCACATGGAGTTTCCCAGGTATGGAGGGGCTTCAGAGGTGCAAGATGAATGTAGTCCCTGGGTTGCACCATGCTTCCAGGAGGAGCCTTAGTGGGTGGTCTGTCTTTAATTTATTTTCCTTACTGCATCCCAGAAATACACAGGTAAGGGAGGAAGCTCAGCTTTTTCTAAAGTCAGATGGACACTGCTTGATACATTCTGAGAGAGAGTGGTCATTGATCATCTTCTGAAGCAAAATCAGAATCTAGGTGAAATTGAACTAACACAAAGATATTACTCCAGAGTAAAGAGGCAGAAGTCACATGTAGGTTAACTGCAAAGAAGACATTTCACCTCTGACTCTCATTTTCTAAATTCCAAGGATTCCTGAAATCTAACCCAGAGAAAATAGGAGGCTCACAGAGCAACTCCTTGTCAGAAGTATTTTAAATGTAACACAGTTCATCTCTGATTATTTTAAGAAACGCTTTCTACTAAGAAAATAGATTTTTAACTCTGAGTTTTCCCCTGCAATAACAACACTTCTCTAGACCATACTCCTCTGGTTCTGTTCTTTCATCATATGAAACAGATCTCTTAAGCAATATTTTTTCTGATAATAAAAGCACTCCAGTTGACTGTAAACATATAATTCTAAGTCCTTTTTGCCTATAGTGGAGAGATATTTGTCCTAATACCATTGTACTGAAAAATAAGCTCACATTGTGGCAAGAGGCTGAAGTTCAAAATAAACATGTTTCAGTTAAAAGTAATTATTTTCTCGATAGTGATCTTCTAGTGCTTGCAGTATTAAATTAATTTACTATAGTGTGAAGAGAAGAACATCTCAAAAGAATAGTAATCTTTTTTTTTTTTTTCCAGTGGTATGGGCTGTCACTATATTCTTTCTCTGTGAAAAAGTGCCTATTCCTTTCATATTCAGTGTTAGTAAAATACATCTTTCTCACTGTCACCTTAGTTGAGTAGATTGATAAGTAAAACTTGATCAGCTTCTGATGAGTTGGTACAAAAGCATTTTCTCAAATGATGCTCCAGAGTTTAAACTTTACTGGCAAAAGCCAATTCAGGTGACCGTGAGGCTTATTTTTAAAATAAGAATTCAGCAAAACAGTAAAATTGTTATATCATCATATAACTGTAAAAAGGTTTGGGTTGGAAGGAACCTTGAAAGATCATCCTCTTCCACCTCCCTGTCATGGGCAGGGACATCTCCCATTAGACTAGGTTGCTCAGAGTTCCATCCAACCTGGCCCTGAACACTTCCAAGGGTGGGGCATCCACAGCTTCTCTGAGTAAAATTTATAAATTATCAGCTATAGAGCTCCTACTGAGTTCCCAGTGATGGAATAATGATGTAGTATGAAAATGCTTCAATGTCATGCTTCAGCAGTATTAATCAGTGTATGGGAAGAAAGAATAAGCCCATAATTTATTATAACAGAAATCCATTTTTAGCATTCTCTTCCATGTGAGAGTATCTGTAAATTCAGTGCATAGAACCATAGAAATTCCATTTGGAAAGAACTATTGGAGGTCTCTAGCTCTTTGCTTGTAGCAAGATTGACAATGCTAGAGCAGAGTAATTGCAGTCAAAACATCATGATTTTAATTTGCCTTGCCAATTTTATGTATTCTTTCTCACTAGACAAAAGTTGCATGATTGCTTCTCCAAATATCCTGCTTTTGTATGGTTACCATTGTAGTTGCTGTTTGTGCAGCAGTTCAGACAGTAGAGGTTCAATAAAAACACATATCATTAACAACAATACCTGTCATTACAGCTAATAAAGGCAGAATTGCATTTGTAGACCCTTCATTGTTATGATGGCTTTTTAGTGACAAACACTTTAAGCAAGCCCGTAGTATAATTTTAAACATTGGTAGGATGATTTGCACTTGTAGTTGCATTTTTACATGCCTGAGTGACAGTACATAAAAAAGTGTTTCTATGTTGTCCTGAGGAGAATGCTCCTTTCCAGCACGCAGTTGTGCTCAGTGGCTATAAAGATTGCTCCTCTGCCCTCTTTTTCTTTCCAAAAGCACTCTTTTCATCTTTTCATCTTTATTTTTCAGCGCTATGAATTTTGGAGCCATCGGCGTCTTCATGGCACATGAAATTCTTCACTCATTCTATGGTTATGGTGAGAACTGGATGTGGTGTCTTCATTTACTCTTCTAGGTCCCACTGATACTTCCCCCTAGAGGATCAGGAATCCTAGTCTTACATTAGTATATAAATATATCTTATTAAGGTAGATGAACTTAAGGAAAATATATTTCAGTCCATGCTGGCTACTAGGAAGAATCAGTGATTAATGTGAGGAACACACATGAATGCCATAGATAGCTCTACTTCTGGGACATTTTTCCCCCACAGTGTTGCCTGGTGGTTGTCCTGCATGCAACAGGAGTGCACTACAAAGATCTATAGACTGCTTGGTTGAACAGTATGAAAGCTACAGCTTTAATGTCAATGGCACCTTCACACTGCTGGAGAATGCAGCTGACACTGGAGGGCTTGCTGTCGCTTACCAGGTATTGTGATTTACTTAACTCTGCAATCTCACAGTCTCACTACATAACGCAGAAGATTGTCCTGCTGCTCCCCTCTCCCACATCCCACTCCAGTTCCAGATTTCTTGCACACCTGTGCCAGTGGAGCATGAGTCCAGCATGTCCTCTGTTAGACTAGACAGAGGTTCCTCACAAAGCTTTGTTCATACCTTCAATATGTCCATGTAAGACAACTTCTCCCCTTCACCACCTTTACTTCCCTGTTCATATCATGAATACAAATGCGTGCTATTGTATATATGCTTATGTTATACTTGAAGAAGTAAGCTAAGTCATGAACAGAAATGACTCCATAACAATGTTTTCAGCAGTACTTTAGAGAGAATTTTTCTTTCCTCCATGCAGTACTTCAGGAGTTTAACTTCAGGAGTTTAACTGCTGAGGGTGGTATGAGATCCCTAAGTGTAAGATGGTACTTGTTACATTCTTTCATGAAGAACATGGGGAGGCAGAAAGTCTTTAATTTATATTAAGATATTTGTGATTGTAAATAATTTTTGCTCTTTCATGCTATAATTACCACATCCTATGACAATCTGTGTGGTAGTATCTGTGTAGTAGCATCTGAAATGATAAGGAAAGTATTTATGTTGTATTCTCCCACTTTAGATTTATTGAGGGCATTGCCAGCAGCAGAGAGCCTCAGAATGAGAAAAGAGATATACACTTGCAAATCTTTTAAATATATATTAGATTGATAGATTTCATTGATAGAAGACATGATACTCTCTAAGGAAGATTTATAATTATCCATTTTATTTCTCCACAGGCCTATAAAAATTGGCTGAAAAAGCACAAAGAAGAGAAGGATTTACCTAAGATTGGACTTTCACATGATCAACTTTTCTACCTCAGTTTTGCTCATGTAATGAATGCTAGTCATGTGTTTTTCACTCCATTTCTTCCACACTCTTACAGTTTGTCTTACTCAATATTCAATCACTTTCCCTCCTCTTCAAAGAACTGACAATGACCAATGATTCTGTGAGATCCAGAATCTTCTTTAGAAGCCAAAATTCGTATTTATGTCTTCTAACTTGTTATGGATCTCAAAGCTAACAAAAGGCTTGTCTGCAAAAGTGTTTTTTACAAAGTACTGAAATCCACCAAGATTAAGTTGCAGCAGACTAACCATGTCAGGGAAAGCAGGCTTCATTGCCAGCCTGTGAGTACTTTTTTTTTGCTGTTGTGAACAATCTTACACATGGAAAGTGAAATCTAACTGTAAAAGTCATGTATCTCTTCCTCCCTTCCTTCATTCACTTCTCTGTCATGGTGAATAGCTGGATGTCACATCACTCTGAGTTACCGATAGTGAAAAAAGTTTCAGATGTGATTTAGAGATAAAGAACTAAAAGTACGTGCACCCATAGTTTGCTTTTTCTGTGGGAAGCTGCAGTAAATTGTGCAGCTATGCATAGTTGTGCTGACAAGCTCCTTATGACAGACGGTTGGATTTCTGTGCTCAAAAAATCACATCATTATTAGTCACTGTAATTGTGTAAAGGGAGAAGTTTGTGTGCTTGTTGAGTCAGAGCAGTGCATGAAAAAACAGCTTGTGTGATATTGGTGCCAAGATTTGCATGTTAGATGCCAAATGGCTACCGCATCGTTTGTTGATAAAGAAAAGACTTGAAATCATGAGAATGAAGACTTGGTTTGCCAGTTTAGCGCCCGTAAAGTCATATAATAAACTCCTGAGTCTCTAGAGTAGTAATGGGGATTTTGTGTAAGTGCTTTCCTTTGTTGATGAGTACTCGCTGATTTCACTTAAGAAGCTGAAAGTAGGCATTGAGATATCTTACCACTTTTTTTAGATAGAGTCCAAGGTTGCATGAGCTTAAATTTTCTGTGGCCTAAATTTTCTGTGTTCTGAACTATGTAGGAAAAAGTGCAGATGACTTGTCAGAGAGTGAAATGGTGACAAAGAAGTTTAAGGAAAGGGAAAACAATTCAAAGAAAATCTGACCTTTGTTGTCAGCCATGTATGCGTGTTTCCTTGTTTACTCCAGCACCCTCTGACATGTGCAGAGGCATAAGGAGCCCTATGTCTTGTTCACATGATGACTTTCAGTCAAACTGACTTTTCTATTTTGCTTCCCTTCAGGCAATGTGTGGACACCAGGATCCAGAGAAGCTCCAGTCTTCCCTGAACACAGATCCACATAGTCCCTTGCCACTTCGTGTCTGTGGGCCTGTCAGCAATAGCCAGGACTTTTCCAAGAGCTTTCAATGTCCCAAAGGATCCCCAATGAACCCAGACAACAAATGCTATATCTGGTAATGCACATGGAATTGGAGGAAGACAGGTGTGATCCTGGGGAGAGGAAGGCCTGACACATGAAAATAGGACCAGCTTCTCAAAGCCTCTAGGGTGACATGGTGCTCTTATTCACTCTTTCATCTTCCTTTTCTCGTCATACTTTCCTCAGCATTTAATAGCTGGGAAATTCTTAAACTAATCTCATAAGGAGGTGATCTCTTCCAAGGCTCTCATTGCTCTGTCCCAGATGTGTGACAAGTCCCAGGGCAGCAAGGTGACTGGCCAGTTTCTAGTAGGCAACAGCTTGTGAGGAGTTGAGAACAGAAAGACAGTTACACTATTAGTCCCTCTGTTCAGTGCATTTACCTGTCTGCTCCAGCAGACTCACAGTCCTGTTGAAAGGTCAAGTCAATAAACTGGAGCTGCAACACTTGTTCATATCTTACAATACCTCTTGGGGAAATCCTGTAGGTTACTGTGCAAATCACATGTAACTTATAAGAGAGGGAAGAATCATCTTCTCTTATTTTGCTAATAAATGGAGACAGGTGCAAGGAAAGACTCAAGGAAAGGCTACAATTTGTAGGCTGAAAGGTAAGTGACTTAATAGTGAAGTTTACTGGAGCCTTCTCCGCTCTGTTCTGTCTGAGCAAAACTCAGATATAAGAGGAAAGAGGAAAGCATCCCCATTAATGGGAGGGTTACTGAGGAGCTGAGAACAGTTTCTCCTTCTTTTCCAACAAAATCCTCTTTTTTTTAGTGTCTGGGGTTGAGGATATAGTAGACAATGCAGTATGGGAGAGTCACAAAGGTTTCTAGAAGTTTCTGAAGGTTGAACAACTAGAATTCCAATAGCTTGTCTGAATCCTGAACAGGATTCTCTCCCTACATTTGTAAATATTTACCATCCAAGCAGAGGAGTAGGGCTGTTATAGGATTTTACTTTCTACTTGAAATTAAATTTTAGGTATTAATTTGCTTTAGAGCAAAAGCAGAGTAAGAAGCAACATGATTTGGGGTAGCAGAAGTGCCTAAAGTACATTCTGAAGAGCAATGTCATAATGATATCTATTTCAGGTTCTCATAATTAGAAAATTTATACTAATGTTCTAAAATTTACTGGCATTAATAAGTATATAAAATACTGATACCTTTTGCATACTCTTCAAACTGTTCTTGTTTATGGGAACATTTTTATTTTACTTATTATACTGGCTGTCTGGGTATTGTTTGTGGAATAGATGATGGCAAGTGGAAACATCTCTTATCATGTAAGCATTTTAAAAAATGACTGTGTTAATCCTTTTCAAGTACTGACAAATGCAGCAAAGTGTTTTCCGAGAACAGACTGTTCAGAGATGTTGTTTTCATTAATTCATTAATTTCATTAATTAAAAAATACTAATAAAGTGTTTGCTTCTGAAAAACAATTTACTTTGATTACAAATGCTTTATCATGAAGCCTGTATCTTTTCTTTTCTGTATTTGTACTGTTCACAACTTGTCTGGCACTCTTAGCTGAACTTTACAAGTAATAAATAAGAATATCTAAAAATAGTTTGATTTATTTACCATCATAAATACTAACAAAATTTGGCTTATCATTACTCTTTAAACAGTGTATACTCTTCTTTCCCTTCACTCATCTAATTGATTTTCTTCTAGTAGCATGTCCAGACAGGGGTTTTTTTCAGATGCTAATAGCAAATAACATTGTATAACAGTGTATGATATAGACATTTTTCAGTGTTCTGAGATTACTTGGCTTCTGTGTTTATTGTGTTTATAAGCAAAAGATGCTGACAATTTGCATTTTGAGGAGTCTAACTTTTTTTGTATCTCTCTTGTTAAGTGTATGGGTAGGTACAGTTCCCTGGAATATGCTTTTTTCCCCCTTGTTTTGTCAAAATATGTTGAATTTAATAATATTCTGTTTAATAGACAGGGTCACTGGAGAAATTGGTGAGTTAAATTAATTCTTATTATTCTTATTCTATGATGTTTTTACACAAGGAACATTTGGGAAGTCCAAGAAGGAAAGTCTGGCTTCAAAAAAAAAGAAAAAATCACTGAGAATTTATTATGTTTATCAAGAAGAAAGGAAAACACTTTCAATATGTGCACGGGGTCCTTGCCCTTGTCTTCAGTGTTCTTGTTCAGTTTCCTGGGATGTGGCTGGTGAAGACAAGCTGTATTGTCCAGTCGGTTATCACGAAACACAGGTAGATGTTTAAATAGTTATCAATCATAACCATAGGAATTATTTCAAGCCCTATGTCATGCATAAAAACAAAAACAATCTTGAGAAGAAGAACCGGATCCAAAAGCAAATCTTTCACAGCTGAATTGCTCAGTGTCTCTGAGCCCTCAGGCTCCACCATGTTGATTATCTCCATTCCTTCCCCGGTTGATGAGGCCACAAATGACTCCTCCATTTCCTCCCAGCCTGTAAATGAGGGAAAAAGGGAACAACATAAGCTTTCTTCTTGTTCACTTCTTTCACACTTGAAGTCTTTTTGCCTGTGTGTCTCCTGTTGTATTATACCTGCTTTAAAAACTTTAAAACCCTCTCCACCTTCACTGTATGTCCATTTCCTCCTTCATCCAAGGAACTTCTGATTCATACCTCTTTCCTCTCTCTGCATCTTTTGTCCTTTTCTTGTTTCTGTGATTCTGTTTTTGAAATATTTTCTTTTAGTAATTGCTTTTTCCTCACTCCACTTTGCATCTTCATGTATTTCTCTTTTCCTGTACTTTTCCATTACAAAAGTCACCCCAGATACATTCTTTTATTTTTTCCAGAGTCATGACTATAGCAGTAGGCTGTAATAGCTCTTAAAAGCCTTGACTGGAGCCTTTACCTGAATTCTGTGGGTCCAAGAGCAGCATTTAAGCTCTGGTCTGGGTCTCGGATTTCTTTTTGTGGTCTGCTGCAAATATATTTATCTCCAGCTCTGTCTCTATCACAGCTGTGCCTGGACCCTACTATTCTGGATCCTGACCTGCAAATTGACCTTCTGGTTTGATCTTTAATATGCCTTATCACTATGGACTTGCTTCGCAATCATGGGACTGTGTCTGACTCTTGTTTTCTTTCATTATTTCATTCTGATCCCCAGGGGTGTCCTGGACCTTTCCTTTCAGATCTCTGTATGTTGTGAGGGGACAGCTGAGACAGGAGGCTGCGGTGAGGGGCCTTAACATCTATGACTGGCCTGAATTTATGCATCCCCCATGTCCTGTAAGTGCCCCCTGTAAGTGTAGGGTTGGGACATCACTGGACTGTGTCTGACCCTGGTCACCATCACTTGGCTTGGACCTGACACTGACTGGTATTCCTCCTTGAACTTGGACTTGTCTCAACATCGTGGATCTCCCTGGTGACCTCTTCTCTGACCCTGACTACCATCCCAGATCTGTCCTGCTCAGGCCTACAGGACGACCTTGCTATCCCACTCCTTTGCAGGCTCCCTATTCCTTAGGGATCACCTGACCTCCACTTCCCCTTGACACATATCTTGTCATTCCTTCTCTGATTTTCTTTTTACAAAACCAAGCTTCTGTGTCCACACCTAATCTCATTTCCTGCCCTTATTTGCATATGCCCTGCTCTCCAAGCCCCTTATTTCTCATCCTCACACTTCAGCCCATCCTCTTACCTGCTATTGGACTGCCCTCCTCTTCCTGTTCATTCTCAGCAGTGTGAATCATTCTCTGGACTTTCACTGGTGCTGAGCAGTAAGTGGCGGGGAAAAAACTTATCAGATAGATGGCAAATGCCAGGAAAATTATCAGGGTGGCATTACCCCTCATTCTATTTTGCTGTCTTAGCACAAGACACTTTTGCTCCTCCCTCCTTTTCAGGTAATGGAGTCTGGACATAACTACCACCAGTCTTGTTTGGCGCCCATTGTGACATCATGACACCATCTGACATACCAGGGTTTTGCATGCTGTTAGGCAGAAACACTGTGGCCTTTCACCCCGTAGCTAAGAAGATCCCAAAGCAAGGAAAGAGTGCAGAAGCTTTTGGGAATAATTGAAAAAAAATATGTCTCTGCTGAAAGGTAAAAAAGGGAATGAAGGGGATAGGATCATAACAATAGTACACTATCTAATGTGAAAAAAATCACACTTAATCCTGGATGTTTCTGTAGCTGACAACTGTCTGAAACTGAATAAGGAGTGTTTTATAAAACTGGTACAAGTGGAGTGAAAAATGTAATGAATTTCCCACTTTAAGGCTTAAGCAATTATTATTAATTTGTGCTGTTTGGCTCAAACAGCCCCAGTAAATAGAATTTTTTTTTTTTAAATCCAGTTGAATGACAAGCATATGTTGTAAATGACCTCTAGATGGTGATCTAACAACATCGATGTAGAAACAACGCCTCTTGCAAAGAACCGATTCTATAGCGAAAAAACACATCTCCTGTCTTATTAAACCTTCCCATTGACTTTGCCACACCAAATTGCCCACTCTAATTAAATTTCTGCCCAGACTACATTTTAGGAGTCTGATGATCACTTTTCACAATGTAGCATAGAAGGCAATTTTCTAGTTATTTTCAAACTCTTATTTAAACCCAACTATTATTTGCCGTACTGAATTTCTTTCACAGTCACAAAATTTACATACAGATTTATTTACATACAGATTTATGTTAAGATTCCTTGGATTTTACTTTCTTGTGGGTTTTTTTGGGTTTTTTTTTTTGGAGGGGGGGAGGGGAGGTTTTGTTTGGTTTGGTTCATTTTTTTATTTTGTTTTTGTGTTGGTTTTCATTTGTGTTGGTTTTGTTTGGAGAGCCTTTTTGGTGGTCTTGGGAGGTGGTTGTTATTTCTTGTTTGTGGGTTGGCTTTTTTTTTTTCCTTTTCTACTATCAGCAATGGACTTTTCATTCAAACTCTTCACATTTCTTTCCTAGATGCCCAAAGGCCAGGTCAGGGAATTAGCTCACCAAATCAAGATAATAATGATCATGGGCCTATTATGGTTACTACAGACTTAAGCACATGCAAGGATATATATATATATATATGTATGTATGTATGTATGTATGTATGTGTCTATATATATATATATGTACATATGTATATGTATATGTATATGTATATGTATTCTGATTTATAGACATTGAGATTTCTAAACCAGGTCTTAGGTCAGCTTCAGCTTGCTGCCAAGATATTCAGCGATTTCTTTTCCTGCTAGTCTTAAAAAGATTTTGCATTCAGCCCAGAAAGTGCTCATTAGCTATATACTTCAGGAGGTTAGGAGATAAATTTTTCAGAAATAATCATTGAGTAGAATTGTTGAATATTACATTCAACAAATAAATTATATGTTTGGCTGTAAAATAAATTTCTTCTCTACTGGCTCCTAATGAGTGGTGTACAAACAAGTTCAATACACTGGGTATCAGTAGGTATATATTCTAACACTGGAGCAGAACAGAAGCTACAACAGATCTGCATCTGAAAGTGTAAGAGGGAGTGGGAGTGGAAAGTGGAATTTTCAGTCCTGCAGAGGAATTAGTAAAGCAACTTCAAGGGGTATGTTCCCTACAGAGATCTCTGCATCTAAAGTAATCTGTACCCAAATCAGCATAAGATTGTATTTCAAAGGTGTTCTGCATTCCTCAGAGGGAGTGTGGGATAATTCAGGTCCTCACCTGCACCTCTAAAATTCTTTGTTTCACTGAAGTAGGTAAGTAAATAGATGCTAGGTGTGAAAACTCTTACTATGACTGAGGTCATGATTACATATTCATTCTGGCATAAACTGCCTCATCAAGGGTTCCTGTCACTGGATGCTTGCTCCCACATCTTTTCTATTGCTGACACTAGTGTTGGTGTGGCTCAGTTCCCTAGGATGAGACTAAATTGTATCTCCATTCATCTGTTTAGCCCAGAAATAAATTTTGCACCTCTAAAACTGTATCTAAGAGGGAAGGGGAAAGAAGGAGAAGCAGTGGAATGTCTGAGGCGGTTGTTTTCAAAACATTCAGATCAGAGTGTTCAGCTTTCCCTCACACACCACCAGTGTTGTCTGCAGTGCGGACAGCGGCCGAGAGCTCTCCTNAGTTAATGAAGTGTATTAGGTGACAAAACCATTTTAAACACGGGTTTTATTAGGTCCATTTCTATCGGGTGAATTTTTGATGCAGTTAACTGTGCCGTCACACAAAGGCTGCTCTGCAGTAAACTAGCAGAAACAAATTATTGGGATGGGACAGAGGATGGCTGGACTGCCCTTTACTGATGGACAGACACTCCAAATTCAAAAGAAGCCATGGTCTTGGAAAGGAGCAGTGACTGCAATCCTTGCTCGATTACAGAGAGTTTTGACTCCTGTTTTGCTTTGTTTGTGGTTATGTAGCAAAGTATGTATTATTAAAATAGGAAAAGGATTAAATGTGAAATGAGAAGATTTAAGCTTTAAAAGAAAGATTTAAGCACTACTCTTTAATCACTGCTCTGTCTCTGAAGAGTTCTTAAAATCAAACCGCAAAAAATTTTTACAATAAAAATAAATATGGGGAACCAGACTGTCTAATTTTTTTTTTTTTTTTTTGTAAATGTGGCTGACAGTAATAGAATATTTATCTGACCATCTCATACCTTGTATACATATTTCTCTGGCTGTTCTCTATTTTGCATGTGTGAATGTAAGTATGTATGAAACTTTGAATTTGTATGCGCCCCGCACAATAAAGAAAAAAGGTTGAAAGAATTACATTAATAATTACTTTTTTCCCCCACTTAACCTCTGTTCCCAGAGAGTGCTTTGCCAGCACTGCCACCCCAGTGATTGTACTACATTCTTAAAATCTATCTTCAGCAAATTGTTTTGTTCTAAAAGTTGTTGGTTATTTGGCCTAAGTTGGACTTTTTTTTTTTTTTTTTCTTTGGCTCTTCTGGCCTGAAAATTAATACGCTAACCTCACTTTAACCTCACTTCTTACTTCTGAAGAGGAATGACCCCCATTCAAAAACCTCACTTCACATGGCTTGGTTCTTCCCTGTGATCCTCATGGACCTTTCTATTTATTGTCACACTGACTGCAATGAGATTCCTGGCTAAGCCTGGGTTTATCCAGCCAGACCAAAAGGCAGGTTCATTTCTGTAGGCAACAGAATAGATTCTTAGTGTAGTCCAAAGGACTGCCCTTGGACTCCTTTGAAGCTGAGGCTTCAAGTAATTCAAGGTAGAAAAGAAGAGTGGATGTGGATTCCTCTGTCCATACAATGGAGAGAATGAGCAGGATATGACAGATATGAGAGCACTAAAACAGGTGGATAAACCAGTTAGAGCAATATTTTCTCTTTCTAGGGATTGTGACTCAGTATTTCATGTTTTCCTTCCTTAGCAAATTCTGCAACATGACTCAGTGTGGTGCAAAGATTATGAAAATACCCAAAGCAGAACAGCACATGGGCCACTGCTGGGTGGGGGTGGGGGATAAAGCAGACTAGTTAATGTAGGCTTTCTCCCTCATCAGGTTGAAAGAGCTGATGCATAAAATCCAGTAAAAGCAGTTCTCTGGTCCAGTGAAGCACGGGACAATTGGCAGCACCAGGAAGGTTTATCACTGTTTGCATCAGACGACTCTATGTGAGGTCAAAACCCCACTGGACTTGTTATGAGGAGGTGGATGAGGCTGTAAGGTCATTTCCAAGATGGAGCAGTGAGGGCCTTGAGGCAAGAAGGAGCCAATGAAGGGAAGAAAGGAAATGGACTGAAAGATCATAATCAGTGAATTTCTGCATCCTACCCCAAGGCTGTATTCCTCAGAGAATGAGATAGTGCCAGGAAACTAAAGGCACACCTACTGGCTGATTTTGATGCTGGGACCAGAAATTGATGGAGAATTTGGGGGCACTGCAGTCTGTAATGGGGAACTCTAGAACATGACTGAAAGCAGATTCCCTTGGGAGCATCTAGGCCTGCAAGGCCAGCAACAGTGTAGTGGCGAAGGGCACAAGCAGAAGTTTGTGAAGATTCCAGAACAGAAACAAGTGGAAAGACATGGGACAGAACAGAGGGAACTGGCAGAGGGTTTTGTGACTATAGGCTCGGAATACCTCAGCAGCTGCAAGACAGGAATGATCAGTGGTGGTGGTGGTGTTGTTTGAGATGAATCAACAGCTGCAGCTTGGGCCACAGACAGATGTGAGTAGAGGACGGTGGTGAAGGGACTGCAGGCAATTCTGTATTATGGCTACTGAACTGGTGTTGCAGGGAGTCATAAAGTGCACTTCAAATTCCAGGAAACGAGTTCCCTTCTGGCAAACCAGGCTTTTCATTTACCTGTCATGCATTATCATCAGAATGCTAGCTAATCTGTTGGAATCCTGTTGCTCATGACTATTCCAAAGCAGGTACTCTCCCTCTCTGCTTTCTCATGCCGAATTCACAGCTTCTGAGGTCATCACTAAAAAGAAAACTTAGAAGGAGGGGTCAAAAAGAGAAGAAGGGTTTTGAAACTTGGCCATTTTTCACCACTCACAGAATCACAAGATTATGGAAATGGAAATACCTTTCTTCTTCTAAGAGCAGAGAGTAGCAGCCAGGTTGTATGATTCTATGCAAGAGATGGGGATAACATCCTTCCCCCAAAGGTTATGTCTATCTCACCATGACACAGAAACAACAAATTAAAAGCTCCTGAGCTGGGAGTGATGTATGATTATTTTAAAAAATATTGCAAACTGAATTTCCACTGAGGCATGGGTTGTACAAACACTTTCTCTTCTCATTCTCTTCTTGTGCCATTTCTGTTTTCATTTGCTCTTATTTGGACTGATATTAATTACTTTAAATATTAAGAGAAGACTAATATGCAGGATGCACAGTATTAATTAAACCTGTATTAAATATAATAGTCTCTAAGAGGAAGATGAAGGGTCACGTCCATTAGACAGTCCTTTCCAATCAGCTCAAAGAGCTGTTACTTTTTACACTTACACTTACCTAATTTTTTAAAAATATATAGATTTAAGCAAAATAAACATCCTGTAATTTTGAGAAAAGTGAATTCAGATAAAGGAGAAAGTACACAGTTGGAAACTTCTAAATCAGAACAACGCCACTGATTTTTTGGCTGTTTCTTTCAAATGCATAAAGAACCTGATTTCTTCATCATCAAAAGAGGAATCAGAAGAGGATTTAATTGTTGAGACATTGATCTGTGTGGCCTCTTAAGCCTCACATCATTTATCCATATATCTTTATGTATGTCATCAACCAGCTCCATATGCATTCAATAAATATTGAAATAACTTTTACAACAGCCTTACTATGCTTGTATTAAAATTTTTATGGTTTTATCTCTAATTTATTTCAGGCTACCCTGACCAAATTTAGACAATTTAAGACATAAATTAGTTGAAAATAGTTTCAGCTACTTATTATTTCAAAAAGTCACAGTTATTAAAGCAAGTTCTTAAGAAAATTTATAAACTACCTAAAATAACAAGAAACACAATACAGCAATATTTTGTGCCTTCTGTTCTGAATATAGTTGCTTAGAATTTTCTGGTATTCTTAGTAGTCTTAGTCTTCTTATTCTAGTATTTTCTTAGTATTTCTTTTTTTTTTTAACAATGAAATCTAGGAACTGATTTTTAAAAAGCTAAAAAAATCCAGGTACTCAGTCCAACACACACTGTAGGCTTTCTGCAGAAAGCATTGCAGTGCTTGTACAATGCAAGTTTTGTTCATTTCCCATGGAATCTGCATATATCCTTACCTCTCTTTTTTATTCAGCATTTATGATGTAGATGCTAATTTTTTTCATTTGTGAAAGATCCAAGGCCTATTCAGAAAAAGATACCATTTAATGACTACATAATTAAATTAATAACTATAATTAGCAGTTATAATTTAATAAAGTAATGCATATATAATTATGGCAATAGAAAGGGGCCTCCAAGTGGGTGGAGTCTATGTATACCCAGGGTTCTTGAAAATAAGAATGTGAGGCAACTCTGCATTTACTTATTTAAAATACAAAGAAGACAAATGGTATAACAGCCATGGGAATGCAAGAGTCATTAGGTGCATTGTCAGGGCCTTGGATCCCTTCTCCCAAGGCAAAACAGCAGTGACATTGTTCTGACATGCTTTCTTTATGAATGGGCAATTATAAAAGGTTCTGTCTTAATTTCTCTTGAACCCTTTCCAGAGATGAACACATGATGCAATGTTCATCAGATAAAATACACAAATCAGCTGCAGTCTCCTTCTAGGCTGTAATTTGGTTTGGGGTAAATGAGGGCAGTACAATGATAAGATGGAGATCCAGGATAATTAGGTAGTTGGTAAGAAAGTCTGTGATAGTTCACTGCTATCAGAGGTGTTGCTCTGAACTGCCCCTGAAGCTGCACAGTCTGTGTCATGCAGTATATCCCAGTCACTCTTACTAGCAATGAAAAGATATAGTATAAAAAACTAAATAAATACTACCATGTTTAAACAATTAAATACAATTATGAAGAAAATTTTTCTTCTTTCATTCTTGTTATTCTAATTGTGTTTTCTAAATAGCCATTGAACACTGCTTGTTAACCTTGGTGACTTTCACTTTTGAATATCCATGGGGAGAGATATCATTCCAGTTTCTCTCTTTCTCCAGCTCAGACAAGTTTTACTGTTCCAATCTCACTGTTTCTTTCTTCAGTATCTATAAGCTGGGATCTGTAATATTGACTTGCTGTAATGGAATAGAACGATGTAAGAGATTGCATTTTCCTTTAAATGTAACTGCATTTGGATTTTGAAAATAAGTCAGTTGCAACACTGCTATGTCATCATTGGAGCCAAGATTTCACTCAAGTAGTATCTGCTCATCATTGAAGCCAAGATTTACTCAATAGGATCTGAATGACTGCTAGTTAAGTGGTAATAATAGAAATAGTCTTCAAGGTGTCTGACATAGGCAGTTACACAATAAACACTCTAAAATTTTAGTGTGTCCATGTTTTTCTGCTTTCAGTTCACCAAAACATAACCAGTCAATCCAAAACGGAATGTTTCAATATTATTTTCTGGTAAATTATTTGAAATGGGTAAGCAGAGTTGTCTGAAGAGCGAGAGAGAAGTGTTTGTGTCCCATTGAGAAACATTTGGACTAACAACTACATCACAGGACAGATTGGACAGGTAATAGCTGCAGATGCAGATATATCTTAGATGCACTACATTATCTATATAGATATATAGATACTCCTTCCAAAATGGGAATACATTGATGTTGTGCTGGGAATTGTGGGGTTCTGCTTCTTCAAAGGAGCTGAGGCATTTGTCATTTGCTATAAGGCTTTATTTGCAAAAAAATCCATCTGAAAGCAGAGTTGTGAGTTAAAGGAGTCCATGATAAAGTCCATAAAATCAGCTCCCGTGATGAGGAGGTCCTGGAAGAGTCCCTGGGCTGGAGGCCTCTCCTGGCAGGGGTCCATCGGGCCCTGGTCTTCTTCTTCTCCTTCGTAGCGTGCAGGAGAAGGATCCAGGGACACAGGCAGAGGCCAGCAGGGAAACTGGGAGCAGGCACTTCTTCGTAGCGTGCAGAAGCAAGGTGCAGGGTGCAGGGAACAGATAAGCAGGGAATCAGGGAGCCTGGCAGGGCTTCCAATTAGTAACAGTCACCTGGCAGCTTTGTTCTTCTTTATTCCTTTTAGTTGGGTGTGATCTTCTTCTCCTTCCTTAGTGTGTAGGATGTAGGAACCAGGAATGCCACTATGCAGGAATCCAGGAGCCACCCCGTCACTCCAATACTGGGCATTTTTATTTCTAAATTAACCAATAAATTGAAAACACAATTCTAAACAAAACTTACTACACCTATCAGAAATTAATTTCTAACATACCAAAAATAAAAATGTTTCTCTCTATGCATATTTATGCATATTTTTTATCTGTCCATGTATGTGAATCTATCTTGTTCCATCTTAAAAATGCAAATAATATTCTACACAAATACTCTATCTTCTTAATGTAAATGGTCAGGCCACAGAATTAGGCAATAAGGATTTTCAGAGATTCAAAGGCTTTCTATTTTTCTAAAGTACTTAAAATATTTAAAAAGTGTTTAGGATATATTCAACCTGTCTACTCACTTATCTACTGAAAATTACAATTAGAAATTGTACTTATATCTCTACTTTATGTCCATGCAGTCCAATACATCCCAATTTCTCTGAAGATTTTAATTCAATGTCTGCATTCTTTTCTTCCTCTGTAGAGTTCAGAGAAACTCTTGCCTCTTACGCTCCAACACATTGATACTGCCAACAAATCACTTTTCCTGTTTCTAATGCACGTGAATATGTTCTGAAAACATAGCTGTGACAGGACTATTCCCTAGTGTGATAATACCATCATGATTTCTCAGAATTGCAATAGAGGGCAGAAGTTGGCAGACTGTGCATTCTTCCCATCATACTCTTGATAATGTGATGCCCAATCTGCAATCTGATCTGTAATTTTTTGGAATGTGAACCATGCCTACTACTGTGACACCTGAGCTCAGGTTCTTCCTGGGTTTCTTTGTGCATGTCTGGCAGTCTGGCCTTAGGAAACAAATAGCAGAAGTTGTTTTGAAGGTTGTTATGTTGGTATTCCTTCTTCTTTCCAAATATAGCAGATTCATGAGGGTTTATGTGAGAACCCGAAAGGTGGAGAAGTTCAAATGCCTATATTTAGTAGCTTAGGTGACTGCCTTGGAGATTCTTTTCATATGAAATGACACAGTTAACCCTAAAATTATACTCTTAAGGTCTTCTCCCTATGACTTCCTAGTCATGGGTTAGAATGTTTGCTCTTTCTATGTAACATAAACAATATGCTATTAATATAAGAAGTATTTCCTACTTTCATAGGAAAGGACAATACTATACTGTACATAAGCAATACTAGACAACAGACACAAAAAATGCTAGAAAAGACTAGTAGTGAAAATTATTCTTTAAATTGCAAAATTATCTTTCATTAGCCCTGTCATATGTTCCTCTGTCTTTTAAAGTCATCTGTTTACTTGGGTATGTTTTCAGTGTATACCACTCATAGAGTAGACAGCTATGGGAAAACAGACCATTTAAATTATTCAGTGTTAAATTAACTTATAATTTATTATCAGCTTTTATTTTCTCTGTTTATTATTACAAAGTTTATCTCCCATATGTAATGCAACAAAATAAGAGAAGCTGAATGATTGCCCCAGTCATCACCAAGATATCTTTAACACTCATTGTATGGCACCATGAGAACTAAAATTGCAGTCAAGAGTTTGTTTTCATAATAACATGGCAAAAAAATCAGAATACGTAGTGTCGGACATAGCTGCCATACCTGGAAGAATTACCAGTTCTGAGAAGAAATTTAGTAATTCATAAATTTATATTTATATTGTCAGTATGTTTTTCTCTTCCAATTTATTATTTCTAAATTTTCCTTGACAAAAATGTAACTTTTTCAAAGGCACTTTTGACCAGAAATGTTTTGGACCTAAAGGTGTCTATGAAATAGTTGCAGAGCTGCAGAGCACTCATGGGTCTGCAAGTTGGCAGAGTTCTGTGAACTGTGGATATAAGTCAGCAAAGTAAGTCCAACAGGTTTTGTAAGCATTACGGCCTCGATGTGGGTATTTCCCATATTCCAAGTCCTTATCACTTCATTCCTGAAAAAGAAACAGATACCAGAGTTTCATTACTGAATGGTGGAAATTAAAATGTCCCAAAAGAGTTAGGAAAAGGAAATTTCCAAACACGGAATGATTTAAAATATCACATACCTAAAGAAGAAAAGAGCAAGAGGTGACATGCCACTTTTTGAAAACTTGAACCAAAACACTAAACTTATGATCTTGTCTGTGATAGGGATAATCGGTTTTCAACTGAAGTTTGTGTATGGCATCACATGAAAATAGATTGGGAGTCAATATTTGTAACTGACGTCAGAAAAAACTTAAGATGCAATGAAAGCTTTAAGGCATAACTATTTTCCTTGGTAATTCAAAACAGGAGAAGCCAAATGGAATAAGTGTATTCAGTTACCTTTTCTTTTTCAATAAACTTGATGACTCCAAAGGGCAAGTTATGGAAAAATGCCGTGGGTGCAAGGGAGATGTTCAGGCGGAAAAATACTTTGTGGTCTTTTCCCCAGGGTTTGGATGAAGGTCACCCAGATACAGTGCTCTTATAGCAGTTCTAAAGACATGACCTCTGATCCAGCAGACTTCAAATCAGAAGATGGGCAAGGATTTGAGCACTAATGCTTGTTACCCTGCTGTATGGATGGGAAATGGCCCTCTTAAGGGCTTCTATGTGACTTAGTGTTTGTGAAAGTCACACTCCAAGTGATGCTATAATTTTGTTTATTCGGAGATTGATTGCCTTGACTCTGAAATCAAGAGGGGCAGATGAGATGTAAATTCTTCTCAAGTATAAACACAAAGATTGTAGAGGTTTCAAGAGAAGTCAGGTTAAGAAATAAGCTGGTTCACAGAAGACTCTGGTGTGCAGAGCTGGTTCACACAAAAATCCCAGCAGAACAGTTTGTCGCCTCCAGTAGCTGCTTTGCCTAATGTTTGTAGGAGATGACAACATTGTAATCTTGATGGCTGTATGGTTCTAGCATGCACTAATATCAGTGAAAAAGTAATGATTAGATATAGAATATTCATATCTTAATAAAATACATTTTAAAGAGTTTCCAAATTTTTAGTTTTTAGAAGCACTTTTATACATTCACAACCTTTAAAAAGGCTGTAATCTCTCCTTCCTCAATGCAATGCTGACATAAAAACTAGATCAGTTTGCTCAGAGTCTTGTTCAACTGAGTTTTGAAAAGCTCAAAAAATGGAGATGTTTGAGAGGTCAAGAGAACAGTCTCTCTTGACAACCTATGGTATTGCTGAATCATCCTCACTGCAGTGTTTGAAAGTTGTTGCTTTTGTCCCTGGGTACCTCTTAGAAGAGTCTGGTTCTGTATCATCTCTGTGACCCTGCTGGACACAGCAATTCATCCTGTACCTTCCTTTCTCTTCCTCTCCCCCCTCCTTAAGCAATCTCCATGATAAACAAAACCAGCCCACTCAGTCTCTCCTTGAACAGTGTTGTCCATTTTAGTGACTCCCTGTCTGACATGCTCCTGTTTCCCAGTGTGCGATGCCCAACACTGGATTCAATCTCTTATTAAATGCAGCTTTAACTCCTCTGAAATGGAATAGAAAAATAATTTCTCTTGACATACTGCCTACAGTATTGCTAATGCAGTCTAGCATGTGGTTGACCTTCAATGCTGCAAGGACACCCTGCTGGCTTATGTTCAACTTGCAGACTCTTTTCTGCAGACATGGTCCCCAGCCAATCTTTCCCTAGCCTGTAGTTTTCCTACCCTAGATCCAGGACTGAGATTTTTTGTTGAGCCCTATGGAAACCCTCTTGGAATCTTGCTTCATTTTATCAAGTAATCTCTGAATGGCAGCCCTGTCTTCCAGTATAGCGAACATTCCCCACATTTGGGGTCATCAGCTTACTGAAGGTGCCCTCTGTACTTTGAATGTATTTGTGATACCATCCAACAGTGTGAATGAACTCTGATCATAGAGGTCAGTCAGTCTTTCCCAATTAACATGCAGGGCACAGAGAGACGTCAAAGCTTCCATACCACCTCATACCAGCTCTTATATTTCACAGACAAATAGTTAAAAGTTAAAAACTAGGAAACTCACTATGGAGACTGTTGGGAATAAATGAGATAAAATATGCATTTTTATTTGCTATTCAAGTATTAGGTGTTACTTTGAGACTTGAGCTTGGGATAGTGGATACACACTGACCACATTTCCATACTGGGACATAAGGGCTAAATCAAGGAGAAATGGTGTTACTACTGAGTTACCTCCTGATGCCAGTTTACGATATCAAATTTGTGGTGCTTTGTTGTGATCTTTGTGTCCCATCACCTATACTCCTTTCAGCAGCATGAGTGACATTTTTGTTGGTTGTTCAGGGAAAGGTGTCATTTTAGATCATTAAAACAACAACAAAATAAATATTTGGTTAATATGTAGTTTAAGAAGTATTTCAACATATTAAATTGCTTGGTCCATGGCCAGTGACAGTAAGAGACTTTAGGGAGGCTATGAATGAGCCCCTGCCCAGGAAAAGTCATGAATCACACTTGCAAAGGTAATGGTAACTTTTTTATTTCAAATTCTATTCTCAGATTCTCTCATGAAGATAGAACTATTAGATTGCTCTAATAGTTTGTTTTCTAAATGTCAGTCCTATTCAGGGTTAGGTAAGTCAATGCAACTTCTTTCCACTGAGGAACATAGTTAGTTGTCACTGCAAACGTGCACTTAAAAATCTTGTGCCTGGAGTACGTACAAGTGGCCAAAGTCCTGACTTCTCAGGATAATTTTGTTCTGTACTCAGTTTTAATCAGTGCACATCTGTTTCAGTGGACAGCTTTCTGGTATATTCAACATTCTTGGGGGGAGTGTGACGATTAATTTTGATCATTCATCTGTCTTTAATTTTGTGGTTAGAACATACCTCTCTCTGTGGTAGAGTAAAATTTCTCTAAATGTCTTGGTGGGGATGAGGGTAAAAATTCACTAATGCAAACACAGCTCTTGTAGCTCTTTGGATGTCATGTTATATCAGGCTCAAAATTCATTAGCTGATAAAATCTAACAGACTTTATCAGATAACATGAATCTGAAGAATCCTGCATTATTGAACAAGGTGAATGCAACAGAATCTGAGGAAAAACAATACATCAAACAGAAATCTCCCAACCATCAAGTTTTTCAGCAGAGGTTAAGGGGAGAATAACAAATTACTAATAATTTATATTAATTACAAATAAATTATTTTTTGTTCTGGTAGTTACTTTAATAAGAGCATTAAATTCCAACTAATTCCATCTTACAGGAGATTGGTTATTTCCTTTCTCAGTGCTTATAAAATTTTATTTTAAGTTGGGTTCGTTGTCATCTCCCTGGATCAGTTTCCTTTTGCGTAAAACACTTCAGTTTCTGCCATAAAATTTTCCATGAGGTATATAACAATTCTCTTCCCAGAAGCTCAGGGCAATGAGTTCTACAGCCCTTGAGTATCTTTCTTAACTATTGCAATACCATATCTGCACACAAAGAGCAGAATTACTTACACAGTAACACAGTAACCTGAACCTTGCCTGCCTTAGCTGACCAAAGCTATTTAATAGACAAATACTTCTGAACAGGCCATTACCTAACAGTAAGTACTCCTTCCCAGCAACAAGTATGTTGAAGAATATCCTTCAGGATATTCCCTTTGAGAGGAACCTAACTTCTGTGCTTTGTCTCAGGGGAGACCATTTTAAACTCTGTTGGCTTGGGATCTAGCTCTGATAAACTCACCTTATCAAAGGTCTTCCAATAGTTATTGCAATAAACCGCTGTGTTCTTTGTCACTTCTCTACCAGAAAAATTCTGTAAGAAGCTCTTCAGATACCACAAGTGGAATCTACTGTTTTCAGTGATTATTCCTTTTCTGGTGTTGAAAGAAACAAGTTCACATAGGCACAGATATTTGTTTCTACTTTAAGACCAATGGATTCTCTAAGTTAGTTTTGCAGAACAAGCAGTCAGATCTGATATCTGTCCATGACTTCCTGCTTCTGCCAAAACTTTCAGAACAGGTCAAGACTTCACTGCGACAATCTTCAAGACTGTAATTTGAACAGTAATAAGTGCAGAGGTATTTATAAGACCTCTTAAATTGTGAGGGAGTTGTTAGGAAGCAGCAAGGGCTGGCTGTACCCTAACAGAAGGGACAGAGCCTGACTTTACACCAGACAGGACAGAGATCTCACATCTGGGGTGCCGTCCCACACTATTTGAGCAAGGTGAGTAGACAGACCTGGAGTCGCTCAAGCAAGAGCCTAGATTTTCAAGCAATTTCATGGTGGTGATGCAGCTCTAAGATCAAGCTAGGAAATTAATCCATTGATCAGAATGATGTCCAGTGATGATGTCAAGGCATGCTTTTACCTCTTACACTATCCATGTTGACAAGGCAAGTGTCAAGTCAAGCTAGAAGTCATTCAGAGTTCAGATCACTGGAGCCCATGGCCAAACACAAGCACAGCTACAGGCAGGAAATGAAGACACAAGACAGACCTTAAACAGGGCTTCTATACTTCTGGGCAATCATATGAATGTGTGTGTGTGTTTGTGTGTAGCTTTTTTGAAGGCTCTGGTTAGACTGGTCAGGGCCATGAAAACCCATTCATACGCTCAGGAACCTGACAGTAAGAGTCCCATTCCAGCAGAAGTGTTGTCACATCCCTAAGGGTTCTGGAGTCAGAAAGGACTGTAAGTAGAGTGGATTAGTTGTGAGTTTCCATAGGACTGTTTCAGGGGACACATAGCCAAGTACAGACTATAGAGAAACAGAAGAAATCATGGAAAAATTTGGGCTGGGTAGCAGAGCTCAGAGTGCCCATGAGGTTCCTAAAGGCTAAGTGGGCTTGAGAGAAAACAGGGGATGAGGGGGCAGAAATTCATTCTACCCTTGACAAGATTTGGGTATGGAGCAAGGCAGAGGAGGCAGGGGGAAGGAAACTCTAGGAAACATGGGAGGAAACCTGGAAACCTAAGCTGCGTAGGAGACCATACAGACTTTGAGGTGATGAGTATGAGACTGGAGATGTCAGATGAAGCTAGACAGGACCATTAAAGCCTGTCAGTACACTCAGGAACCTGACCATGGTGGGACAGAGAAAGAAAACCAAGGATTTTTAGTCTGATCTGAGATTTCATAGGTTGCAGATATTTGTAGTGAGAACTTTAATCTGAGATGTACAGTTAAATAGCTTTACCAGGAATTGTTCTCAGGATGCAATATTCTTAAAGACAAACACTTAACAGGCCCCAGATGTCCCCTATTTGTCAGGACAAAAGTTTAACTACTGTCATCAGTATTTACCTTCAAAATTCTTCCTCTTACACCAAAGCATATAGTTAGGAGTTCCCCTATTGGTGCTTTGGACAACTCAGAGCTGTAAGTTCCAAGTACTAAGTGGTGTCATCTGTTGTCAAAAAAGCCCCCCAAAAAACCAGTCACAATCCAAGTTTGATTTCTTGTCAGCAACTAACTTAGTAGTACAGTTGCTATGGGCTAAGACCCAAAAAACCTCAGAATAAAATCAAGATGCATTCATACTTCAGAGGTTTCAGAGAATCTTCTAAGCCTGATGCCAGCTATGAAATTTGGAATCAATTTACTCACAGCCAGTCTCAAATCAATGCTATAAGGCATGAATACCAAGCAGCTGTTACATCAACCTCTTCCCTTCTCCAAACTGCAAAAATGTTGCTGGCCACAGATTTGGAGTTAGCATTGCCAGAGCTATACTTTCATGGGTTTGTGTATCTTTAGGAGCAAGGAGAGTCTCTACTGAGAAAGCAGGGTCTGCCCACTCATACACAGAACTTTACAATTACAGAATGAAAGACTTAGCTATTCTTGTGGCATTCCAGGCCACAAAATAAATCTAATTAGTGAGTTGCTCTTTTTTGCTATTGTTTTTTCCCCATTCTGTTACAGGCTGGTTTGGACATTCCTGGTAACATTGGCCTATCTTTAAATCCCAGACCTTCTTTGAGGAAATCAGAATGAGAAGGCTCTCATGACTTGATTTCAGTATCTTATAACCTTGTTGTTGATGCCTTAACTTTTAGCTTTCATGTATTTCAGATTCTGTACTGCATTAGTATATAACTCTGAAGTTCATATAAAGTGTTAGCAAGTTCTCCTCACAGTTTAGTTAGACAAAACAATCCTTTTCCAGCCTGAGAACCAAGGACACCATTGCAGCTTTGGGCCCAAAAAGTATAAACAACAGCAAACTGAGGAGAGCAAACTGAGAGGATGTGACTTTGTAACCTGAAGTTGTAATTGGACAACTAACCCCAATATATAAATGGACTAAAACTTACAAAAGTGTGAAGATGTGTGACCTGACATCCATCTTGGTTGTAGCCTTGGCAGGTTCTTGTACTGCCCAAGGTGTATCCTTTGAGGGCCTTTTAATAAATATGTACTTTATTCCTTTAACGCTGTCTAGCCTCTGTTCTAGGGAGCCTCTCAAAGCATCACTGTCACAATTTTAATGCCAGTCTACAGTCCAGGTGGAGATCCAAGCCATTTTTTCACTTTTTCTTTATTAAC
>VWZN01017209.1:73750-103506 GCA_013396955.1 Regulus satrapa
AAAAAAAAAAAAAAAGGTGCAGAATATTGTCTCTAGCAGGACAACAATCCCCAGTGACAAAAGTCATGGTTTTGCTCCCTTGTATTTATAGCAGGTATGAGAAAATAGGAATTGGTTGTTGCTGAAGTATCTCCACACAGTGAATTATATGCACAGTTTCTATAGTCCTGCAAGGGCAGCACATCCTAACTGTGCCATATATGATATTGGTAGATACCCCAGAGCCACGAGGTGACTGAACTGCACAGAACCAACATAATTCCATCATTGCTGATCTGTTTTAATTTTGCACTTAGACACTATAGTATGAAAAACACATTTGGACAGGTTGTGCTTTACATTTCTTCATGCTTACATTGGTATAGATGGCCTATGGATATAGAAGGAAATTTATGTGGGAGGAAATGTTGACATCAGCTGTCATATTTTTTAGAAGGGGTCAAGCGTTAATCAAGAGAGTCCAGGAATCAGGTTAGCCAGAATTACCCCAGCTCACAAACAAGAGAAGTCAAGTCACACAGTCTTAGATCAGTAAAGGGCATCACTGGCAGCCAGGATAAAGACACTGTTTGCAGTAGGAGCTTGGAACAAGGAACAAGAAGAGCTATAATAATGTCAGGAGCTAAAAAGCTAGAAGGCAGTTATAGCATGACTGGGGAGCTGAGGAAAGGGATTCAAAGACCTAAAAGCACCTATCAGGTATGTAAAACCACAAACACCAAAACTGTAAAACCTACAATCCACACCTCAACTGCAAGGCCTTATCAGCTCCTTAGTTTTTTGAATAAAACTATTTACAGCCTGTTAGACTGAAAGCCAAGCAGTGCTTAAGTGGTCTGGTCACGATGTGCTAAAGAGGTTTCAGTCCCTACCATATGCTTACATATTTCATCCACCTTTCATCGCTGAAAATGCCCTCTACCATGAATTACAAGAAAACACTCTTTTGAGGTATTGGACTTTATGTTCATAGAAGTGGGTAAAGGACAACTATTGAGCCAGCTTTACTGCAGTCTGAAGTCATAATGAAGGCTCTAATGAGCCACCCGTGATCATGTGGTGAGTCCACCTGAGACACTCTTTTGCAGCTGCTGGGACTGCTCTGGCTGCTAGAGCTTTTTCCTCCATAGTTAGCTAAGAACACCTTCTTCAAGCTGTTGTCTGACTGTTCTTCACTTCTTGTACTTGAGAGTTTCTGTCAGGGTGGAAGTGCTGCCCAGAGGAGGCAGAAATAAATTACTGCTTTCCTGCCCTGCTGATACCACTCCTCTAAGGCTTCCTTGGAGAGATAGTGGAAAGTATTCTCTGCTTAGGAGAAAAAGAGATTGTGTTCGTCTGTCAGAGGCACTTAATACCTCAGTGTCTAAATACCTTTCTCAGCTTCAAGAGGAGTTGCTTCCCCCCCACCCATCCCTCACAGTGTTCGGAGGGACTCATTATCAATATTCTTAAAAAAACCAAACAAACTATTAAAATCACAACATGGGCTCAAAACACCTGGCTGGTATAAAATCTAACCTCTCAAAGTAGCAAGTAATATATTCTTCCCATTATGATAGCTTAACTTGCTACTTTCTCCTAGATTGGGTCAACTCAGTGAATTTTATGTTTTAGAGTATGACTCCTCAAGCTTGCCTTAAAGATTTTTTTTTTTTTTTTTTTTTTTTTTTTTTTTTTTTTTGTGTAGCAATTGTGTGGCAATTTATGATTTTATAGGATAGGAAACATCATGAGTTTACAGAAATTTGGATATTAATCCTGCAGTTCTAAAAAACCTCTAAATAAACCAGGAATTTAAGAGTCAGTCCTATTGCTTTAAACACTCTTCTCTCGTACCTACTGATTCTGCTTAGGTCCAGGCACCCTGAACATAATTTTTTTACACTATATCAGGAGTAGGAATAAAAGGATGTTTCTGTTGATTCAAGGGGCAAAAATATTGGGACAAATGTCTTTAGGGAAAGAAGATTAGAAACAAGGAGCTTTCTCCTTTCCTTTCCTTTTTTTTCTCTCTTTTCTTTCTTTTTTTTATATACTTTTTTTTTTTTTCTTTTCTCCCTCATAGCTTCCAGCTTCTTCACACAAGAAGATCCCTTATCTCTTCATTTTGATATTTGGTCTATTGCTTTGCAGGCAAATACCCTGTGGCCCTGAATATGTTTTTCTGTGCCAAAATCAAGTTTTTGTTAAATTTAAAAGAAAAAAAAAAAAGGTTTTCTTAAATAGAAATTTTCATCATTTTCCTAAATATGATTTTTCTGGAAGAAATGAGAAGACATAATGAGAGTTTGTAGAACATTAAATGAAAATGAAATATGTAAAGTTTACACATTAATCTACATAAAGGCTTCTTCCATCCTGTGGAGTAAGGTGATTTTGTTTTATGTGGAGAAGGTGGAGTCTGTAACGATAATTTCTTTAATGGGATTTGCCGACAGCTGAGGTGGGAGGTGTGTCCTCCTCTCTGCCACCTTCCCAGAGCCCTATGTCTTTTAGGGCATGTTCCCACATGTTCACTCCCCTTAAAGGTGTTTTGCCTGACTTGCTCAGCTGTCTATTTCAAAATTTCTTACATGTTGCTTTCCGGAGGAGTTTAGACATACTCAAGGGGGATGATTGCTTTTAAACTCTAGATTTCGAAATCAAAATAGTAGAAGCCTAGGACCTTGATGCTGTATGAATTCTTCAGTGCTGTTCAGGGTCTTTTTGAGGGGTAGGCTGCTGGCGAGCTACTTCTAAATCGGACACACCTTTGGGTTGGGCTATTTTGGAAACTAAGTAATTGATGAGGCTCAAGGTCTGCTAGAACAAGTGATTTTATTGTGTGTTCTTACACATACTTCAATCAGCTGATGCAGTTGACTGACAGTCTCCTCTGTAAGTAACTGAGGGCAGAGCAGTGGTGACTCGCAGTGAGCCTTTCCTGACTTTTTCCCCAGGTGGGGACTGCGGGTTTACAGGCAGCTAGGCAGGAGAGAAAAAGGGACGTGATATGGGGGTACCTTTATTTGGGGAGAGCAGTCCTTTCTATTCCCGGATATGGAATGGACTAAGTCAGAAGCTGCAAGGCAAAAAATCGTGGGATAAGCATCTGGATGAAATCTACTTACTCCAGCAGAAAAGGTACAGTGCACTTCAGCCTTCTTGTTCTTCTCTTTCTTCTGCTGCTCTCCCTATAGCTGATTCTCACTCCTTCCCCTTAGGCTTTTCTGCCAGTAGATAAACTTTAAACAACCCTGGAGCACTTTTCTCTATCAGATTTCTTCTTTCAAGGTGGAATGCTTCTGGAGTTCCAATCTTATCTTCTTTCACAGGTAGATTTACCAGGTTGCAATTGGATTACCCTGAGTGCAGGACTTAAGTCACAAATTAATAATGTATTTTCTTGTCTTTTCTGCTTCACTGGTAAAGCTCACAGGAAAATCCACGAAGGTTTGTTTTAAATTATTATTATTATCGTTTTTATCATCACTATTATTTTAATTGTTATTATTAGGAGTGTGTGATGTATAGGCTGCAGTCAGCTGAAATAGCGGTGCATTTTTTTTTTTGTCAGGATTTTCCTTTCTGTCTCTCTAAAGGTTGCTCTTAGTGTGGGATAGAGTGGGCTTAATGTCGTTGAACATTTTGGGGCTCAGTCACCTCCTCGGTCAGAGTGTGGTTTCTCAGCCCTGTGACCAGGTGTCAACATATACAGTGACTCCTCTTAGACCTTAGGTTATCCAGAAGATTGTCTGTGTCTTCCCATGTGAACACTGAAGGCTGTTACTGCTGTGCAGGGTTGCTCCCTCCACACACAGAAATATAGGACTATTAGTGGAAATACAGCTGGATCTGGTTTTCATTGTCATTTCTGCATGCACAAATGCTCCAGTACTCAAATAACAAATTGTTTCCAGTTGCTTGTAAAATCTCTTTTTTCTTTCCCCACATAACTCTGTCTGTGGGGACAAAAAGGTGACTGTGTGGGACAAAATCTATCTATCCATACATATATATACATATATGTATACAAATATACAAAGAAGCAGCTTAAGAGGGACAAAAGTACCCTTTAAGGAAGTAATTATATCGTGATCTAAATTCTGATCAAGTAACAAAGCCTGTTCCAGTTTACTTCAGAGGAGTGGGACTTAAATACACTTAAAATGGGAGGGAGAATGGGAACAATAGTATATCTGTGGAATGCTGAAGTGTTTACATTTTTATGTGTTCATGAAAAGCATCACAGGTAACTGCAAAAGTTCTCAGACGATTCTGTAAGATCCAAACTATTACAAAATAGAAGTCTAATTATATTAATATATTAATTGTATTGATTATATATGAATGATTAATGCCAATAGGCAATACATTGTAATACATTATTTTTATGGCTATAACATTATCTTATATTATTATTAAACTTCATTATTTTTAACTCAAAGAGATGTAGAAAGAAGCTCTGCTGATCTCTGTCTAACCTCCCACTTGGAAGCTGAACTCTTGTCAGCAAGAGATCACATTGTATAATCTCTGTCTAGTTCAGTCTTGAAAGCTTTCCAGGACAGATTCTGCCATATCTTTAGGTACCTGTTACACTGCTCTAGTAACTTCCTAGGGGAAGTGTGGGGCTTTTTCCCCCAAATAGTCAATCTGAACTTCTAAACTCATAACTTTTTATGATATTCCAGTCCCTTGTTTACCATCTGCTGTTGCCAAGAGGGGTTTAGTCCCTTCCTTTTTTTGTTGCTCCCTTTCACGTAGGCTACTGCTAGCTTGCCACTGGGCTTTACTCATTAGTCCTCATTAGTCATGTGCTACAGGCCCATGAAGATCTTCTGTGTTGCTGCTGATGGATGGAGGAAAACAGAAAAAATGTTAGCCAAATAAACCCTTCCACATAAACTTCTCTTAGATCACTATAGTGCAATCCCACTGGCCCCAAAGTTAACTTTTCTGTGTTTCTTTATAAAGCTCTCTGTAGAACACATGCAGTGTGCACAAAATTCACTGTGAAATCAGGGTTGCACGAGGACAAGATTGTTCCCTACCATTTTAGGTCTATGTGCTTCCCACAGCTTTCAACCAACACAAATTAATCTCCTGCTATTTGGGCACAAACTATGTCTTGCCAATATTTGAAAACTCTTTTCCTATGGAGGGACAGGACCAGTTCTTCCTCCTATTATCCCACTCTCCTTTCTTGTCCCCAGGGATGCTCATTGCCCCAGGGAAAATGAACATTTTGCAGAGGACTGGAATCACTTTTATTGCTTTTGCATTTTTAATTATGTACAAATAGAAAAACACAGCAGGAAGACCTTTGGTGACTGGTGTGTGGGAACTACTCCTATGAAACCTCTGCTTTTGTGGTAAAGCTGTTGTAAGCCAAATGGCCTTTTGCTGCATCCTGTCATTTTGTGGTATAGTATTGTGGCTACAGCTTGAGTTCTTCTTAGTAAAAATGGTGTTGGAATGCATACAGTAATTAGCAATGATTAAATTCTACTATTGTCTTATCGAATGCCTCTGGTAAATATATTACTATTTAACGAGCATTCTCTGATTGCACACAGAAAGTCTGCAAGAGAAGAACAAGGCTTTTTTTTCTGCCTGATGACTGGTGATAACACCTGAAAACTAATTGTTTTGGTAGTTGTCACCTTGCCTAGCATTGATGTTTATTCTCTTTCTTTGTGTGGAACAGTCCTTTGACTCTTACTAGCAGTAGATCTCAGCACTGTTCACAGAAAAGAATTAATGTTGCACTGCATAATATTTCACCAGGGGAATCCAGGTCCAGAAAATGCAGTACAATCTCCTAACACTGAAGAGGACTTTGAGTTTATTTGGTCTTAGTCTTCTGTTTTGTCTCTGTTGAAGACTCTCCTTTTTAAACAGCTCAGTGTGGAGTCCCAGAGACAGTGTTCACATCTCATGTCCTCTCTAGAATCATCTTTGGAAGCAAACTCTGGGATCTACACAGCCTGAAGCACATGAACATAAACCCTCAACATAATTCATAATGACAGACAACAGAAAGATGAATACTTATGAAAATTTGGGCCTGATAGAGGTGAAGAAGAATCACATGTCTGTCACAGTGTAATAGATCTCCTAGAAATTATTTTCAGTGCAGAAATGCGAACAAATTCCTCCTAGAATGGGATTCTAGAAATTCTACACTATGAGAATTGCACTGTTCATAAAAAATAAGCAATATGTAAATTAGAGCAAGTGAGTACATGGTTACATTACCTATGAAAGTATAACAATTATGTAGTATTTTTCCTCCTGCTATTGCCTGTATTAATAACTCTGATTGATAACTAGTAATGCATTAGAGATGCCTGGAACAAGTTTACATAACTTGGAAAGAACTATGCTCATTCCAAAGATATCACAATAAAACATTTAATTTCCAAATTATTTGGTGGCTCTTTACTCTCCCAGACATATTAGCGAGGTGCTTTGCTTACCCTGGGAAAAGTGTCACAAATAAAAAAGCAGCTCAGCCTAATGCAGGTAAATTGGACTGTGTAAGAGTTGTACAGGGACACAGAGAGCCTTCAGCTTCTACATAAATTTTCTCAAGTTGATAGTGAATGAGATGTCACCATAGTTTGACTATTCATTTTTCTAGACAACATTACTGAGTTTTCATCCCACAATTTAACATAGGATTGTCCTGTCTTAAAATCCACAATGCCTGTCAGTATTAATTGGTTTGTTTGCTCCCAAAGGTGTCAGTGCAATAAAGATGCCAGCTTCCAGTTCCAGCACTTCATGTGTAGCTTGTTTCAACATTGCTTCTGAGTAGTCAAGATGCAAAGAATAATTTGCTGCTGCATGTAAAATAAAATCAAAAGCATCAATAGCAGCATTTCTGGTCTTTTCTTCTACTGATACATCTTCATCCTAATGAAGGTTTTGAGACTAATAATGGAAAACAGTCTCCCTAATTTCACAAGTGTAAAGGTAGTGTTTCCCCAGCAGTGCACAAACGTACACACACCCAATCTCAGCCTAAGATGTGTCTCAGGCTCATAGATTTAGGAAGTTGTTTGATTTCCTAAACTTGGCCATAGGTTTCATTATAAAAAAGAAAACATGAAATGTGTGCCTTGAAAAAAACTCACCCCAAATTAAAAAGCTATTAGAGAAAAAATTATTAGACACAGGATAAGGAACACAACCTGGAATAAAACTGCAAGAAAACTGAACCTCCCATATTGAGGAGGGATGGAAGTTTTGATTCAGAATGAGGTTATATATCAGAGAATAAATATGTTTTATGATAATGAGTAACAACTAACAACTTTTGAACCGTTAAAATGAGATTGTTCTTATGATGATCTCAGATGCAGAATTTTTTAAGAAGTATGCTAATGTAAGCAGAATGCCCTTCTGGAACTGACTGATTAGGATTTCTATTGTGGGGCAGATAGTTAAATATCTGAAGGGATAAGAATTCCCTATCAGTTTCTTGCTAGTAATATTGGCAATTATTAACCTGTTTAATTTTTTTCCAGAGAAGTTCTGTTTACTCTCAGCTGAAGGGGCTTTGACATACACAAGCAAGAGGTCCCAGTTAACTTGCTGAGTCTTGTTGCTGGTGCTGAAGAAATTTGCTGACCCCGTTGATTGTCCAAGCCCGTTATCTGGCTCTTTTTCACTTAGTGCAATTATTCCCTAACTCCTTCTTTGGCATCTTGCTAGGTGGTTGCTTTGATTCTCTTTCAGCTGGTTGGCTTCTTCTGATCTGCCCTCTGCTCTCTTGCAGGCTTTCAAATATTTACATGCACTTGCTAACAGAAGGAAGGGAGAAGATGAATATCCTCTGGGAATTTCATGATTCATTCTGGAACATGGATATTCTGAGCACAACAGGGAAAGAAAGAGAAAGCTAAAATAATATCCTGATGATGAATTTATTGCTTAAGTTAAAATAACTGCTTTAGAACCTCAGGAACTGACTCTATATGGACATAAAACTTGAACCTGGAGACAAACTTAAATTAGAGCAAAGAAGAGGAAAATTGCATATAGTGAAAGACTTAAGTTGTAGAATCTGATAAGGGAAGAATAAAAAGAGATGCTTCATTGTACTTCTGGTGAATTCAGTCTTGAAATAGACTCTTCAAATTGGCTGTTGTGCAGGCAGTTCCTATGTTTAATACATTTCCTTGTTCTGGAAGAATAACCATAGCAATCCAAATTCTTCTTTTTATAATGAAAATAAGACTTACTTATCTTTGTATTCTCTATCTCTCCATAAGTGAAATGAGCAGGCTGCACTCCAAAAGAAGGGCTTAAGAAACTATAAACTTGAAAGGCTACATATTACCAGTTGAAAGTGCTTGCGAAATCTTTAATCTTGTTTAGAACTGTTTTACATGACTCCCTCAGAATCTGACCTACATTTTATCTTCTCTTTGTTTCACAATGGATTTTTGGGTGTTCCTGATTTTGCTGTCACCTATATTGGAAAAACAGCTCACGGCTTCCTGAGCACATCATTGAATCATCTGTGAAAAAAAATTTGGCTGATAGCAAGGCATGGTCAAGGCTCACTAACTTCTTCCACACTGACACGTTCCATAGCTCAGTAGGAAGAGCCCAGGAGCACATCCAGGTGGATACTCTTGTGGTTTTCATTGCCCCTCAGAATAACTGGTTTGCTATGGAGCTGTGCTTATCCTAAACTGATTCTGTAAGGCAGCATGCAGTCTGTCTAGTGTTACGAACTTAACTTAGCTGGGTAAATCAGGAGCTTATATCCCTTGATTCCATAGCTGTTGAAAGGGATGAACAGGATTAGAAGAGCAGCTTAACTCAGATGTACTGAATTGATGTCTAGATATGTCTGCTGAATCATTTTCTGAAAGCCAGCCTACCCTTTCAGTGACATAATGTACTTTATGGAAGCTAAGCATCAACTGCAGGCAGCTCTGTTGAGAGACTTAAGTTATGGATTTTGCCAGCTGCTGCTTTGACACACAAAGGGGCCAAGTAGTAAAATGCAAAACTCCTGCTGTGTTTGATCTGTGAGGAAGAAAGCTGGGTAAATACATAGTAGTTAAATAATTGAAAAATGTTTTGAAGATTCTAAATTCAGGTGACTTCATTTAATTTTTTATCTGAGCAGATTTGCTTCCCCTAGATTTTGGCATTTATACGCTCAGTACTGCAACGTATTAAAATTAATTTATCATTAGAACAGTATGTTTTAAATGAGGTTAAAATGTTTCCCCAATTATGACACAGAAAATTAAATGAGAGTAAAAGCATATGCTAGGAACATGTAACTCATGAATCTTTGAGACGTCACAGATAGTGTGCCATGACCTTTGATGACATTTCTGAATTTTTCTTCTAGTTTGCTCTTTGGGCCTGAGATCTCTGGCATTTTAAACCCATTGGAGGTTGCTACAATAAAAAGAAATGTTTGACAATTTTGCCCTCAGTTTCCAAAAACTGAGCATAGTGGTTTTTTAGGTGCCTTCCTTGTAGCAGTATCGTGATTTAATTAGTTGTTTACAAGAACTTTGGTCGTTTTTGAGAGAAAGGCATTGTGTTTGTGTCTTCCCATGTCATCTCTTGCCCAATCCTTCCTCCTCTCTGAGGTCATTTGAGGGATAAAGGCCTACCCAGTAAAGCATCAACATATTAATTGTAGCATTGTTTATACTATTGAAACCCCACCTCTTTCCCACATCCTGCCTCTGAAACTTGTATTTTCCAGAAACACAGAGTCTTTCTCAGCCAAAATAGTGGCAGAGGTGGCAAGCTGACTTCACTAACACTAAATCATATGACTTTTGCTTAGAGTGCCTCTTTAGTTCCTGTTTGTTTGATCCTAGATGCAATCTGCTCATCAAATCATCTTGCCATTAGGTACTAATGAAACTGACGCATGAGTAAGCTATAGAAGGAATACTTCCCTAACTGTAAGGCGTGTGAAGGACATGTAAAAATATCTCAGAATGGCTTCATTCTTTGTTGAGGGTGGTTCTTTTCATCCTGAATATTTTTATTTCTTCTCTGCTCTTAAGGTTTTCTAGTTTAGTTTCTAGTGACTTAGATAGTGGGGTGTTTTTGGTGACAGGAAGTGTTCATTTTGTGGAATGATAAACATGGTGTTCAGTTATGCTTCTATTACTTGTAGCCCATGCCCATTAATTTACACTTACTCAAATGATTTATATTTATCTGTATAATTCTGATATTTTTTGTTTTGCTTTATCCCCCAAGTTTTTTTGTCTCTATGTCTTTCTACTATAAAGGATGGCAGATTTCAAGTGGATTAAATCCAGAGATAATGGCATATAAATTTAGTTTTGATTCAAGATCTTGTTGTTCATAAAATAATTTAAAGCAAGAAATATATATTCCTGTGAGCCACAGAATTCATGTTGTCTGTTTTCCTATTGTTTTATTGTTGAACTCTCCTGTACTTAAGATGTGTGAGTTGTAAGATAACATTTTTTTCAATGGGCTATTTATATTCTCTCTGTCTCTGATGTGGGTTTTGTTGTGGCTTATAACAGAGTTATATTCACAGGTAATGTATCCTCACATCAACATTACCATGTAATGCAAAGCACCTGTTGCTTTATGTAGTATTTATCCCCAAAATCTTGTAACTGAATAATGCCAGAATACGTGGAACATCACCAGGAGGAAGCATTTACTGTATCTGCAGATACATGGTTTGACTAATGTATTTGTCCCACATGCTTCTTTGGGGAGGTGTACTTATGACAATTATTGCCAGCTGTTAGATTGTAGTAAAGGGACAGATAGAAGCTAGTAGGAAAACAAGGGCTGGTGTTATCCTTGTTCATATCAGCTTGAATTTTTCATTTTCTGCTGTAATCCTTAGACTTATTCCACATCACACATTGCAGCCTGACCTCAGCCAAGCTGGATAATTAAGATGAAATTAAAACGTCTGTACTAGAAAACAGCAGGGGTGAAATAAAGCACAAAATTTTAATTTGAACAAAGATCTAAAACTGAAATGGTCTTGTTGGGAGAGAGGAATCTTTTTCTATTTCATACTGAAAACTCAAAAGAGACATAATTTTTTATTTTGGTTTGAGAGTCTTTCATTCTCTTTAATCTTTATCTCCCTTATACCTATCATTCTTGATTTATATAAAATCAAGAAATCAAAAATTCCACCCCAAACCACTTTTTAATTTATGAATTAAAAGACAAACCTGAAAATATTCAAGGATAACAGAAATATTTACCTAAATTTTGTAGATTTGGTTCTTTCTTTTACTTTTGTGTGGCCAACTTATTATTTCGAATATTGGCAGACCTTTTTTGGATGCAGAACAAACACTGCAGGTAGCTCTTCAGGTACTTATACAAATTGATAGGAAGACCACTTGAGCCTTCTCTTTTCCAGGCCAAATAGTCACAGTTCTCTCTGCCTTTCCTCTTTTGAGATATGCTCTGTTCTCATGATGGAAGACTCAAGGACATGCTTCAGCTATAAGTGGACCACTCTGTCTGGAACTTGTTTGAGTGCATGCTTTTTCCCAGGACATGAACATATTTTGGTTATCAACAGTTTCCTCAATTCTCTCAGCACTAGAGAAAAAAAGTAGTATAGCTAAGCTGTCATATTTTTCTTCACAAATTTCTATGTGGAAGAACTGTATTTCAGAGCATAGTCTCTTAATTACAGAAAGTGTTGCTAGAACATGGAATTCTTGTTTGCCCTTTTCTATCCACTATGGGAGCAATTCAGACAGTGAGCTTTTCTTAATTTATTGTGTGAAGAAACAGCTGGATTTTTCTGGCTCCTGAGGTAACTGTCTACTTGCAGCAGGGCTTCAGTGACCCATCATTCACTATTATCAGTAAGCCAAGAGAACTGCAGTGTGATTTTAGAATTGCACCACTCTGCTTTTTCTTGGTGGTTTTGTTTGTTTGTTTGTTTGTTTGTTTGTTTTTGGGGGGTGTTGTGCATTCAGAGAATACCTCAGGTGTTAGATGTGCATTGCTGATTTTTCAGTGAAAATGTTCAAGATTCAAACTGTCTTGAGCAAATACCGTGCTAGAGAGAGGCACCATATGTTTGACTTGGTTCCTTATCAGATGTTTTTTCTTGGCTACAGGATCTGGGAATCCCCGCTCCTCCAGGCTGCCAAAGAGAACAACCTTGCTGCCATTAGGAAACTTCTCACTGATGTATCATGTGATATCTATCAGAGAGGTAACTGGGATTATTTGAAAAAAACTGTTTTCTATGGAAGGCAAGAGCTTCCTACAATGAGTAGCTTTAGTTCTCTAAAACATTTGCATCAGCAGACTCAGATGACTTAACTCCATGTTCAACAGCTTTGCAACAAAGTGAGTTTTCTGACTTAGTTGTGCTCATTCACTTCATGCCTGAGGTCAGCTGTCACTTACAGACACCTGCAATTTCTGCTCAGTTTTCAGATTTTGTTGAAAGACAGAGACTGTGCAGTGTACATGTGGCTGTACCAGGCACTACTCATGGGAGGACATAGCCCTCCTGTAATTCCCCACCTCAGCGAATCTATTTCTGCTTTTGTCTCATACAGCTGAACGTCTTGACAATTCTCATGCTTGTCCTACTGTTTCTAGGAGCAGTAGGAGAGACTGCCCTTCATGTAGCTGCCATGTATGATAACTTGGAGGCAGCAGTGGCTCTGATGGAAACAGCTCCTGAGCTCATCAATGAGAGGATGACATCAGAACTTTATGAAGGTAGTATCACTGGGAATGAGGATGGGCAGGATTCCCTGCAGGAGGAGAGAGCAAGTACTACTTGTGCATTTGGGAAATCGGCTTATGCTCTTCCTGGTTCAGTATGTTGCTAAACTGTTACACTGCAAAACCAACATGTAAACGGCTTCTGACCTTTCTTGGAAGGTGGAATTATATTAAGCATGAGTGCACAGATGTGCAAACATGCAAAGGCCTTGAGAAGGGAACTGCAAGGGATTGGAAAGGGATTGCAAGGATATATACAGTTTGCTTTCTGACGTACTCATTTGTTAAAAAAGGGCTATCTGCCTGATCTCCCCTGAAAGGGGAGTAGTTATTTGTTTGAGAAAGTAGTTATTTGGTTGAGAAAATGAATAACGGGATTAAAAAAATTCTAAAGCCCAGTTTGAAGGATTAGAGGATGTCTTTGGGAGTTTTGTCTTGACCTTATCTCCATTTCTTATCAGGGAATGCATAGTCAGTCTCACAACTTTCTGTTCGCTTCCCAGAAGAGTGTGGCATGTCTTGATTTTCCCTAGAAAAAAAATCTGGAAAGTGCACCTTGTTGGGGCTTTTTGTAAAGTCAGTTTTAATAAATTAATGAAAATATTTAAGTAGAATGGGACCTCTGAAAAATCTCTATCACAGTCCTTTGCATACTGCAGGGATAACTTCAAAACTAATTCCTTTGGCTGCTGTCCATTTACCATGACTGACATGTGAACTGTAGCCTGCTGAACCCAAAGTTGCTTTCTTGAAAGACAAGGTTTTGTTTCTGTGTCTTGCAGGGCAGACAGCACTACACATAGCAGCAGCCAACCAGAACACCACGTTGGTGAAGGCTTTGCTTAAGAGAGGAGCTAATGCCAGCACAGCAAGGGCTACTGGGCACTTCTTCAGGCGCAGCTCCCAGAACCTTTTCTATTTTGGTAAAGCCTTAACTTTTCCCCGTTCTGCAATAGGAGGGAACCAGCAGAGTGTGGTGAGGGGAAATGGGGGAGCCTTACTTTAGTCCCCATCTAAAGTGGATAAACAGAGGCTCTTATCTCCAATTGTCATCAAATGTACCATCAAATGTACATTTTTTAGCAGAGAGCTTTTTTTTTTCTGAGTATGTGAATGTTATGTGAATATCAACAATACACGTTTTATATATTTGCATGTATGCAAATAAGTATATATATTGTATAAAAATTGTAATTTAGTATCTTCCTAGCAGCAAATTACTTGTCAACCTTCTTATGGAGGTAAACCACTGAAAAGAACATTTATTCCTTTTAGTGTTGTGTGGGACAGGGTTTTTTTTTAAGCTTTCTGATTAGGATGAGAAGTGGGGTTAGAAAATTTACAAGCCTAAAGTAAATCCTCCTTTCATATCCTATGGCTTCATAGCATGGATAGCTTTCCCTCAGCATACTTCAACCTCTCCTACCTCCTGGATCCTTAATGTTGTTTCTCCTCATTCCTTTCATTTCAGGAGAGCATGTTTTATCATTTGCTGCCTGTGTGGGAAATGAGGAAATTGTGCAGCTGCTCATTGAAAATGGAGCTGACATTAGAGCTCAAGATTCTCTGGGTATGTGCTGTGGGGCTCAGTGAATTTTATAGAGTGGATCTGGACATTTTAATTCAGGCTGTCATCCATGTGTGCAAATATTCTTCTCTCACTAGAAACAGCTGTGGAATGAGACATATGAGGAAAATAAAAGCCATCAGTCATTCTCAATCTTTGCACAGGGCTGGGCTATTCCAGATACTTCATTCAGTCTGCTTCCTTCATAGGTAACACTGTTCTTCACATCCTGGTTCTCCAGCCTAATAAGACGTTTGCCTGCCACATGTACAGCCTGATACTTTCCTATGACAGGAACAAAGAGGGACCAGGGTCACTTGAACTGATTCCTAACAATGAGGGGCTTAGTCCATTCAAACTGGCTGGAGTTGAGGGCAACACTGTGGTGAGTTTATGTGACACTGGTACCTTGGTACAAAAGGGAAATGAAGACTTTGAAATAACATCATTCAGAGCAAGGGAGTTTGTGCATGTTCTTAGTAGGTAGAAGATATGTAACAAGACTTTTTTTTTCCAGAAGTCTTATGTAGGTATCAAAAACGCTTTATAAGAAATTTATTTATCCTAATGAAAGAAATTAGTGCTGAACAAATAGATATTTTCCCCCAATTTTTGAAGCATTTGTGTTAAACAGTAATTAACAGACACATTTGCCCCAAGTAATTTTTTTATAGGCTCACAGAAATGGTTGTCTTAGTTGTCTAGATTTCATTACTCTAAATGTGACACATAGGAAACCTCTTCAAATACCCACAGGGAGTTATTAATAGAAAAAATCTTAGCATTTAGTGTAAACCCTCATCCTTCCACTCACTGAAAAGACAAAGGTGGTTAGTGTTTCTTCTGTAGATTCACAAGGGACAGGATAATTTCCCTTGTCACACCTCTTTTCTTGTAGAAGAGTATTAAAACAATTTTTTTCTAATCAACATGTAATTCCATCTGAAGTCTGTTGTCAGGAACTATAACTGTGTCTAGTACCTTTAGTAGTTTGATTAGAATTTAGAGTAAAAATAACTCACCCTTTGCATCAAGCATGAGCTAATAATCAGATAGGAATAAAAAAAAAATTCTTAACCTACTGTACGTAATTGTTCCCGAGAGATATGAGAACCACAACAGCTACCAAGGTCAAGGAAAATATATCATCATTAAGGGTTTTGATCAACTTTATTTGTTCTCATTGCAAATCCACTTTATACTGGAAAACTTCTGATATTCTTGCCCCACTCTTCTTTTCTCCTCAGATGTTTCAATACCTTATGCAAAAGCGGAAGCAGAATCTCTGGTCCTTTGGCCCCTTAAGCACTGTGCTGTATGATATCACAGAAATTGACTCTTGGGCTGAAGATCAGTCCTTCCTTGAGCTCATAGTATCCACCAAGAAGAGAGAGGTACTGTGGGCACCACATGCATTCTGTGTGCAACCATGGTGATTATAGAAGGAGAGGAATGATGAGTTTGAAAGTTCAAGCTTACGGATACAATCCATAGAGAAAGGAGTTTGTACCATGATCTGCAGAGGATACGTGGAGTATAGGGGTACATTCATGGTCTGGCTACATCTGATGCTATATATGCAGTTTCTTCTGAGGTGTGAAAATTGAAGGTGATTGAAAGAACTAGGTAGGAGCAAACTACAGAAAAGGGTTTTCTCTCAGCAGGCTCAAAGATACACTAAGAACCTGTAGAGTAGCTCTAGCAAGTATGTTCCTGTAACACTGATTAACTCTCACAATATCCCTATGAGACAGGAATACATTCAGAAATCCTAAACTGGAGTGCATTTAAAAACCACTAGTTGTTACTGTTCCCTTCATTTAATGACAGGCTATGACTCAAAACAAAGTGGGCAAATTATCTCTGCTGTAGGCTGAAAAGCTTGTAAAGGGATTAATAAGACCAGAATAGCAGAGTGTAATGGTGAGCTTTGATAGATCTCCCTAGGACTTTCAAGGTACACAACCCTATCAGTCGTAATGGCCTTAAATAATCCTAACAGGACAGGAAATGAATCAGAAGACACTTCAATTAGCACAGTTCTGCCCATCCTGTATTATTTACCCCTATCAAAAATTTAGTCAAATCTTTGTAACAAAAGTTCTGGAGAGCTTTGCTATGGAGCTGGTATGTTTATGGAGCTGTCATTTGCTCTTACATTAAATCCTCTAAGTTTCTATGAGTGGGGATACATATGGAAATCCAGTGGAAAGCAATCCATGTCAAAAAATATAACAGGCTTAGAAGTTGTCCACTTAAGAAGATTAAACCATAATCCTCAAGAGAAAGCACAAAATTTGGCCTCTCTGTTATCCCAAAACATTCATGTAGTGCATGCAGATCCAAGAATCCTAATTTCAAAAGAGAAGATGTTCCCAAATATCAAGAGATATAAGGATTTATTTTCCAGAATGCTCCTAAATATATGCAGTTGCATTTTTTTGATGCATAACTAGTAATTCTTTTTTGCACTTGATATGATTGGCCCAAAATATTTGTTGGCTCTCTAGCAGGATGTGATGGGCAACCCCAACCCATCATCCCCTCCCAGTTCAATATTGGCCTAGATAAGCAGCTTAGCCCCCCCTAGTCAGAAGCACGTTCCTCTTGTGTTAAGGGGAATGCATACACACATAGGTACTAAGGCATATTTTCAGATCCCAAAGGGGTTGAAAAGTAAAAAAATAGAAGGGAACTAAGCTACAGAGAGATTATAGTAAGCCTCAAACTTGTGTTTTCCCTTTGAAAATGAAATTTACTCTCCTATGCAAAGAATTCTAGATTACTGACCTCTACAGAAACCAGAACACCCATAGGTGGATTCTCTCTCATGCAGTTTTGACCCTTTATGATATTTTATATGTCATTCAAGAATTTTGCCATATCCATTTATGGAAAAATTCCCTGCATTTTGTGCACTCAGCAATTTTTGGCTGACTAAAGGAAACAGGTCATTGTAGCAAAAGAAGAAAAACATTCAGAGTCATTAAGATGTTTTTCTTTAAAGTAATCCAGTCACAACAATACGATTTACATTTTCTTCTCACTGCAGTGGTCCCTAAACAATAGAAAGTAAGTCTAGAAATATTTAATAAAGTGTGTGGCTCAAATTCCTAAGTTGTAAACTACACCCGTCTCTCGTACTTATGCTCTGTCAATCTTCTAGTATAAGCTGAAGGCTTGATATAGGTGATTCAATTTATTATCACCCAGATAATAAAGCAGAAACTTAAAAGGCAGTTTTTTTTATATAAGCCATAGAGCATCAGACAAGGACAAATGTCTTATAGAAAAATGTTTCAGTTTTCTTATTTTGAAACATCTGATACAGAAACTTCTATTGTTGTACTAACAGGAATATTCTGTCATCCTCAGTTCTATGTTCCTAAACAGAGGACAAATTTATTCCAGTGTCTAACATGCTTTTGTTGTACTTCCCACCAGTACTCAACAGTTGTTCTCTGCAGGATGTATTTCTTTTTTCCAAAACTCTTCATTGTCAAACTGAGTAAATCCCACTAGAGCATTCCACTTTTGCAAAGTAAATTCAGTTTTGTAATGCTGAATAGGGAAGATGAGAATAGTTTGCTAACACTCTCTCAGAAAAATCTGTGAATGCTGTTTATGAAACAATGCACTTTTGGCAATTAATTCCTTCTTTCTCTCTCTCTTTCTAAGGCACGCCAGATCTTGAGTCTAACACCTGTGAAGGAGCTGGTGAGCCTGAAGTGGAAAATGTATGGTCGTCCCTATTTCTGTTTCCTGGCCTTATTCTACATCCTCTACATGGTCTGTTTCACCATGTGCTGTGTCTACCGGCCCCTGAAACCCCGAACAGGCAACAGAACCAGCAGCAGGGACAACACAGTCTATGTCCAGAAAATGCTTCAGGTACTGTGACTGTGGGAGTCAGAGCCCCCATTGGGCAATTCCCACCTAACCCACTGAACTGGAAAGTCCAAGCCTTCCCCAGTCCCCAGCTATTGCAGCTGTCCTCCTTCCCTCTTTCAACCAGCTGACCTTTGTCAGGGAGGAATAGGAGGTATGCTCTGTTCTCCATTGCCGGGGCTGGGCTGGTACCTCTAGCATTGCCAGGTCTAGTCATGTTTATTATAAGTAAAAACAGCTTTTCTTCTCCCCCATACTCTTCTAAAAATTACTTTCACTTTCTTTAACATTTAATTATAATTTTCCTTTCTTTTAGGAATCGTATGTGGCATATGAGGATGAGCTGAGGCTGGTGGGGGAACTGATCACAGTTATTGGAGCTGTAGTAATTTTGGTCCTTGAGGTAAGAGGAACAGCTACACAGTTTCAAGTTTCATCAAGGCAGATTTTACTTACTAGACAAACATGGATTTGTGCTCACTCCTTGGTAGGTTTATTTGCTTAGTCTGAGTGCTTTAACATAGGTCTAGGACAATAAGCATTGCTAACAGTACCTGTTAGATGAGACAGAGCCTATGACAGTGTCCTAAGTAAGACTCCAGGTGCCAAAGAAGCAATTAGAAGGATTGGTCACATTCTCACATACTGTCTGCAGGGAAATCCACAGTTCCTGTTAGCACCATCCATGGTCCATCTGAATCCAGCTGTTGCTTCACCCAATACCCAAAAATATTCCTGTGTTTAGGGGTGATGAGTAAAGTGATTTCTGTCCAAAACCAGAAAAATTTATATTTAATTTGTGATCATTTACTCTATGTACTTGTAATAGGAGTCTTTCTCAATCACTGCCCACTTGATTGTATTATAATAGGAAATAGAAGATTGAACCTTTTGTGAGAAAACTCAAAAGATGATGACAGGAAGAACTGAAAATAAAACAGGTCCTGTAAACAGCTTTCTGCCTATATGGGGTGCATCAAGCACAGTGTATGTAACCAGCTGGCCAAAGGAGGTCATTGTCCCCTCTCTGTTCTGCACTGGTGTAACCTCAGCTTGAGTGTGGTGCACAGTTTTGATTCTATGGTATATTCCAGAAGGACAAGTCCTTCTGTCTGTGCTTAGTCAGGACTCTGGGGTGAAGGCTACCACTAACAGAGTGTGATTTATAACAAACTCCTTTGATTCCCCAAGAAGGTTGTTTTGTCTTTGTTACTGAGATACCTATCTATGACAAGTCTCTCAATCTGCCCAAGCATTCTTAGATTTTTCAGCAACCTCTGTCTCATCCCAAGAAGAGCCCACCTGGCTCCACCATTCTTATTTTAAAGTGGCATAGAAATTGATCCATCAGAGGAGTTGTGGCTGACCCTAAAAATCTGTAAATATTGGTGGCTGCCGTGACATTTAGTAGTATTATGGAAACTGTGTTCTTAAGTTAACAGCATGTCTCTCTCAGATTCCAGATATCCTTAGAGTTGGAGCAGCAAAATACTTCGGACAAACAATCCTAGGAGGGCCTTTCCACATAATTGTGTAAGTACAGAACATATTGAGTCTAATAAATATATTGTCGATCATTTTCCTCACTGTTCTCTTTTGCCAGATAAGTCACTTTCTCCATTTTTAGAGTAATCGTTCTCGGGATTTGTTTTTCTTAATGGCTCGACTGATATTTCCTCTACTGAATGTTTCTTTGCTGTCTCTTCTTCTTGCAGCATCACATATGCTTGCATGATCCTGGTGACCATGGTGATGCGTCTGACCAGCACAACTGGGGAGGTGGTGCCCATGTCCTTTGCCCTGGTACTGGGATGGTGCAATGTAATGTACTTCGCACGGGGCTTCCAGATGCTTGGACCTTTCACCATCATGATTCAGAAGGTGTGAGACACAAACAAATACGGCCTATCTTGGCACCTCTTTGCAGATAGGGAGAACTGTTAGAATACTTTTTTCTCCCTCCAGACTATTTGCTTAATTTTGCATTAATGTCAAATGGACAAGTTCCATTAATGTCAAATGGACAAGCACAGAATGTTTTAGAACTTTCACATTCTCTCTTTTAGTGCAAAGGTTTCCTTTAGTCCACTCATGTCTTAGGATGTGGAAAATGGCACTGTCACTTGGTGGAACAGTTGGGCCTCATGGTGGCTCTGTCTTTGCTCTGCAGATGATATTTGGAGATCTCATGCGCTTTTGCTGGCTCATGGCTGTGGTGATATTGGGCTTTGCATCAGGTGAGTCTACAAAGAGAAAATAATCATATGTTACCCCTGCCAACTGCTTTGGTATGAATTAAGAGTGTGGGCTTTGATTTAATCTGTGATTGACTTCTGAATAGCTGGAAAAACTGGAAAAACTAGTGATGATGTTTAGCTTCTATTTCTCTGACCATGGTCACTTTCCCAGTACTAACTTCTGCTCTCAAACGATGAATTTGGTTTTCAATTCTTTAATTTTCCAGTGTAATAGGATAATTCAGATAATTAAAATATTTTAATATATTTTAAAATCAAGGTTTAAGAACATACTGCATTTATGATGTTTGTCTGTGGAAAATTAGATTAACACACATAGCTTTATTATATCCGCAAGGATTAAGAGATCAGAACTTTGAGAAATAAATAGATAAATAATCAAAGTAAATTTTGGTCATTTTATCATGGAGAGAAGTGATTCTAATCAGGGATTTGTCCTTGCATAGAAACACATGCAGGTCCTGTCTAGACCAATTTTTTTGTCAGAATCTCTTACAGGTTTCTGTTTCTCCTTCTGGAATGGGATCCCTGCTGTTAAACTCTCTCTTTTTTTCTCCTGGTTTCTTTCTTCCAGCTTTTTACATCATCTTCCAGACAGAGAACCCTGAAAACCTTGGGCAGTTCTACAACTATCCTATGTCACTGTTCACCACTTTTGAGCTGTTCCTCACTATCATTGATGGCCCTGCAAACTACGATGTGGACCTGCCCTTTATGTACAGCGTGGTGTACTTTGCTTTTGCCATCATTGCCACCCTCCTTATGCTCAACTTGTTAATTGCCATGATGGGTGACACCCACTGGAGAGTGGCCCATGAACAGGATGAGCTCTGGAGAGCCCAGGTAATCTAGCTAAGATGGGCATTCCTACCTTATTTCAAATAGCAGCTAGAAGCTATCAGCCTTTCTTGTCCATCGTGTGTCCCCCTAGATGTTTGTTCCCTACACATGGACTCACTACTTAAATAAAATTGAAGTTGCATCTTTTTTTTGCAAATTGCATTGCTGTGTAACTGAGAGTTAATTTATAATTATAGGGATTGAATGAGAGGGGATAGAACACTAGGTAATGATTACAGGAAGGCCAGAAATGTCTTTCAATCCATTATAAGATGTTGGCCTGACTGTTTTTGTCAAAAGGCAAAGAAATTCAACCAGTTCTATAGCTATTAAAGAGGAAATTAATTTACTATGCTTTTCTGTGAGAAAGCAGTCAGACAAATGGTTAAAATTAATCATGTGGGCACAGTGTCAAGTTCTGATGGCAATTAAAGTGGGTATAGATACTGTCCTCTTCTTAACTTGCAGTTAATTACCCTAGTAATTTCCATGAGGTATAAAAGGAAAGAAATTGAGCAGTGTTTTAAGATCACCATTAGTTCCCCAAAACATTTAGGCCTAAATTAGTGACTGCCTTATTTGAAATGGAGCATTGACTCTGTAATTTCCTTTTTCTTAAGGAGCTTTAGTGACAATACACTATGGGTCAGTGCCTATAAAACAAATATTTTTGAAAGAGAGTCTGATTTTTTTTCTAATTCATCTTGAGTTTTTTCATCTTTCTCATTCCAAAGGTTGTTGCTACTACTGTCATGTTGGAGCGGAAACTGCCACGGTGCCTCTGGCCTCGCTCGGGAATCTGTGGACGGGAGTTCGGGCTGGGGGACCGATGGTATCTCAGGTGAGTTGTCTTGGAGTGTGCACATGTAAATATCCAACAAGAAGAACTAAATGTATGGTTGTTAATAAAGAGCCTTTCTTGTGGCCTTGAGAGCGTTTGAAGTGCTGTCCTTACAGAATACAGACCCAAATCTGTTTTCTGTCTGTGACTGATAGATAGACAAACACTGTCTCTCTCAGAAAGCTCTGCTGTACATTTCCTTGTGAAATCAGCTGATGACTTCTCATCCAGTAATCACATTGGACAGACCCCTGAAACTGCATTAGTTATAAGACCTGAATTTTTCATTCAAAAAGAGTATCACTGAACTTCACTGCTGTGCTTGGTTGGCTGTCTCTGTCCCTTGGGTAAATGAAATGGCAGAGGCAGAATCAATTTAGCAGTTAGCTGCCCTGTGAATGGCTCAAAATCAGAACAGGAATAATTAAAGTCAAAATTTCTTTTTGAAGTGGATCTAGTAAATATGTTATCCTTTGCCATGACAGCATCAGGTGCAAAGGCACAGGTCCAGGATTTCAATTTGGGCACTGAACTAAAAAAACTGTCTGTACTCCAGATAACACTAAATTCCTCATTATTTCTGATTTTATGCCATGTGAGAAAAGAATTAACTTGTGGGCATTTGCCTTTTCTAGCTGTACTATCTTTTGCTGATAAAGCCAGAAGGGGGAGTGGTGGCTGTATGAATCATAGAATCATAGTCATAGAATCATAGAATATGCTCAGTTGGAAGGGACCCACAAGGATCATCAAAGTCCAACTCCCGGCCCTGCAGAGAACTTTCTGCAGGTTTTGCAGACAAACTGAGCCTTTTGGATTTTCAGATTTACTAGGAGAACAAGCAGACCTAAAGTGGTACCAATATGCAATGCTTTCAATCCAAGGCATGGAATTATATTCCAAGGCAATATATTGCAAGAGCAATGTCCCAGAAATTCACTGGGAATAATTTGGAATGCCAGTTATTCACTGAATGCTGTGAGAAGGTAGTGTTGCTGTGATTTAGCTCTGTCAAATCACATGGATGTTCATTATATATGTGTGGGACAGTAATTCAAAGACAATCTAAAAGTTATATAATTGGTGGAAGTGGAACAGTTAAATAAAGGCTTGGCAAGAGAGGACATCCTGAGGCTAGTAGCCAAAGAGTATCAGAGGAGGAAAGTCAAGAACAGAGAAAATAAATTAATACATGCATATATACAAGGTGCGCCAATTTCTTACAGCTGGTAGAAATAGAAAGGGCAAATCACAACTAGGAAATGAGTTAAAGGATAAGAAATCACAGGCAGACAAAGGTACTGAAGTCAGTGATGGGGATCAAGGTCTAGGAGATAAGTAGGCCTGGTTTTTTGAGGGCTTTTTTTGATTAGCTGGCACTTTTCTACTTAATTCAGTTTATATTTTCTAATCCTTTTCCAGAATTGAAGATAGGGTTGATCCCAACAAACACAAGATGATGCGGTACACAGAGGCATTTAAGGCTCAGGATAGAGATAACTATGAGAAAGGTTCAGAAAAGTTGGAAACCAACAAGGACACCTTGTGCAAGAAGGAACTGTCTGCTCTGTCACTGTCACTGTCACGGAGCACATCCAGAACTAGTTCTCACCGTGGCTGGGAGATCCTGAGGCGCAACACCTTCCGCCAGCTTTGTGAAGAGGTCGGTCCTGCCATGGACGAGGAGGTCTATGATGTCTAAGAAGCTTCTATTTTCACTCCACAAGATGTGAAGTGGCCTTTTTGCCATTACAGTTGTCTTCTACAGCTGTTCATACACTCCCCATCATGCCACACACGTTCATCAGTCTTGGAGAACTCTGCTGGTGAAGATTCTGTGAGCAGTTCATGGCATCTCTGCGATGATAAAAGAATGAAATTTTTTCTCTCTGACTTACAAGTGTCTCTGCAATTGCACTGATAGTTGCACTGAGCTGGTGGGCTTGTTGAGCTGTGTAATGCAAATGTCAAAAGAAGCCTGCAATTGGATTTCATAATTTATGACAAAATGATCAGTAAGCCCTCTTCCAGACTGTTACGGACAGTATAATCTTCCCCTCCAGTTTCACATAATTGCAAGGCTCTCATAGCAAAGGACTGAAATTCTGATCTGTGATTTGATACAGAACAGGAAAAAAAAAAACCCAACAAAATTCTCCCAAACCCTGCAAACCCTGTAAATGATCTCAGGAATGAAGGTAGTTGCTGACACTGTGATGATTGAAAAGGACTCTAACTACTCAGCTGTCATTCAGGGCCTGACAGACTTTGCCTTCTGAACAAAGGCAGTATCCATTAACTGCAGTTTCAACATTTCTGGCTTAGCAGGACTTGTTTTGGTTTGGTTTGCTTATTTGGATATTTTTATTGGTGATGGATGTTTCTATTTGTTTGTTTTAATTTTTTGTAACATGAGTGCACTTTAGGCTTTTGAGAAGAAGTGATTGCTATTCCTGGGAGGATTCTAGAGTGGGAACGTATTTTCCAATTGAGAGAGTGTATGACCTGGTTAGCTGACTTTCAGCAGTGTGAAATATCACCAGAGATATTTATCTCCCAACTAAGCTAAAGCTGGTAATTTGTTTTTTGTAGAATAGGTTTCTGAACCATAGTTCCCTGACTTATAACTGAGCCATCAAGGTTGAGTAGTGAGCTCCTATTTAACATGGGAAGAAATGGTGAGATGTTGGATAGATGAATAAGAGCTATTGCAGAGACAGTTCAGAATCTGGTGCTCTCTCTCTCTCTCTTTCTGTCTCTCTCTGAAAGTTTAAAACTATCCAATGAACAACTGAGGCATCCACAGTTTCCTTCCAGGCATGACACTGTGCCAGTCCTTCAGTTTATCTGTCTCAGGTCACTTTAAGAAAAATGAAGAAATGTTCAGAGAAATGGACAGTCATTTCAGGTTTTCTTTTGTATTCTCAGGAATGTGGAGTTTCATTCTAGTAGCAGAAGTTAAGCAGAAAGCAATCCATGGTCTTAACATTTCCTTCCAGTAGTACTAGTAACAGCAGCCTTGTTCTTTAAGAAATTAAAGACATCTAGCACTAGAGTTGAGCCAAATCACCCTGTGATAATCAAAGCAGACAATGAAAAAGCTGAATCCAGTGGATTTCTGATTGTATTGAAATAGAGCTGCGAACCTTTCCTACACCTTCTCACTTGCAAGTGCTGTAATGAGTATAATGATCTTTGCAATGGTGTGTTTTTATTTAAATATCCACTTTCTCTTACATGAATGTTTTTTTGTTGTTGTTTTTTGTTTTTGTTTTTTTTTGTGCTCCAATGGAAGACAGACAGAAGGCTGTCACTCTGGAATTCAGCTGTGTGCTTTTGAGTTGACTAATGTTACTGAATTGAAGGTGTTGCCCAGTCTCAGTCACTGAAGTGCTGTCAGTCCTTCCCAAAACCTTTGGCTTTACACTGGTGATCTGTGGAAATGGGAGCAATGTGCTCTGAAGCTGTGAAATGTTGCTCTGATTGTAAATTAATTTTATTTCATAGTGAATAGGCAATAGAAAGAAGGGGAAAACGAATTATTTCCAATGTTATCCCTGGCCCCAAATAAGGTAGACTTTTTAGTAGTTTGAAAACTACTAAAATACAATTATGATGGAAGCACATCCTGTTATTTCTAGAAAAGAACTACCCCTTGTGACAAAATAATGATAAAGATAATAACAATAATAACAATAACAATAATAATAATAATAATAATAATGGTAGTTTAAAGTACAAGCTGCGTAAGCCCTGATTCTGGTTTTGCATTCTTCTTCATTGCTAAAAACATTGAGAAATTTGATCCTAGAAATTAAAATAATATTTTGGCATGGCAGGAGGCAGAACATAACTCAGTCACCAGTGCTAGGCCTTTTTATGATTTTGGTATCTGCTCTCCAAATGCCTTCTTTCATAAAATTGCATCCTGTGACACTTAGCTTTCAAGCTTCCTGTGCAGAACCCCAGCAAACAACAGCATCAGAAGAGTGGGATTGATTTTCTGACTTTGGAGTTGCCTAATGTAAATAGGGTAAAGAATCATAGAAGGAAGGGACCTTTAAATGTCATAGTGCAGAAACTGAGCTTGCACATCTTCAACTGGATCAGGTTGCTAAAGCCCTGTTCAACCAGACCTTGAATGTTTCCAGAGATGGTGCATCCATCACCTCTCTGGAAAACCTGTTCTAGTATTTCACCACCTTCATTGTAAAAACATTTCTTACTGGCTCCTATTGGAATTTGACTTCCAGTTTCCTAAAATTACTTGCATATTAAGAAAAACAACAAAACACGGAAGAAAGACCTTGTGCAAAAGGGGACAGAATATTTTACCAATAGTAAATTGATTCCCCAGTCTTTTATTGATGATCAGTGATGCAGACCATTTGTAGAGTAATTTAATTTATCTGTAGGGTAAATGACTACAGAAGAAAATTAGAGGTGTGGAAATTCGGCAGATCTAATGGGCACATCACACCAGTTGTTTGAAGTACTAAATTTAATATCTAAATGCAGAATACCTACCCTCTTTCATTGGGACATATATACATGAAGTGCACACATGTGAATCTCAGGTGACGAAGTAACAGGAGGCACTGGAATAACCTTTGAGCTGTTTCAGTGCAATCTGGCTCTGACTCAGCAATAGCAGTGACTGCAGTCACGCAGTGGCAAAGCACTTTCACTGTAATGTTCTGCATGAATGTGCTGCTTCAAGATTTGCTTCAAGTTTTGTGCTTTTAAATGTAGTTATAGCCTGAAATTCTGAAACAGTATTGCTGCTCCTTGCTGTTGCAAGATGTCTTTCCTCTCCCTCCTAACAATATTGCAATGATTTCAAAGCAGACATTCCTCCCCTCCCTGAAAGTGCTAACCTCAAACTGTTTTCTACATTACTGAAGTTTATGATAATGTGATAAGAATGAATGTTTTGATCCACTTGCTTGTAGGTAAATGAGATCTGTTTTGCTGACAATAAAAATATGGAGTATCTTGACTACTTCTTTGTGTCTAAAATAACTATCAGGAGCCAATTTTTGTGTTTGCTTCTCTAGCAGCAATAATAGGCATTAGCTGAGAAATTGTTTGTAGTGTCACATAAGGGTCCACACCAAATTTGTTTTATTAAATCTGTTGTTCCACAACAATCCGCTTCAGGTATTTCTTTATACAAAGTTTGTATAAAGTTCCAAATACTGATTTCTGGTTCAAACTATGAACTGTCAGGACCCCATTTTTTAAAGTAATTTAGTGAAAACTGCAGGACAATTCTCTCTTCTTTGGAGAAGAAGTTGTGTTTTCATGTTTGTAGAATGATGTATGGTGGACAATGAGGCCATAGCTGCTTGAAATAAATTCCACATATATACAGAGTTTTCTCAGTAATGCACATGCAAAACAGGTACAGATAGCTCAGTTTTATAATGTGCCAGTGTATAATAATGGTTCACTACATTTGATGTTTATACCACTTCTTAAATTATTAATGTGATTCAAGTAGATTTTTTGAAAGCTTCCTAAATGGGAATGAACCAATTCAACAAATTCTCGCTTAATAGAGGATTAAGTTAATACTTAGAGCCACTAACTATTGATTTTGAGAATAAGGTTATCTTTACCTCTGAAACTACAGCATTTAAATCAAGCTCTCAGTTGTGTGCTGAGAACTCTCTGGAAAGAGTTCTGTCCTGCCCCGAGAAATCTACAGTCCAAGACAAGAAACTAGTGAAGATGTAAGCAAGCATCTCTGAGATGGGCCATATGAAAACCCTCTGGTATTTCTACTGTTTTACACTCAGTTGATAATTGCAAATTGTTTCCTCTCTGCTGCTCCAAAAGAAGCTCGCTCTACCATCAACCCTCTACATACATGAAAAGCTTGTCCTTAGAATACCTTCCTACTCCTTAACCAAATGCATTGGTTGTCTGAAGTTCTCCTTTTATTGCAAAGAATTGGCTGAGACTGTATGTTGGAAAGAATCAGGACTAGGAAAGAAAGCACTGTTCTGTAAGCTCAACCAGTCTATAGTATCAGAATAAATGATTCTTTATCATCTCTGAGAAATTCTACATTAATCTAAGAATTTTAATATAAAACAACAATAAATTCAAGCTTCGAGGAGGACAATATCTGCAACACACTAATCAACTCTTTTATCGGTCTAGTCAAGCTGCTCTGACCAGCCACTTGGCAACACCATGTCTGGGTCATGGATGGAAAACTGAGGAGAAAGTGTTTTTTTCCTAGAATTCCCAAGGACATAGAAGGGAAAATAATTAATTTCTTTGCACTTCAAATAAAAGATAACCATATGACAAGAATAGGTTTTACAGAGGCACAAAGCAGATGCAGATGCATCTCTGCTCCTTCTGCACGTTGATGTCCATAGTGCTTCCTTGTATTTCTTTTATGACAGACATGAAACAGAATCCGATGGATTCAGATGAGAGTTAGGTCGATTTTCAAGCTTATAGTCCTATTAATTTGCTTTGTCTCCTGGTAAAAGTGCCCTGCAGTATTAAAGTAAGAGAGACTGGCTCATTCTAACATGATACTCTAGAAATAACTGCTGAGATGCTTGAGAATGCTGGCATACTTCTTCCTCCTGTGTCTGTGTTTGGGATGGGCCTCACCCACTCCCACCGGAAAGACTGTATGATATTCCACATATGAAATATTCAGGAAAGGATCATAAATGTCAGTGTGCAAAAGGTCAGCTACATAGCGTTGTGTCAACAGCTGGCATTGGCTGTGGACAGCCTGCACACACATATCAGGGTATCGATCTTCATTTAGAATGACCAACTGACCTTTAACAAACACTCATCTCACTGGGGCGGGGCTGGTGGAAGGAGTGGCTCACCAAATAGCAGATGGTGATCCTAGCTGCTCTCCTGGACTTAAAGCATAATAATTTCAACAGACTCATGGTCTGGTGGAACCTATGCTGAAGGAAGATATGTAGTCAGTCCAGGTTTTTTGGTTGTGCTAAGATCTTTAGCCACCAACTTTTCACAACCAGCCTCAATGCTCTCCTCCTATTCTCTGTGAAGGGCAAGGGATAGAATATTTTGAAATGCTTTTAACATATTGTACCAATGTGTTTGCATCTCTTTTTCACTTCAGAGAGGAGTTACCATTTGTGCCTTTGTTCAACATTTTTCCTTCAAGGTTATTTGATGCATAACACTGAACACTGCTCAGGTAAAGCAAGAATCATTGAAAGTGATTTTTGAGCATTTTTAAGATGACTTTCCAGTATCAGTAGTTACTGAACAGGGTGCTGGGAGAATCGGAAGGAGCATTGCCTTGGCAAATTACAAAAGCAACCACCATGGTGCTTCTCTTCTTGACACATCAACACAAATGATCTAGTGTCAGAACTACCCACTCATAATACACAATAGGTGACCTATTTAATGACAAATAAATATGAATTCTGAAAAGTGAGGGCATTTTTGAACCAAAACACAACCAATCACTAATAAAAGGAAACGGGTAAAATGATATAGTCAGGAACTCAGTATCTTCTTTGGAAGATATATTCTAAAACCTTAACTCTCCAGTACTTTCCAAAGATTTCAGTCCAAAGATTCAGGCATATAATTGAATGCTAAATAA
>VWZN01017211.1:10915-61308 GCA_013396955.1 Regulus satrapa
GCTCTCGCTCCCCGGGGAGCGGGCGGGGGACGAGGCCCCACCCCTGGGGCGGCTCTGCCCGCAGAACTCGTCCAAAGCGGAGCGCAGAGCGGCCTGCGCTTCTCCTCTGCCCTCCAACGGGCGCCGCTTTAACGAGAAAGACCCAAAGAAAGCGATTTCCCAAATTACACGCTGGGAAGACGGAGCGGAGGGGACAGCCCCTGAACCACCGCTCCACCCGAGCGGGTTCGCTCCTGCTGCCTTCCTCCCCGTCTGCGGGTAGGCACACGAGAGGGGACACGTCCGGGAGTGAGGAGCGCCCCTGGGCAGGGCTGTACGGAGAGCCAGGGCCCGTCCCGGGACGGGGGCAGACGCGGCCGCGCGTCCTGCTGCAGATGCTTTGTTTGCCCGTGTATCTCACGTCCCTGCAGGCTTCGTGAAACAGCCCCGGACAATCACCCAGCCCATCACCCAGCCGGCCTCCTGCCGCAGTACCGTGACACTGGGCACAGCCGGAGGTCACCCAGGGGCTTGACTCCCCGGGCAGCACACCCAGGTGCCCACGCAGGAGGGGACACGGGTGTGCTGCTCGCATGGCGAATACCAAGGGCATGACACGCTCGGCTCTGTGCGTGCTTCAAGCCGAAGCGCTGGCAGAGCTAACAGGCAAGAGGAGTGGCTGTGCGATGTGGGCGCAGCGTCCTCGCCTCCAGCCGGGGTTTTCACCGGGAGCAGAGACCTGGCTGGAGCCGCCGTGCACTCGAGGAAAGCCGGCGCTTGGTCTCGTGGTGCAGCTGCAGCAGCGGTATCAGCACAACAGCGAGGCTTGAGCAGGAAGGCATCTCAGCATCCGCAGAGAGCTAGCAGCCTTTAAAACACGGGTGGGAAATGGGGCTGGTGTTTGGTCTCTGCCTGGAAATGCTGCACGGGCCAGCCCCGAAGAGCTGTCCTCCCTCTCCCCAGACTGCGCCTTAGTCCCCTGCCCGTTCTCGCGGCATGGAACTTCGGTTATACAAAATATGTTAGTGAGGCTAATGGGGATTCTGCGCAACTTCTGTTCTGGAGAGGAAAATCCTCTGTTGTTGTCTAATCTCATTTCTACACCTGCCAATTTTCCTTTCCCCTTCCTGTCTCCTCACCCTCTTCAGAGCACTAATTAATATGCAACTGCCTTGGCCATGCCATGTCCACTGAAAATCTGCATTGAATTAAATGCTGTGCTTTCTTGCTATCTATCTCATTGTCTCTGCTAATCATATCCTTAATTAAGAATTATTAGCTGTTTTTAAATGTGGGACTCCCAGTTGTTAGTGGCTTTTTTCTTAAACTACAAGTTAGCAATTTTTAAATGTGATCATGTCTTTAATTGCATAGAAATAAACCCCCATGATCCCAAACCCTTAATCTGCCTATTTTAGGATTTCTTATGGCTGCTTACCCTGATAGCAGAGCATCTTCCATGTGAAATCAGCCTTTTAAGGCATATCAAATTAGGTTCCAGATTACAGTGAATAAAAAAAAAAAAAATATAGGCCAAAGAACATTGAAAAATGTGTGACTTACCCAAAGGTATCCAGTACTGGCTCTGTCAGAAAAAAATTCCCCAGGAACTCTGACTCCTATTGCCTATGCCAAGCATTTGTCTGCACTGATACAATTAAAGACAAAATATTTGTGGTATTGAAGGATTATTTGACAAAGATTTTACTGCTATTGTTGTTGTTAGGAAACAATTTTCTGGTAAGATGCTTTGAGGGGAATATTTTCCAGAAATTATTTCCCACCCCTATTATCTGGGCTGTTATTAGCTCCAGCGAGTATTTCAGGATAATGCTCCTAATGGAGTAGTAGAGGTTTTAAAATCTCTCGTACACAGATCTTACCATTATTTTTTGTTCAGGAAGAGAAAAAGGTCAAAATTAAACCACAAGCCTCTTGCTATAGAGCATCACCCCTTCACAAAATCCCTTCTTCTTTGACTCCCGTGCAGGTTTGAGGATACCAACCTCTCAGACAGGGCAGGGGGAGAGGGGCTGTGCGCACAAGAACTCAAAACTGCTTTAATTATTGATAAATATATTTACACAAGAACACTTCCCCTTTAGGGGAAACATGAGTTACTCATGCAATTACTCAGGTTTTATTGACTCAATACTGTCAAACCCCTGGATTTCATCGCTTTAATACAGAGAGCATAAACATCTATTTATTTAGCAGGGGTTGTTTGTGAAGTACCCATAGGGTGCCCTGTGGATTTGGGAGGGATGTCCACCCTGGCAGCCAGAGGTGCCTCGGCAGCTCTCGGGCCGGCAGCAGCAGCCTGGGGCAGGGCAGAGCAGAGGTGCTGCTCACCGGGCAGGCTTGCAGGACCCCTGGTACCTGGGTGCCTGGTGGCAGGGGCCCCCAGGGACCGGGGAGAAGAGCAGCGTGCTTCGTGCCTTTGTGGCTGACATCGGGAAGGCCTGGCTGGGCAGCACCTGCTGGTGCACGGGGCAGCTGCCCCTCTTCTGCTGCAAAGAAGAGAAGCAGAGAAGGCCCTGCAGAGAAAAGCCCGGGGTCAGTCAGCACAGAAGGCCTCCAGGGCACCCTGGCAGAGGAGCTACCACCGCAGAGCTGCTGGGGGAGAGCCCTGGCAGTGCAGGGGATCACAAGGTGCTTCTGCTCTGACTCAGGCAGAGTCTGACTCAGCCCCCCTTTTTCTCAGTTCCTTTACTCCCTGCCCCTCCGTGTGCAATTTGGGTCATTTCTATATGATTTCAGAGCAGGTTGGCAGCCAACCACAAGGTGAATTCGCAAACACAGACAACGTTTTGAATCTCTTTAGCCGCTTGCTTTCCATCTCAAAAGCCTGTACTGATGGAAAATGGCCCCTGGACAGCTGTATTGCACCAGAGCAGGGGTCCAGTCCCTATCTTCTCCCCATCCTGTCAGAGGCCGTGCGTGGTTATCCAACAGAAGGGAACAGGTAGGAGAAAGTGGAGGGGTCCCTTGGTCCCAGCCCAGAGATGGCCAGAACAAGGCTGTCTCCAAAGCTGCGTTTCTGAACAAAGAGCCATTCGCCAGGGAAACACAAGGCAAGATGAGAAGGAGCCGAGAAACACTTGGGCACAGAGAAATCCTTGCGTGAACTAGAGCTGTTCCCTGATCACCACACTTACCAGATTCTCTCCAGCCATGCCTGTTACCCTGCCCTGGTGCTGTCAGCTGTTAGTCTCCCAAACCACCAGGCTGGATACATCATCATGTGCTCACTCAGGCACTTCATGGCCCTCAAAAATAACAGTGGGCATGGAAATAGACTGATTAGCAATCCTTGGTGTATTTTTTGACGAGTGTGGACCGAGACCTCATTTTGTTGTTATTAATCTGTATTGCAGGCGGTGCTCACGGATGAGGCCAGACTGTCATTACTGTTTTTACTAATGATTTAGCACACTGGGAGTCTGCTAGGTGCTTAGCAGAAAGACTGAGGCAAGGTCACTTCCCCAGCGTCCTTTAATGGAAGCACACGCTCTGGTGTGGTCCTAGGCTCCCCTGCAGACGGCTGCAACAGGAACTGCAGGGGCACAGCACGCTCTGCTGCCACCGTGCTGCTGGCCTCCAGCCCTGTCTGAGCAAGGGTGAGAGGGATTTATGGGGACCTCAGCCACTTTCTGAGTAAAACCAGCCTTTTTTTTTTCCTTGAGTCTCTTTGTTTTCAGAGATGAGCCTTTCCCAGTGTGATATAGAGCCTTGCCCTCCTCAGAATGTGTAATGCAGTCATAACCTTGTCTGCAGCATGCAGCCAGCTGACGTGTTCGCCATGAGGGATTTGCCTCCTGAGAGGAGCTGTGCAGACAGAGAGTGTGAGCACAAAAAGGTTCTTTCTGGGTTAATGACAGATTCAGTGATGGTGAAAGTTCACACACATAATAATGCCAGGACTTTCTGGACTGGGAGGTTTATCACAAAGCAATAAAAACGTGTCTTTGATAGCCTGTGCTGGGTTTGACCTGGGCCCTCTGGGTGGACAGAAGCTCTTTCACCACTTGGGCCCTCACTGGATGCAAGAGCAGCAGGTTTCCCAGTTTTCCCCAGATCTCCTTGATGACCTGTTGCTTTTCTTTTCCTTAGAGGCTTAGGGAGGACTCAGCACTCACATATCCCAGCTTCATACTGGTCAGGGCTGGAGATGCGGCTCAGGAGTCCAAATGCAGCTCCAGTTCTGAACTAAGGGAAGCTCAGCCTGTGCTGAGGTGGTGGCCAGGTGAAGCGCAGTCCCTTCCACCCTGGTTGCACTGACAGTCTCTTGTCCATACCTGTCCCTTGTCAACATGGGCGTCCTAGGCAGGTTCGCATGGCAGAGGAGGGTCCTGGGTCCAGCCAGCCCTGGCCTTAGAGGCTTTCTGTGAGTAGCAGGGGTTTTCACACTGTTTTGCCTGGGCTGGCTGAGCAGGGGCTCGTTAAGCCCCCCAGAGCTGCGGGGCACAGCATTATGGCACAACGGGGGCAATCGGTGCCCCGTCTGTGCCAGGCACCGTGTCCTGACTGCCTGCCAGCCACGCAGGGATGCAGGACTTGGCTCCCAGCAAAGGAAGTGAATTCAACATAAAGCAGAGCATCCCCTCATGGGATTCCCAGCAGGGGCCATGCTGATTGCTCAAAGCAAAGCTTGGCTGCCTTGGAAGGGAGCCTGCTCCTACTCCAGGGTTCACACATGGCAGACCCAGCTGACCCGTACAGCAAAGCCCTGCAACAGCAACCAGCAAGGCTGATTCTACCAGCTTTGTTCAAACATCCTCCACCACAGCCTGGAGGAAGTTCTCCTTATGAAATCAGGCAGGATCGTGCTGCATGCTCTGCAAGATGCTAACTTCCCCGTGAGCAGTTGCTCAATACGTGTTTAAGTAGACAGGCCACCACTACTCGTTAATCAAAACAAATGGGAAAAGGGGAAAGCTTACAACACAACAATTGCTTTCAATTAGAGGATATGTCTATTGCCAAAATATGTCAGTGGGATTTGACAGACTACATTTTTAACTGTGTACTACTGAAGAACAGGCTGCACTAAAATGCAGCCTAAACTAAACAGGAATTTAATCCCCTTCCCTTCCTTCCTGCAGCATAATCATCAGGCTGTAAATATGTTATTACAGCCCATAGTACCCTTGTTAATTCCAACCATTTTGACTTACCTCAATGTCTTCAATATCATTCTTTCCCTTACTGAGCCTTCTGTGTTGATGCTCATTTTCTGCTTTGAAGTAAAAGGGTTAAGTGTGGTTAATTGTAAATTTGTTGTTTGTTTTATATGGCTTAATACAATCCTAAACATTTTGGTTAACATTTCACGTTGCTTTAAAAGATATACCATGTGGCACTGAGGTGGCTTGTGTACTTTTGGACATGTTGTATGCAGACAATGTGATCTCATTCTCAACATTTCCCTGGTGACCCCAACAGTTTTAAAGGCTTTCACATAGCTCAGGTACAGAAAACACATTCATTAGTCTTAGAGATAAATCAAAAGTATCACACAAACACATACATGTATATAAAAACTACCTATGCGCAAGTACACATTTAAAATGTCTGCAAGCCCTATGCTGGAATTGGTTGCATTTTGAATTTTGTAGCACAGGAGGAGAGTTCTCAGATGGTTCCAGTTCAGCTTGCAAAGATCCTATCCCTGTACAATCCACGTTTCCGTGCACAGATATGTATTTGTGTCTGAATTCATCACAAGTGCTGATGGGAAGAGTCACACACACACACATAGTTGAAACCAGTTTTTTATCCAGATAAACCCAAAGTGTTTTACCCAGCAGTGAATGTGACCCTGAAACTGAGCAGAATAAGTGGTAAAGCAAAGGGAGACAAAGTAACCAGAGCTGATATGCCTGAGCAGAGTGAAAAAAGCAATCAAATTACCTAAGTAGTAAAAATTACCTGTCAACACTCTGTTTTAAAGTATAAACCCCACACAGTTAGAGACTGGGGTACTTTTATCACTTGAATGCCAGCTCAGCTGTTCCATCTTTCTATCTAGGCAGTTGTGTCTGTGCTATTTCCCACCTATGTGTTATCACATTGTGCACAGCTGTGGAGTGTTTTTCAGGAATCATGGGTGTCCCTGGTGTGCCTTTTCTCAGCCTACTCTGCTCCACAAGGGGGAGAAGGACTCATACAAATCATTCTGCAGTCTTACATAGGGTGCAGAGTGATATCTCCAGCAAATTAAATGTCCCATTAGCCCTGCAAAGGCTGGGCAATGGCAGCAACCCTTTGCTTCATGGTGTTTGTCTGGAGAGCAATTCTGAGTTCTAGTGAGCAGCAAGGACTGATGAGCTGCAGGTGCTGCACTGCAGGTGACAGCCTGGGTGCTGAGCTCCTCTGCCTCTCCAGCTGAGGTGTGGATTGGCAGGATTTGCTCACCCAAGGCTGGAAGGAGGCAAATCGTGTGACACACCATCCAGCCAAATTGGGACGCCGTCAGTTTTGTCTCCTTTGAGACCCAAACCTGGGATTTCCACCTCCTGCAATCACCAGCATAACCTCCAGCCAGGGCAGGACTTGAGCCAGTCCCTCTCCCACTCTGCGGGGTCAGCCCCAGCCCAAGGCTGTTGAAATCCCCTCTAGTAAATGCTGGCCAGGGGAGGTGACCCAGAATCTGTCAGGGGTCGCATTGGGAAAACTTGCATTTCACAGCGTGCCTTGAGGATGTGCCACGGCCCCTGTGGTCCAGGTGCTGCTGGCAGGCAGCTGGGCACGGCCAGGTGTGCTCTGCGCCGGGCCCCGGCCCCTCGGGGGGCCGGCTGCCCTTCAGCCTCCCCGTTCACTGCCGAGAGGTGGGCTCTGCTTGCTCCAGCGGCACGCCTGTGCGTGATGGGGGAGCCAGGATCTGGAAGAAGCAGAAGTCTGTGCGGCAGCTCCACCAGCTCATTCTCGCATATGTTGTTTACCAGGATTGCAGCTCGCTGCTGTGAGGGGCTGCTTGCTGCAAAGCCAGATTAACAGTTTGTTGGGCAGAGCTGAGGGACGGGCTGGCTGGATGACCAGGAGGAGATGGATTTCGTTTCTCAGCCCTGATGGGGCCCAAGCCAGGCTGTGCAGTCCCACCCCGGTCCCTGGCTCGGGTACAGCCGGAGAGGAGAGGCGGCCTGATGAGGGGAGCAGCGGGAAAAGGCCTTGGGGTTGCACTCACTGCCCCTCCCTGGGGAGCAGCTGGCTCTCGAGATGTCTAGTGATACCACTCTGTTGAAGAAAGCTAGTAATTCTGTAATTTCAGGAGATCTTATTCTGAGCTTGTTCTAAAGCTAAAACAGACAACCAAACACTTCTGAGAGGAAGAGACCAGGACATTCATTTTCCAGCCCCAAATGTGAGACCCTTTCCACTTAGGAAAAAATCTTTGTCTCCTTATCTTTTCCTTTGCTGCAGATTCATTGACTAATTAATTCTTACCAGCTGTAATATTCATCTGCACTCTTAAAAATCAACCTTGTAAAAGTCTATTTGCTCACAGTGAGTAATTATTTTGGTGGGTGAATAATTTGTCTCCATGGAGGGGCTTATGTTTGGTTTATGCTTCTGCTGCTTAGGATAACACACAGTGCGAATCTGCAAGTTTTGTATAATTCTGTACTTTACCTAAGTGTTGAGGGAACTCAGTCAGGAATGGGTAATTTCATTTTTATTGTCCTTAACAGCAACTGAATAAGTAAATTCTTATTCAGTAATAAAGGAAAAATCAAATTATGTTCTGAATCTTTGCTTTTTCTCAAGATTATCCCAATAAAGGATGCAGGAGACAATGAGATGGCCAGAATGGGAAATTTCCATGGCAGATTTTCAGGTGTTTCCTAAAATGTTTTCCATTAAGTGTCCCTAGAGGTCCAGTATTTGTGTAATTATCTGAAGAAAGAGGTCTTGATTTTTCTTTCCTTCTTTGGTTTCCTTCATCTAATGGCTCCTTAAGGCTCTGCAACCCACTTGCTTCTTTACAGAACACAAGAAACACCATCCCTTGTTTTCACACTTCAGAGAAGAGACAAAAGAGACCTTTTGGCAAAATGTCAGATTGTGTGACTGATAACACTCCCCATCATTACAGACTATGACTTGTGGCCATGTTAGACTCAGAAGTGAAAGCAAAACACATACATTTTATATTGGACACTTCTCTCCATCTTATTAAATTAGGACTAGGCATTAGCTGGTGGACAGGGAAAATAATTTCCATCAAGAACCCAGGAGCAGGAAGAAGAGGGAGGTAGCATCTGACATTCCCCCTCTCCCCCCTCTCCCAGTTTTCCAGTATTTTCCCTCCAGAGATGCTGGTGTGAAACCAGCTCACAGGACAAATTAAAGTGATTCATAACCCAGCTGCAGTCCCTGCTGACAAGCCCCATTGCAGAGCAATCATGCAGATTTTATGCACCCAGAGCCCAGGGAAGGGCCTGGGTCATGGCACACACCACACTTCAGAGTAGTCTGACACAACTTGGCTGAATTCATCCACAGCAGGTGAAGGCCAAATGGCTGTCACTTGACAGCAGTTAATCATGTGGTTTTAGAAGGGATATTTTCTCTGCTAAATTAAATTTTCAAGATACCACCCTGCATCTTTAGCCCTTATCTTTTTTGTCTGGATTTTTTTTTTTCTCTCCTGTCAGTCTTTAATCACACAAGCAGGGATCACACAGATAAGCATGCAGTGTGGTTCATTCTGGCAGTGGTTTATCAATCACAGTTAATAAACTTGGGGATCCATAAACTGGACGATTCAACCGTGATTCTCTTGCCACCACAATGAAGTTAGAAGCGGCTCAGGGCCCGTTTCAGAGGCGCAGCTGCAGCCCAGTGGAGGATGGCAGCGGAGCAGAGCAGCAAATCCCTGCCCGAGCACGGGGCAGCGCCGACGTGCCAGGCGCAGGGCACAGCCAGGGGATGCCCTCAGGAGCAGAAGCAGACAGGTCTGTTAAGCACATGCTGCTGAGTGACAGACACCTGCCTGTCCCTCATGGGGACCAGCAGCCACGAGAGCCACAGGACAGAAAGCTCTGCGTGCCTTGACCTTAGGGAATGATTGTGGAAAGACTGAGGCCTGGCCCAGACCTGCTAGCTTAAGTTTATCCAACATGGGATACTGGTGCTTCTGCTCAGACCACAGGAAGCTCTAAAATGTGGGGAACACCTTGTCTGTACCTCCATCATCCATGTCACGCTGACTGCATGATGGTTATTCTGGGAAGACCCCTCAGAAAGAGATATTTAGAGGTGTTTCCATTGATGCTTTTGAGGAGAGAGAAAAGCTGCAGCAAAATTGCAGATCAGGAAAATTATGGATTCAAAATAATGACTTAGGCTGATTTCAACTCTGAAGTAGACGAAAGGAATGGAGCTGGGATCTGCTCCCATCAGATGGAAATAAATTGGACTATTTCCCGGACAGATTGGCCCCAGCTGGGAAAGAGAAAGAAGGCAAAGAGGGAAGATGGTTCAAGTAGGAAAACAGAAGCTCTGATACACTGGGCATTTTCAAGAAAGTCAGATTAGATATATTATCAAATCAACAGCATTAGATTCAGCCAGCAGTATCCTGGGAGCTAAGAGACAAAGCTTGTCAAAGCTGATAGTAATTCAAGGTGGAAAAGCAACCAGGCTTTGTGATTTGTTTTTTTCTGACCGTGATGAAAACTGATCTGCCCCTTATGGGACAGAGGGGATGCACTGGAGAATGGCAGATGCTCCAACGTCTCTCGCACCTCTCTAAGAGACTTTAGGCAATGCCATCAGAGACCTTGTCATTTCACCTCCCCAGGCCTGGCTGGAGGAGGGCTGCCCTCCCAGGCTGCTTGGCAGGAAGCTTGAATATTAATTAACACATTCTTTCTCAGAGCTCCAAGCACATGTTAGAAACTTACTCGGTGAAAATCTTCAAGCCTTCACACAACCTCCCCTGAAAGGGCAGGGATGGGTTGTCACAACCTGTATGTTGTGACAGCTACCTGCACGGTCAGAAATTCTCCGAGGCTCCAGATGCTCCAGACAAAAACAAACCAAACCTGGGCAAGAGCCCACGAGCTGAAAGGGAACAATAAACAAAACAAACCCAATCACTGATTAGCATTGGCTCGCTGCTCCTCAGGAGGCTGTGGGAGGGAGCAGTAATTAGGGGAGCACCAACATATCCTGAACCTCAGGCTGTGCCAGTGACCTGACGGGTTACTGAGACTGCTTGTGCTGAAGGAAACAGAACAAAGTACAGCAGTCCCTGCTTTGCCAGCCTCCAGGATGGGAGCACATAGGACATCCTTCAACATTCCCAATGGCACGGCAGTGGGAAAGGAAGTGAGTCAGGGCTGGAGCAGGCTAACAGAGAAGCAAAACCAGCACCCTTAAAAACCACAGTCTGGTCTCAGACAGGAGGGATGGCCACAGGCAGTGGAAACAGGAAGCACGGCAAGAAAAGCCAGCCAGTTCCTGCTCTATTCTGCTCCCTCTCCCTGCCCAAAGCCTGCACCAGACCTCTCATCCCTGCGGTCGAACAGCAGCAGTCCGGTGGAGTCTTAGGGCCCCCATGGGCCATCAGAACTCTCCTGGTGCTGTCGGTGTCTGCAGGCTGGATGTGGCCAGCTGTCACTGGGGGCACAGTGCTACCGGGGCACCAGCACTGCCCGCCCCACTCCTGCTCGGGCTCCCCGAGTTGCAGCGCTGGGGCCCCGGCAGGGCTGCTGGCTCCCCTGACTATGCAGGGGTACCCTGGACTGGCCTCGTCCCGCCCTGTCCCTGGTCTCAGTGCAGGGAGATGCCTCAGCAAGGGGAAACCCCAGTGGGATGCCTCTGGTCTGAATGGTGTAGCCAGGAGGATCAGTAAAGCCCTGGCTGGCCTTGGCTGTCTCTGGGCCTGTGACCTTTCTCAATGCCTTCACCTCAGAGGGAGGCAGTGCTCTACCAGCAGCTGAGCCTCACCATCGCCCTGATGAGATCTGCAGGGACAGCAGATACTCCATGCTCCAAGGGGAATCTTAAAAATAGAAGGCAGCGGAGTGTGGACCCTCTCTGCCAGGTGGCACAGCCGCAATCAAACCGGCATGAGGCGCGAGCCAAGCCAGCTGGGAGGAGCTTCACCCACCCGCTGTTCCCTGGAAGCTGGTTGTCGTGTGAGGAGTGCTTCAGCACCTCTGTACTGAGCTTTGCCTCGATGCCTGCGTGACTGCTCCAACCACCCCCAGGTGGGCTGTTGTCCCAGGGTGGCATCTGGGGAGGTCCCCAGGGTGCTGGCACCCGCTGCCTCGCTGCCTGCTGCTTCTCTGGGCTGTGGGCACTGGTGAGCCCTGCACCAGCGCAGGAATTCAGCACAGGGGAAAGAAAATGGAGCATAATTAAATACAAGCCCTTTGTAACCCAGATAGTAGCAATCTGTTTACTCCGCTGCCATTATCGCTCCTGCTCACTGGTACATCCATGTGTAAACCACGTCTAGGTAAGCCTAGCAAGGGCGATTGTCTTGACCTACAAAGTGCCTTGGGCGTTTTTCTGTAACGGGCAGGGGGACCAGGCTAGGCCAGCTTTGCACACACTCGGTGCTTATCAGCGGCAGAGAGAAAACGCCTAGGCTGTCCCGGTGCATCAGCCCTGCAGGGCCAAAGCGCAGCCCCGCGGACGGACAGACGGATGGAGGGACGGACAGACGGACGGACGGACGGACAGATGGAGGGACGGACAGACNGTCCCTGTCACTTCGCAGCAGCAGCGCCCCGGCAGCGTGCAGGCGGTCCCGCTCCCGGCCGCCCCAGCCCCGCTCCGCCGGAGAACACGGCNAGATGGAGGGACAGCCCCGCGGTGCCGGACGGGCCAGCAGGGGGCGCCCGAGACCGCGGGCTGCGCGCACGCGCAGTGCCAGGCACGGCCGCCAGGCGGCGCCAGAGCCGGGGCGGNGCCGCCGGCCCCTGGCATGGCACCCCCGGGCCCGGCTCTGTGCGCTCGGGGCGAGGGCTCGGCCCCGCCTCTGGCCGCTGCCAGAAGCAATCGGCCTTGGCCAGCCGGGACAGCGATGCACGCGACACAGGGAATGCCAGCTGATACCTACCTGCCAGTCTGCTTCCAGAGGTACGGGGAAATGCCCAATAGACGTGGAGAGCTGATTGGAAATGAGCGAACGATCTTCCAAAGAAACGTTTTTGGAGGAACAACCCCCCCCGTTCCTGAGCAGTGTGGCACAGGGCTATTCTCCCGTGCCAACGATTCTGACTGCCTCGAGATGTGCAGGACAGCAATCAGGAGGGTCGAGGGATGCTGCTTCCTTGCAGATGTTTCCTGATGAGGAGTGCTCCATCGGTGAAATGTCACCTGCTCCTCATACAATTCCTGTTCTTCTCAGGGTCTTTTGCCCAGGTAAGCAGGATGTCAGTTTGTAAAATATCCCATTTAGTTCTCGGGGTAGGCCTGAGACAAGGGTGAGCCATGGTTTGTGGTCACAGCTCCTCCCCAGAACCAATCAAGCAGGTGCCTCCCCCCGAGTGTGCTCACCTCTGTCAGCACCATCCCCCAGGGATATGTGAAAAGGAGCCTCAGGGGTGCCCTTATCACTCTCCACAACTTCCTGGGGGGGGCTGCAGTCAGGTGGGGTTGGGCTCTTTCTCCAGGCAGCAGCTGACAGAATGAGAGGTCACAGTCTCAAGCTTTGTCAAGGTAAAATTAGGTTGGATATTAAGAACAAGTTTTTACAGGAAGAGTGGTAAAGTACTGGAATGGTCTGCCTGGAGAGGTGGTGGAGTCACCATCCCTGGATATGTTTAAAAAAGGACTGGATGTGGCCCTCGGTGCCATGGTTTAATTGAGGTCTTAGGGCATGGATTGGACTTAATCTTGAAGGTCTCTTCCAACCTAACAATTCTGTGATTCTGCTTCTGGGATATGTTCAGCAGAGCTGAGGAGGAACCGGAGCTGGCTTGGCCCAGAGCTCCTGTTCATCCTCAGGGACTGGGGAAGCACATCGGTGCCACGCAGATGTGCCAGTAGTGCCAGAATCTGGTGGAATTGAGGAGCTGACTGACAGAGACAGCAATGTGGTGTCACACTCATCTGCTGCTCTGCCCTGGCCAGGCAGGCTCTCAGGGGTCCTCGCCCCCACAGATCACAACTAGGATTAGGCATAAAGGTGCTCTTCAAACAAACAGAAGTGTCCTCAGGCTGCCGCAACAGAGGTCTGATAGGAGACCCCAGTCTGGGGGTGCTGTCTGGTGTGTAGTGAAGGAACTTTTGAATGCCTTCAGACCTCCTGCAAGGCAAGGGGAGTATCAGCAGAAAGCAGGTAGGGCTACAGGAACAGCTGCACTGAGGAGGGCTGAAAACACACCACACTGCATCTTCCCATCCTGCTCTGGCCTTTCTCCTCAGGCAGTATTACTTATTTGTCCCCTTTTGCCAGGGTGGGCACAAGGCTGGTACAAAGGCAGAGAACACGTATGAGGTGACTTCCTAATTTCAGAGGGGATCTGCAGGGCTGGTTTGCCCAGAGAAGTTCTATTTCCTGCTAACTCAGGCAGCAAAGAACCCTTTTCCTAATTCTGACTCCAGTGAGGGAGGATCCACTGAGCTGATGAACCACTCACCAACACGAACGCCAGTGGACTTGGTGTTTAAGGAACAGCCTGAAAACAGGTTTTCAGTTCAGACAAGTGCCAGGGAGCTGCTTGTTTGCAGAGACGTCCACCATTAGCACATCCAGGTGGTGCTGTTTGGCTGGGGAGAGTGACTGCTCCAGGGAGGAACACCAGCATTCCTCACCCGCACTGCTGCACCCTGCATGGCTGCACCCTTGCCATATCCCTGTTTGTTCCCCAGGACCTGGGTGGAGCTATCAAACACTTCCCACAGACTAACCAAAAAGCTGAGTAACACCCCCTAATCCCCTAAATTATCAGATTAAGTCTGTTGACATGGGAATAGAAGGGCAGTGCTTTCACCTTTGGTCATGATTCCCCCCTGCTGGTCCTGAGCCACAGCCAGCCCCTCTCAGGTGACCGTCCCAGAAGAATGCAGAACCATTGGCCCACACAACCTGCAAGTACCAGACCCTGACACCAGCTGACTCTCCTTGTGCCTTGGTGCTGTGCAGCTGAGTCTAGGATAAAGTCTGACAATCAGAGCTGTGGAAAACTTGCTCCCACTTTGAGGTCTTAGGGCTCAGCCGTTTTGACACACCCCTCTTCTCCATGACAGTACCTCCCTCCCCCGGCCCTCTGGAAAGATCCAAACTAGACCGGTGTTAATAGCTGAGGTCTTTATTTAAAGTTTTTTATATACAGTAAAAGTGCCACAGATAAATCTGCGACAATCAGACAAGACAAATGTAAATCTCTCTCAACAATTAGCAGCTTAAGATCTATAAACTACAGTGTTACGTTCACAAGTGTCATTTCTGTACTTTTCAACCCGTGCAAGTGAGTTTTTCTGTTTATTTTTTTACACTTTTAAAACACACTTACAGCTAAGTCAATTGCCTACGACTATACCACCTGGCATACACAACACAGACACACAGGGTTTGTAACTCTTTAGCCACTTCCAGAATTCACTTAAAAACTGGCAAAACTACCCAATCTTGAACCCTTTGTAGCTTGGCTTCTTTTGTTCGAATGCCTTTTCTTGTTTTAATTTAAAAACTGCGCATTTTCAAAGCTGACAGACAGTGCTTTCCTGTCCCACTGTAACACGCACGTAAGTCAACAGTTCATCTGATCCACCTAAGCACGCGTGGGACTGGAATAACCCAACAGAGTAACTGCTGGGAGCATGCTGAGTATCACTGAACTAAACTAAGGAGGCTGAGAGAAAAAAAGAACTTTATAAAATCTTTCAAAATGATTTTTTTTGCACCAAGATTTTCTTTATTCTTTATATTGAAGGGAATGGGGGAAACAGATGAACTTCACTTGAACCCTCAAATGTTAATGAGGAGATGCTGCTCTTGGAACTTACAGAGTCTATTACAGTTTTCCTTTTTTATGTGCCAAGGCAGTAAGCGCTAAACGCATCTTAGCGATTTCTGAATCACTTCAGCTCCGAATATCAAATGTTTTGGGAAACATTCTGCAACTCAGAGATGGTCACTAAAAAGTTTTTATCTACAAAGGAGACTATTAAAGGTACTCACACACGCACTCACATCCACAGCAGAAACTGTCCTCTACACGTCATCCAGAAACACTCCATCAGGAAAGCAAACACAACCATGTACAAGGAAAGGGAGCTTTAAAGCTAAAATCACATTTCCAACAACATCATCATTAAGCTATCAGAAATCATCACAGACTTTCAAACTGAAGAGGGAGGAAAACCCCAAAACGTTCTGCTAGTGCAAAAGGCAAAACACATGGCAGTTGTGTTAGGATATGAGAAGTGGATGCAGCATCATACATGATGTTACTGCAGACAACTTTCAGGAATGGAAGAAACTGTTGAGAGAGAAAGAGACAGACACTTTGTCCAGACCCATATGGATATGGCCTTCACCAAAGAGTTCCGAGATGTCAGTTCTTTTTAAGCCTGCACCTTCTGGCAAGCTAGCAAATGGTATTTACTGAATACGACAGAGCTGAGACAACAAATGAAATCAGGATATAAGGAAGAGGGACAAACACTTCCTTAAACCCTACTGACACTGTGTGTCCAGAGCCACTGGCTTTTAAGTCCCTCCTGATTTGACCACATAAAGACCTACCTTAAGCAATTCTAGTGTGCACAAGACTGAGATAAAGAGGCACAAAGGCCAGGCTTCAGGAAAAAAGGCAACAAAGCACGTCAGTTATGTGCCAAATCAGTTCTTACCGTTATTCCCACATTTGTTCCTGACAAAACCTGCACAATGGGAAGCTGATAGTTACCCGAGGAACATGGGTCACTAGAGAAGAGCCTCACTGGAACCAGGAGCAAGGGAGGGAGTGGCTGCACACCTCTGCTCTGGCTGTGGCACTGCAGAAAGCACCTGCAGTTTTGGCTGGAGTCAGCTGCGAATGGCAATCTGTGTTTTAATTAGGACTGGAGCAGATGAGCGCACATGGGACAGAAGCGTACTGGGATCCCGAGGAGAAGGGCACCTGAGTTTCCTGTGACCAGGGAAGAAAAGAACCCCTGGAGGAAGAAAGATGGTTGGACAGGGGAGGGCTTGCCTTTGCTGGCAATCAGAAACCACTGCGGGCATTAACCCTGTCTGAGGCGTTTCTCAGAACCCGCAATCTCATCTTAGCACAATGCCTGTGTGTGTGCATACACACGCTGCACGCGTCTCATACGTGCCTGTGCATGATTTCAGCTGGTTTAGGTCACTTGGGCAACTTCCGATTCCTACAGGGAAGTTGATCCTGGAAGGAAGGAAAGCAGTAAGACCTAACTAAACACCATAAAAGGCTTTGACAGAATCCTGTGGGGTTTTTTTTTTAGTTTTCATGAAGACAAAAAACTAATCTTGGCACTGTTCTGGTGAAAGGGACAGCAGTTAAAAACTAGCACAGAATGAACGCAGATTCCTTGGACTTGAGGGCTGCCTGCTTGTACCAAGGGGTCACCAGCAATGGCACGCTGTGAGGACTTGGGGTTACAGCTGAAGCTGACATTTCCTTTAGAGATGTGAAAGGTGTCTGCACCAAGTGCTGTCCCCTGTAGCTGAAAAAGGATGGCACACCACAGACACACAAATAATCTTACCAGAGCCTGACAGGAGGAAAACTTTGGTTTCACTTTTCAGAGCTTTTTTTTTTTTTTTTAAATTAGAACTATTTTTGACATAACATTTCTGTTAAGTGGACTGTTGAGTCAGTGTTTCTTTCCTCAAAAGAATCTGTCTTTTCCCTAGGAAGAGATGAACAGAAATTCCTTGCTCTTATCCTGAAGCCAGGAATGAGAGATGACATGCAAATAAAAATATAAACACACCATCCTTCACATGTGGAAAAAGAAAAAAAAGCCCTGCATGACAAAAAGGTGTGCAGAAGACAGATGTTTTCCATGATGCTGCATCTTTATGCTCAGGAGGACAGACAATGGCATATGGACAGTGCTGCGTTCCACAGGCTGACACTAGAAACTACTCTCTGCCCTCCTCAGAACTGCTTCAGGACAAGACGGCTCACAATTATTCACGCATTTCTTCATTTAAAAACATCACTTCTTTATTTGAAAGAAAAAAAGTAATGACCCTCCCAACCCCTTCCAAAAAAACCCCCAATAATAATAATAATTATAATAATAATAAAAAATCCTATTAGAAACAATAAGGAAGCACTGAGAGTTTGAGTATTACACTCTTCAAGTATGCTGTTTGGATTTTTTTTAAATCTGTGAATATACATATATTAAAAAAAAAACCTTAAAAGTGCGACCAAGGGCTTCTGCTTAAAGATAAGTATTTCAAGGGCTACTTCAAAATACTGTAGCAGGACTGTGCAGTTACTGTGTATGGCCTGAGGCTTCCGCTCCATATACTCAGCCAAGTCAGCCAGCCTTACAGAAGTTACTGAAGTCAGGTTAGCACAAATGGCAAACCCAGATGCTGAGCTGGGAGAGGGATCCACACGTTGTTGTTTTTCGCTTGTTAAGGAAAGAAACCACTCAACGCATACACTCGGACATGGAATGTGAGCAGACTTCACAGTAAAAGTTTAGTGTTACAGGTTTGCTGTGGTACCATCATTCAAGGCTGTGCACTAGATTGAGCTTTGCTCATCTTAAACTAACCACAGTATCTTCTTCCTGACAGGTTTAGTACAGTAGTTCAAGCCACAATTTAAATTGCCCATTGGTATGCTCCAAATTTCTGTATTTTATTCATTTCTTTTGTACACTTTAAAGAATCTTAAGATTTGCATCCAAAGAGAACCATGCTACATAAAAATTATTCAGGATTCTCGCCAAAAGAGTTCTTGAATAAAATCTAAAAAATACTATTGCAATGCATCTTGCAGAGAAAAAACGTTATTCTAAATGTAAACAAATTCACTCAGACACTTTAAAACTTCAGCAGAGTAGTTGCTGACTAATCTTTGCCACACTTGCTCACCAAGAGTGTCAGGAGAGAGTGGTGCAGCCCATTCCTGCCACCATCATCTGGGGGGAGACAAGAATCGTTCCAAGTAGCCGGTGATGGCATCCCAGTGCTTCCACAAAAAGGCAATGAAAACCACTATAAATAAAGTGCTGAACGTCCTATTGCGAGTCTTCATCAGGGGCACGACGCAGTTGGCCACCGTGGAGACGAAGACGAGGAGGACAGCCATGACAGCCAGCAAGATGTTGATGAACTTCCCCAGCAGGTTCCTGGCCGTGGCGTTCTCCAGCCCCTCCAGCTGCACCACTTGCTGCTGCTGCTGCTGCAGCTCCATCTTGGAGATGCGCGTCTGGCACGCCTCCAGTGCCTCCTGCGGGCAAGAGCACACACTGGGTCACTCGGGTTCACAGCTGTGGGCTCAGCGAGGAGGCCAAGCCGGCACCAGCATCCCTACACCTCGGAGCGCTGCCGCCCCAAGCTCCTGCCCTGCAGCAGGGGCAGAGGAGGCAGTGCCGTTTGCCTCAGCCCCTGCTGACGGGCACCGCAGCCTGCTGTACGCCATGGCACCTCACCTACACCCACAGGGCCTGCCAGCGAGATGCCAGGCTGGGAAAGCCCCAGCTCCTGCCACAGCGGGGCTGCCCAGCCACCTGGTCACTCCGGCTTCACTTCCAAGAGTCCCACTTCAGGGGACAATGCTACCGGGCCTAGCCAGAAGTCTTCATCCTCTTCTGGGGTGTACATTCCCAGAACCTCAACTTCCATCACTTTCCTTGCCCTCGCACTTGTGCTTATCTGACTCCTTTGCGGAAAACTATGACAACTAAAGTAAGGGCAAAAGGCGTGGCTGTGTTCTGCTTGCTTAGTGAGCTGCGAGCTCAGGGAGGGCTCTGAGGGGCACTAGGGCTGGGACTGCACGGCTGCCACTGCAGGAAGAAGATCTCCAGACTGCAGCAAGTGTGGCACTGGCACAGCTCCAGCTGAGTCTGCGAGGGCTGGGGACAGACATCTTAGAAGGGTAAGCAAGCATGAGATTTATGCAACTGTCCACAGGAAGAGGCAAAGTGAAAGTAGCGTGCACAAATCCGCCTCTATAAAGCCCCACAGACTCGGGGATTTGTCAAACCTTTTCACTGGGCTGAACCCCAACTGGACCAACCCAACCTGCACTAAGCCACCGGTGGCATGCAACCCAGGGGCTAGGGAGAAGGAGAGAGGTTTTCAGGCAATCAGCACCAAGAGAGACTTCTGCTCTGGAAGATACCAAGTTACAATATTTCCACTTATCTTCCCTCAGAGTCACCTTTTCCAGACACATGGGCCAACTGCAAATACGATACACAAGTGTGCAGCAGCCCTTCCCAGACTGATCACCAAAAAATGAACCAGGATGGTCCTCTGCAACATCAGCCCATGCTCTAACATAGTTTTTCATACAACAAAACTTAACACTTCCTTTTTCCCTGGCAGTGCTGAAAAACAGTTGCCATCCCAACTTTTAAGTTTACACTAAAAGCACTGAATCAAAAAGTGAAGATAGAAAAAAGGTGTTGAGAAATCCCCACTTCAGTTCAATCTTCCTGCCATCTGAATTTAGAGAGAACAAAACCTGATTGTTGTAACACTCCCCAAGGGAGACCCTCCTGTTTACACTGCCAGGGGCCATTGTACCACTGTCCATAGACACTGATTAAATTTAACTTTAAGGTCATTGTCACCTGTTACATTTCTCATTGCATCGTGGGGGTCAATGAAACGTGACCGGGAAGAACGGCTGACAACAGGAGCTGCACTGGTGTGAGAACAGCACAGCCTGCTCCGTCTCCAGAGGAAATCACCTGGCTGCAGCACCTCAGCAGGAAAAAGGGAGAAGTCTTAACCTACAACTCTCTGCTCACACTACAAGTATCTCCTATCAGCAATCAGAATTATCTGTTAGAACTACCACAGAAAGCACTTAAAACAGTCAAGAGACTTGTTTCTCAAGAGGCCTTTCTCTGTAAGTGTCAGCAGCTGCTTTGCTTTGTAGAAGGGCCTTCAACTTCAAGACCTCTGTTTCACAGCCTTTTTTACATACTAAAAGAAACTTTTCTTTAGAAACACCTCCTTGTTTCTTCAAAACCAACAGAAAGAACTGTTTCCTGACTCAATGCAGTGCACACACAAAGCCATTTTTCCTTAGATGTATGTGACCATTGCTGTAGAATCAGTGACACAGAACCACACGCCAGGGCCCGTGTACTGGGAACACTTGTGTGAAAGAAGTGTTGGGGTCATGGCCCGTTGAGTGTCTAATCCCAAGGCCTGCCCCAAGAACGGGTCCGGGCTCCCGCTCTGCTCCAGCTGAGCAGCAGGTTCCCTCTGTGTGGAGCACAGCCCTGCTTTACAGAGGACCTTACCTGGAGAGATACCCACAGGTCAGAGATGGAATAAGGACCTTGTGGAATGCAGCAGCTCCGCAATAAAGCTACGAGGAGTAAAATCAAATACTGAAGCGGAGGCGTACTTCAAAAGTGAATGAGTTCCTGAGAGAGCAGGCAGAGGGGCAGGACCTGGGCCCTTGCTTCTGTCACCCACCTGGATGTCCCGGGCTCGCTCGTAAGACTGATAGGCGATCTTTTCCTCCATGCTGGCCAGCTCCTGTTTTAAATTGAGGATCTCGTTCTGGTGGAGCTCAGTCAGGTCATTTAACTGCTCTTCAAGCCTTTCACATCTAGAAATGACAACACATGGTACAATGGCTTTAATGAGAAGAGGATGGCAAAATGACACCAGTGACAACCACGCAACGAGCAGCACGGCCTGTGCTGGAAGCAGCCTGCTGCCTCAGCCAGCACACAGCACACTTGGCACCAATGCCCTCTTGCTGGAAATTAGCTCTTTCCACCAGGTCAACTCTGATACTGTTCTTAACTTGGAGAAAACACACGATTACAGGGTAACTGCTGAGTGATGCAAGAAATCAAGGACACAATGAGAATAGAATGAGGTATTCACCAAACTTCTGTGTAAATCAAACGGTTCCCTTCTAACCCCATAAACTCTTAAGCATTTTCATCTACACTTGGAGCAGGACTGGGCATACAAATGACATGGCAATGACATGTGACTGCTGCCTCAGAGAACACGCTCTTACTGCCTGATCTCTGCATGAGGTCACATGGATCTTTGATTTGTTTTTCCTTTATCTCCCATGAATGATGCAACTTAACAAGCAAATACCATCACATTATTTGTAAGAAGGACACATGAATCACTAACCTGCAGGCTTATTTTTCACTTTGCTCCTGAATGAGCAAAGGTGAATGGACCAGGACAGTCTTGAGGAAGTGGGCTGCTCAAAAATCCTGAGGTACAATTCTGAGAGATAAAAGTTTTGCTTCTCCCTAAGAGAGTTTTAAATTAATTGAAATGGTAAATCTGATAGTAAGAAAGGCATGGACACAGCCGTGGTGACCACTGGGCTTTTTCCACTCTGATTTCCACTGTCTACTCATTGTAACAGATGGAAAAAGCTTACCACACAGCCCTTATCATCTCAATCTTGATACTAATAACCAAGACATTGCTAAGAAATTAGCCACAGAGATAATTTGTTGTTTAAATTTTGGTTTTCTTCTGGCTCCACTGAATTTAATTCCTAAAAAAACCCCGCCCAAAACCAACAAAACCAAAAGGCACCACAAGATGAGTAAGCAACATTTATCTAGAATGAAGAAGTTCTGAAACTAGGACACAAATCCAGCTTCTCATTTTTTCAAGGTTTTTCTTTTGCTGTTTCAGAATCTGTTAGCAAAAGCTAACCTTTAAAAACAGTCTTGGGGTTTTGTTTTTAATAGACAAGTATGAAAAGAATTTTCATGTATGTTCCCAATGCAAAATTACTTTAAGGAGGAGTCAGGCACAGCATGACAATTTGCAGCAGTACAACACGCGTGGTCAGCCAGCAGCGAGAGCAGGACAGCTGCCAGCTGACAAGGCTCAGCCCACAAAGGGGCCAGAAGAGCTGTGCAACTGTGCCAGGACACCCCAGAGAACTGGTTTCCCAAGAATGACGAGGGAATGGCCATGTGAAGACCAACTAATGAAGAAGGAGCCCAGATAATTATTATTGTCCTTCGTTCCCACACACCTTAACACCGACAATAACTTGCCAGCAACCAAAAAATCACAACTAAACCCACTGCAAGCGCCAAAGGCAGCATCAATTACTTGAAATATATTCAGTTTGTTACTATATTACAAAATTCATCAGTGTATTTTTTACACAAAAACATAGCTTAAGCGTTTCTGAAAATAGCACGATTGTGTTTTCTTAACCTCCTCTCACATAAACACTTTTCATGAAGCAGCTGTTGCCAAACAGCATAAATCCCATTCTCTAACAAGAAACAATTGTATTTTAATAACTTCAAAATTACCCCAATCTACAGGAAACATAAGGAAACACTGCTAATCTGTATAGTTAAGAGTTTAAACAGAACTGATTAGCAGAAGGGTTGGCTCCAATCTTCCTGCTCCGAAGACTGCAGAAAAACCATCTTGTTTCCAACCCACACTTCACTCCAGCTCAACCCCAGAACTGCTGTAGTTTGCATCCAAGAATCACCTGCACAGACTCACTGTGTCAGGCAGCTGCTAGAACTGGGTTATTAAAAAAAACACACCCCTTCTCCCAGTAACCTACCCTAAGACTTATTTTTGAAATTAAACATCCTCCATTCAGCTTCTTTTCACTTCTTGTCCCAATATCTACAATTTTAAAATTTAATTTTTTCCAGCTGCTTTCTATTCGTGTTCAAATTTAAAAAGCAAGGAGAGGTTTATATGACTTACAGGGCACAGAATCAGGGTTTCCCTGTTGAATGCTTGTTTGGATTTAAGTGAGAGTATTACAGAAATAAAAGGATAGGTTATCTGTCAAAAAGGTTAAGATGAAATACATCCCTGTAACTCATGAGTGCCAGGGTTTATTGAACAGACTCAACTGGTCTGTGAATATTGCAGTGCCCTGAATAATCAAATCCCACTTCACTTCATGTATGCAAAACGCCCCTTTGGAGTCTAGGAACTATTTTGTTATTAGTTAAAATGTGAAATTTCTCCTTAGAAGAACAAGCTCCAAGCCAGAAATGCCTGTGTGCAGCACAGTAGTGCTGCCTGTCACAAGTCTCACCAGATCTTGATCATCAGAGCTTTCCTAGGACACAGGAAATAGCCGGGACACTTGGCTCAAGTGTGGGATATGGGAACACTTTATTTTAAATAGCTGTGTTGGAGCTCCACACGTTTTCTGAGGGTCACTGTGGGGGAATCAGGAAAAAGGTCTGAAAAAGGCTCAGAAACAATTACGACCATCTAATTTTTTAAAAAAAGCTTTAAGGCATTTTAATATAACAGCTGCAAAATACACAGCTAACACAGCATATGGAAGGGAGGGATGTCATAAGAAAAGGACATTTGATCTGCACTCAGTGCAATGGTGAGTAAAGAAACTCTGATCAAACTAATGCTACAAAGACATCTTGAGTAGACGGAATGAAGTTTAGTACCTGCCTTCAGATGTCTCTCAAGGTGGACCTTTTTATTTTTATAGCTACGTCATACAAACCTTCATGTAATCTTTATTTGTCACTAAATACATCCCTATGCTACTGAACACACTGCTTCCAACAGCGGAGTAAAGAGCTAAAAGCAGTCCTTATTCATAGTGTGCTCCAAGTCTGCTTCTACCTGGAAGGATACACGAAGGACAGAGCTCCTGACACCTGCACCCATGCCTGTCCTTCAGCTCCGAGGCTCCCTGAAGGAGGGTGGACAGCTTTGCAGGGATGTTTGGGTGCTCTCCTGGCTGGGAGAGCACCAACTTAACCCAGCACGCTCCCTCCTCCAGTGCCCGGCCACACTCCAGAACGGCCGTGCCAAGCCTCCCAAACCGCAGAGGTTTAGCTCCTTTGATCTGCTTCAAAACACACCATGAGGACTGACTGAAGAGCGACCATTAGGCTCCGTCAAAAACCAGACAAATGGAAGCAGCAGTGACTAGCCTTTCGGCTGAAGGATTCCTTATGACGGGAGCATGGGAGACCTAAATGCCCTTTACAAGGCTGTCAGGCTTAGGAAGAAACCCAAAACCTCAGACTGGCCAATCTCCAAGTATGTGAGCTTATGATTTTGCCATGTACAAATAGGTTCCTGAAGAAACAAGTAAGATGAAAATACTCAGCAGGAACTTTATTTCAGTCTCAATAGCACAGAAAGTCCCTGCTTGTATCAGTAAACAACTGCCACCTTCCAATAATGAGACAAACAACGAGCCATTTCAGCACCTGCTCCTGGTGCAGAAGAAAACAATAATGGCCAAATGCCGTCAGACCCTTCCTTCCTCAGTGGCTGAGCCCCGCAGGGCCGAGCAGTGCTCCGGGGCCAGCACAGCCCACCCTGGCCACAGGCTGCAGGGGAACTGGAGCAACTGGACAGGCGAGTCCCTGCTCAGAGAGCAGGATTAGCAAACCGGCAAACACATGGAGTGACAGACAAGATCTGGAAGCAGGGAGAGGGGAGGGAGGAGATGAAGGAGGTCATGGAAAACCCGCGAGGCAAGCCACGGCTGATAAACAGAAACTGCACAAACACAAAGGGGAAAAAAGGATCAGAACCTGCAAAACAGTAGACGATCTAAGAGAGAGGAAATGGACAAAGATCAGGTGAGAAAATGGCATGGCACGTTCTTTGTTCCAGCTTCCAGGTACAATGCAAATATTCAGTGTCACCTGACGAGCAAAAGGCTTCTCCAAAAACTTTTTTAAGCTCCAACTCAACTCTGTGTTTGTTTTTGAAAGCTTCCCATAAACAGAACAGAGTCAGGAGGTATTTACAACTTTAAAAGCCAGTTCTGATTAATCTGACTCCCCAGCCTGCCAGCATCAAACCACAACCTCCTTTCCCTTCTTTTAGCTTTTTTCTGAAGAGAGCTACAGGGGTTTTCTGGAGGAGCAAGAGGGGTTCCAGTTGGAGGAACAGGTGCCACTCCTCCCTGCCAGGTAGCAGCACCCTCTGCTCTTGGACATATCACGTCACCTTCCACTTCTAAGGTGATGTTGGCTTTTATTGTTGTGACAGTTCAAAATACAGAAGCCATAAAAACGAGAATCTGCATTTGTACAGTCATGGAGTAATCTAACCGTGATTAACCCATGAGCTCTTGTTGATCATGCAGATGAGGGCACTGAGTGTGGTTTAACTGGTCCTCTTTAGAGGTCACACCTTTAATTAATTTGCATCAACATTCCAAATGACGGGTCTAAATTACTATCTGAAGCTTTTATAAGCCAAATGCAGATTGTCCCTGCTTTTCTCCAGGCTGTGTTGGTTGGTTGGTTGGGGTCAGGGGTCTGGGCTGACCTCAGGGCAGTGCTCTGCAAAGGTTAATGGCACATGACAGATATGACCTCGTGGAGTGCTACTGTGGCACCTATGTGAACCTTGCTCAGAGGTGCTGGCAGTAACCAGCTCCTTTAGCTGACAGCACACATCAGTCCCCAAGGTCTGCTATTGTACTTTCAGGCCACTCCTTCAGCTGTGCTGTGCTTGCATTTAGCACTCCAGCATGAATGGCTGCTGCTGTATGTGTGAAACAACAACCTACACAGCAACAGACAACAGCACCTCTCTGCTGTGGAGCAGAAGATCCAGCTCCACGTCGCTTGGGGATGACTTAATGACAACGAGGTACTAGGAACCAAAGCTGCTGTGCTGGTTGCTGGTTTCACTCAAACTGCTGATTGTTGCAAAATGAGATTAAAAAGTGGTGTTGGTCTGGTTTTGTTTGCCCAAGCTCTGCAAGGCACACTGCGAGCCTGCTGTCTCTACCAGGTCCTAGCAAGCCAGCCTTTCCCAGAGTTTTAACAACCATTTGGCTTCAGCATGTCTAAAGAGCTGTAGGGAAACTCCACGTTACGCTGCACAAACCAGTGCAGCAAGTGGCACAGGGCACTTCAGCAAGCCTGTACACACCCCCACAGCAGCTCTGCTGTGCTTTTCAGGTTGCGTTTCACATCCTGGCAAAGCCATGAAGGCCATAAAGAACCTCATGACAACAGCCTGCTGTCCTTGGCCTGAACAGGGGCTTGGGCCTTGCATTTGTTACTTAAAGTTTAAGAATCCTGTCTTGGATGCCTGCGGAAGGGCAGCTAGTAACTCTTCCCTTCAGAGCCGGGAGTCAAGCCCTTGTTCCCAGATGTGAGGAGGAGGATGTCAGGTGTTCTGCTGGACAGCACAGGGCAGTCTGCAGAGAGCCTTTCCCACCCAGCAAGGAAAGGGAAGTGTTCCCTCAGCGCCCCTCCATGGGCAGCTTTTCTCGGCAGGGAGGTGGGGACAGCCGGCCAGGCTGCCTTACTGAAGCCACTGTCACCTTTCCCCTGTGACTTCATCAGGGATCAGCAGTGCTGCACCAACTGCTCCACCTTTCCATTCCTTCCAGTGAGGGGAAGGCCGATGGAAACATGGCTTACCAGCTTCCAGAGCCCTGTAATCTGCATGACAAGAGCACTGCCAGTATCTGACATTTAATTCAACTTAATTTTCCTGAGTGCTGCCACTGTGGGCTGAGCAGAGAAGGGAAGGGATATCTTAGTTTTGGCACACGGGCAAGATCATGTCTTTTTAGAGAAGCTGAAGAAAGCTGGAATGTTTCTTTCTCTGGTAATCCAGAGATGGATCTGAGTGTTGGAAGAAGGCAGGGTCAAGTCACGTCCATATTAGCTCCCTGTCATTTGCTTTGATCCAAACCTTTTCAGGATTTTTTGCAGGGCAAAACACTGTCTGGTAACAGTAATCGTATCAATGTACTTCTGGGTTTGGGACACCGTATTAGACCTCTTCAGCTTTACTTTTTATCTTGAAAGCACTTTGAAATAACCTTTCTCCTTATCATCTCTTATGCAGAGAGGGAGGTGAGCAGCAAAACAGCAATCTTTATAAAAGGCAGGGAGGGAAAAGTCTTGGGAAGATAGCACAGAACTAACTATCCATTTGAATGAGGCTGCTGGAAACAGCCTGCTGAGCACTCCCATCCCCAACTCTGGTGCTCTGCAATCACAGCCCTGGAGTGTCAAGAAGTAGCACAGCACATACCTGTACCGCTCCTCCTGCAGGGTCTGCATGATCAACGTGTAATCCCTCTGGTAGCGAACCTTAAGGTCCTCAAAGGATTCTTCCAGTCTTGCCTGTGTCTCTCGAATTTCTTGAATCTCATGCAGTATTGCATCAAACCCTGAGCTCTGCATATCCAGAGTGTTTGTTTTGGAGCTGGAAGCTCCCACAGGGCCCCCTGTTGTGCTGTTGGCTCCCACTGAACCTGATGTGGCACTGGAGCAATCCTCTTCACTGCCATATTTTGGGCTTGACTGAAAGTTCTGAATAACACCTAGAGCCTTGCCTCCTGTCCCATCTTCCTGGCCTTCTTCTAAGGAGTCTTTCAGATTAGCAATGTTGTCTGCACTCCCAAACTTGTTCCTTATGAGAGAGGCAATCTCCCGGGGTTTGGAAACCACAGCTCCGGCTGCTGAATGCGTGGCCTGGGAGAAACTGGAAAGCCCACCTTTCACACTGTCTACCACTCCCTCACTGAAGCCTGTGACTTTTGCTCCAACATCTTTCAAACCCTGATGCATATCCCTGAAGACATCCTTTGGCTGCCGAGGGATCCCGTTCTGTTCAATCTCTCTCAGCTTTCGATGGTAATGTTCCAGTTTCTTCTGCAGCTGCAAGATGGTCTGGGCTGACTTTTGATTTTTCTTTTCAAACACTTGTTTAATGCGGGCACTCTGCTGCTTGTCTGCATTGTTGGCCAATTTCAGGTACTCTGCCACGTTGTCGTCACGGGCCGTTTGCTCAATTTTGATCTGCTCTGTCAGCTTCAGTATCTTCTGCTGCAGGTGTGTGATGGCCACTTTTGTCCGCTGCGGATCTGGGGTCCCATCGACAGAGTCTGCGTTGATGCTGCCATCAGTACTGGAGGCCACAGCACTGGAGGTCTGCGCCAAGCTGCTGACTTCCAATCGCTCAATCTAAGCACAGAGAGAGAGAAACATGAGTGCTAATCAGCAGCTTCGCAAGCGGAAAAGCTTTCCTTCTTAATGCCAACCGACTTGGCATACGGATACAATTCTGAAATAATGTACCTTTTCTCAGCTGCCCAGGGGACAGTATCAACCAAGAGATTCACATATTTTACAGACGTCCAGCAAAAATTGGAAAAAAAAAGAGCAAAATCTCTCATATTTTACTCCATTTAATCGCCTCAAACAATTCAAAACTCAAGCACAAATGCGCAACAGGGCACCCCACCTTGGCAGACCAAGCACTCCAAGATATCAGTACAAGGGCAGAGGCTCAACTAGCTAGAGAGTGAAGAGAGGAGAGCAGAAGCCACACGGTTTACCTGTACAGCACAGCACACCCGAGTAATTCCTAGTGCTTCACCTGCTGTTTGAACAGCAGCAGCACTGAAACCTGCAACTGATCTACTACGGTCAGTGCTTTTACCAGAAAAATTGAGCTTGAGAGGCACCCGAATGCACGCCTTGCCGCTGCAAACCCTGCGAGCAGGTGTCTCCGAGTGGGAGGAAATAGCGAGTTTCGGAGAATAAGCCCCATTTACGGAGGAAAAAANCCGCTCCCTCGGCCCCGCACACCGAGCCGCCCTCCCGGGGCCCGTCCCGGGCGGAGCCGGGAGCCGCCGGCACGCCCCGGCTCGTTCCACTGGAACCGCTGCCAGCTGACCCACGGCCGCTGCCCGGACGCAGAACCACGTCCGTTTTTGTGAATATGCGCTTTACAAAACAAAAAAAAAGCTGTTACGGTTAATTGTACCCTCTCTCTCGATTCATCACTCCATATCTAATATAAAAAACCCCGCAGGCTGCAGCACCGGCCGGCGCCGGGGGCCAGCCAGACTCCTTCCCGTAACCCTGAGGTTCTGCTTGCTATCCCATCAACAGGAAAACCGGACACCTGGGAAAGCAATTGACGAATTTTCTAGTTCAGCTGCTGGAAACCACAGAATAGAATTTCTCGGTCTGTTGTAACTCCTGAAATATCAACTGCTCTCTTAAGAGGGTTTAGTTGTAGGGACCTTGGAGCTCTGGGTAGATCAAAGCAAAATTGGTGCTAAGAATTAATATTAATTACTAATCAGGGGGACCAATACTATGCATGATATCAGTACTGCACAGAAGACATGCTGTCTCTGAGATGTAGACATGCACTTGGGAGTAATACACATTTGTAAAGATATCTCTTCTTGAAATTTGTAATTTCATTAAGATTTTTCCAGGGCTGTCAGTGATCATATTTCTCCCTCTGGCCGAGACAAAGACCGTGCCTGTGCAGGGCATGCCTGGCATGGGAGCATCACGCAGCACTCGTGGCACAGCTGGTCCGTGCCTCACCCCACAGCCGCCACCCCAAGAGCAGCACAGCACACCAAGACAATCTTACTGCGCTTAACTGCCTACGGACCAAGGGCTTCTCAATCCATCCTTAACAATCTCTACCTCCTCTAGAACAAGGACATTTTAGTATTTTATGTCAGATGAAGAAAACCAGAAAGATCCATAGTTTTGATGCAATACTTGCATAGATTGATTGCTCATCACCAGCTCTTCTGCAGCCCAGAGGCTCTGAGCTGAAATCTGCACATATCAGCATCATAGAACTACTGGCGTTTCAACATTTACTCTTGCAGTAAAGAGTTTCCATCAGTTTAATTTACTCCAGGATTGGTCTAATTAGTGCATGTCTATGGATAACTGCCACAAATTACACTAATAGTACACTCTTCTTCTCATGACACAAGTTTTGTGAGAGAAAAATTTGGTAGAAACTTTCTCTTCCCCNTCAGTTGACTTCACAAATCTGCCCAGGTTATCTCCCTACACCTGTGGTAGAAAATGAAGTAGAATACAGTAATAGAATGAACTGTGTTGGGATAATTGCTTTATAATTACCAGCTGTGTGGATATTATTCTGAAAGAACAAAAAGGGTTCGTTCCAATTCAAAAGGAAAAGGCTGTGCAAAGTGCAGCTCTGGAACAGAACAGAGATAACTTAAGTACTTTGTCCATATCGACAAGGCTTTGCAAAGGGAAGACTCAGCACAAACTTGGTCCCTGGGAAATGCTGATGACATATTATTGAAAGAGATTATGGTCAATCTGTCCTGAAAATATGCCGGTAAATTAAATACTATAACGATCAATGCTTGTATAAGAATAGGGGCTACAATTCAATAGTCAATCTCTCTTGCAATACAGTTTTCCATTATACTGACAGTCCAGTTAAGGGGAGCTGTGTGCCCTCCCACCAGGATGTACACTGAGAACTGCTGGGCCATTATGCCACAAACCAGATGAAATCATACGAGGGCCTTATGCTTTCTCTCTCTCAAGTTCTTACCAAATTCTCAACTGTTAATACTCTCAGGCTTTCCCTCCCGTACAAGCTTTCCAATATCGTGCTGCTCTGTTCTGCAGCACACAGCCCCAAAAACCACCTCATGATTCTGCTTTTTGGTGCTGCTGAAGATTACATACAGCAGTTCCTTTACAGATATTTAAAGATCCTAAGGATCTTAAAACTTCCAGCAAAAGCATAGACTGGCCATTCACCAAGAAGATGGACTGTTGCTTTTCAACACTCAGGGCAGCTGGCCTAAGCCAACAGCAGCTTTCAGAGTGAGCCTGCTGCAAGGGGGCAATTCCTGCTTCCTCCTCCCTCCCCTTGGGAAGCCTGGAGGCTCACAAGTGTGACTGAAAAGTGTAGTGCTACTTACAATAAACACGCACAGGGCAGAGAGGGACGGGAGCTCAAAGTGAGACCTCTCAGCCCCGGAAAGGAGCTGACAGCACCTGGGGTGCCTGCGTTAATCACCTTCCCAGTGACTGCACACCTGACTGGCAGCTAAAGCTAACCACGGAAACATTCAGAAGCTGCTTTGCTTCCTTTTCCCACTGTGCTGAAAGCAATACAGTCATACAGGCAAAAAAATCTATGAGACTCATAGAAAGTCATAGGTTTTACACTTCCTGTTTTGAAACACTGCTCATTAACAGCGTCATTAGCACGTGGCAGGTGCAGGGATGGGCACAGGGCCTGGCCAACCCCTCCACACTAGGCGGGCAGATGGCCTCCAGCCTCAGACAGGCACAGGAGCAGAGACTCACAACCTCTGATGGCAGTTACAAGACAGTTGGTTTGTTAGCAAAGTCTCTAATTAAGGCCTTGCTAAAAATAAAAATCACAGGGAGAAAAAAACCCCATCATTCTTTGGCCTGACCACTTCTGCAGAGTAACAGCTCCCCCAGGCCCCACTTTGTTGGAGCTGCATTAAAACACCCAAGTGCACATTTGAATAAACACACACAGAATCCCCAGCAGGTACAATGAAGAGATACTTTAACATAACAAATTGCTATGAGATACCCTTATTCGATTGAATGCCACCAACAGCCACAAGTCACCTCCCTGCATGCCACCTGCAGCACATGACTCTTGAAGCACAGGGGTCAAGGTGGCCTCACTGTCTCACGAGCAGTCGGTGCCCTGTTCCTCTGGATCCAACACAGTTGTTGTATATGGCACAACTTACCACAGGTCCCAAAGGAAACAAGAAAGTGTCACTGCCTCACCCACTTGGGAGATGCAATAAGCTCTTTATGACCTAGAGCTGATCGAGAATTAAGAGCCTGCTTTTCTACTGCTTTGCTTTTCAAAGGCTGTTACTGAGTCACAGATCAGGAAGGGACCTCTGGAATTAATCTGATCCAACCCCCTGCTCAAGGCAGAGCCACCAAGAGCCATTTGCCCAGGACCATGTCCAGAAAGCTGGTGAGCATCTCCCAGACACTACTTCCACATCCTACATTTCTGGATCTGTCTGTAACAGAAAGTTGGATCTGTCTGCTGCAACATCGCCACCCATCTGCTACCACCAACTATGGGTCACTGTTCATTTCTAGTTCCATGTTTCTATGATTGCAAACCCTGTGCAACAGAATATGTAAGGGAAAATATTTCTGCTCATTCATCTCCCAGGTAAATAAGGACAGAAGATCTAAAAACTGCTGCACTCAACCATCCCTAGAGACAACACCTCACTCACATGGGGACTCATTTACGAATCCACCTTGCACCTTCCCTCAGCAAGTGCCGGGGATGCATCCACACTCTTGCTCCACAAAGTATCTGCCTTGGCTCTCCTGTCAAGAAAAAACAAAGAACAGGTCCAGTGTGATTCCTCGTGACACACTGCAGTTATCCCACAAAACTATACTGACTGATGGAATGCTCAGAAGCTTTGCTTTTTAACAGGCTCCAGCTCCTCACCCACAGAAACCTATGGTGATCCTTGACAGCGACTGGTCTGAGCTGTCTCTAGCATGCTCCTAAATCCAAATCCAAATTAAACCTGGCTAAGGAAAGCACATAAACAGATGGACAGTTCAAGGAAGTCTTGCTGTGTGTTTTTCACAGCTCAGCTCATTGGTTAGATTATAAAATGGAGGTTTCTCGAAGTTATAGAGCCTTTGGCTATGGGCAATTCCTCAAAACTGTGGGAAGATCACTATGGTTATGGGTAAAAACAGTGAAAAAACAAAAAATGGAAAATTATCTGAAAAATATCCAAGAAAAAATTCCAGCACAATGCCTTTGCCTGCCTCAGGCAACAGCTTGAGCAGGGAACCAACACGGTAGCACCAAGAGGAAATGTCTTTACACCTTACTCACAGCAGTTAAACAGTCACGAGTGATGACTGCTGCAACAGGAATCCACTAGTGGTACATCTGCCTACCCAGAGCCCACAGGCCTCGCGCTGCAGAGGGGGAGAGAGCAGGTCCCTGCCCCGACAGAAGGGCTCGGGGCCACGTTTCGCACACGCTGGAGCGTGCATGCAACTGGGCATTCTCTTTCTTTAGGGGTTTCCAAGGCAAGCAGCTCCCTGCCTAACCCCGTACCGGCACACCCGGGGACAGACGGGGCAGCAGCTCCCTCTAGAGCCACGGTGCCAGCTCACTGCGATAAGGTACCTGGGGATATTCTTACTACTCCCCGAAGGTGGCTCTCCACCAGGTGCCAGACAGCAGAAACACCACTGGAGGGAAAGGTGACCTGGGACTGCTTCACTTGGCACTGGTGCCAAGAGCAGCATCCCCCAAGCAATGGCCCGAGGCACACGAACAAACCTCAACCACAACCCGGGATCTGGTAAAGGCAGCTGCAGGGCAACTTGCCCATGGGCTCGTACCTAATTCAATATGAAACGGAGATGTGACTTCACGTGCCACATCAAGTGCCAGAAATATTTTAGCTGTAAACCACCCAGACGTCTTCCTCAGAGCTGTCAGCAGCAGAAATTCTTCCCAAAGCAGACCAGTATTCAGCTGCAGCCCTTGCTGGTGTTGGGAGCACTGGGGAAAGATGCTGCTGCAGCAGCACAGCATCGCTGTACCAGAGGCAGCTTCTGTCACAACCAACAGTACCCATTCCACAGGGGAGCTCCAGCAGTGCTTGTCAGTGCAGGCAGTTGCTGGTCACAGATGCTTCCCCCACAGCCATAGCACAGGGGAGCTCCGTGGGCTCCACGCGTTCTCCCTGGGAAGCAAACGTTTCATTGACTGGTTAAGAGGCAGCTGAAGCTGCAGAGCTGACCTCCACCTTTCCCAGCTCTGTTCACGTGCATCCTTGACCCTGCCAGCCCAGGCTGGCGGGCAGAGGCGAGGAACCCTGCACAAGCTGTTCCCTCAAGCAGGACTGAACGTGTGGGAGCAGGCACCAGCCTGGCCACAAGTACTTACTGACATCCCAGAGACAGAAGGGACTGACACAATGCAGGGTAACGTCTCCCTTAAGAGGCTGCCTATGGCCCCTTTAATTCCCTTTAAAAACAGCATTGCTGCCAAAGACGTCACCTTCTTGACCGCAAATTTCTGAAATCTTGAGAGAAGATATTTCTGAGCACAAAAAAAGTAAGACCCCAATTCAGTAATGGTTTCCTAAAGCTAGACTAGTCAAGCAGAAAATCATTGGTGTTGACTGAATAAACAGGCCAATACTGAGGGTGAGGGAAGTCCAAGGGAATGGATACAACAACCAGATTGGAAAATTAGGAAAGAACTGAATTAGAGCTTGTAGGAGGTGATAAGGGATGACACAGCAAAAGATACAGCCAAAATAACATCCATGGATGTTTATTTTAGCAGCTTCTGACTTCTAACCGAGGGGAGAGTGCCAATCAGGCCAGAAGTTACAACAATAAGGATAGGAAATGAGGTAAAGCTGAGCAAAAGTTAAGTACAGGAACCAGCAGAAGAGGGTAGATTAAGAAACAAGTTTATATCAAGCTTTTATGAGAAAGTGACTATGTAAAATTATGTGTGGTTTTTTTGTTTGGTTCAGATTTTTTTTAATTTCATTCTATTTTCCCCAATGTTTGAGTCACATCTCATTACCTGAGAGACAAAATTTTTGTTAGTACTTCCCAGAGAGTAAAGCAGTTTTGGCTTGGTCTTTTTATGCTCCAAGCTGCTATCTGATTAATAGAGATCATTACTGCATGTTATATATTAATTTGTAAAGAACAGAGTTTAATTATTATGGTTGCAAGCTAACTTTGACTTGCAAAGCATTGGAGCAAACTAGGTCTGAAGTCTGGAAAGACAAATGCCTCTGCATGATCTCTCTGCACAGAATTGTGCAAGAGCAAACATTCTTTTTCGGGGGATTCGTCTCTGCTGAGGTTTAACATGCTCATCCCCTCCAAGTGTTTCATCCAAAGGGCTCCAGCAACTGCACTTGTACACTTCCTTCATTTCTTTATTTTTAACTGTAGTATTTTCTGCAGGTAGAACAGAGTGTGACCATAACCAAAACTCCTCCCTGACGTTTATCCAATCAACAGTTCGTACAATATTAAGTATTTCAAAGTAACAGGGTTCATGCTTCCTGTGAATATATGCTTTGCCATTCCCACAGAGCATTTCTTGACATACTGTTTCCTTATTTAAAGCCTTTGTAGTACAACATCCATGTCGTACCCGCCAGGATCACACTCGTCACAGCTTCCTGGTATAGCTGCTCCAGCCTCCTGCTTGCTCCAAAAGCAGCTTGGTGGCTCCAAGTACCGCAGGTGCTCCTGCATTAGCACCAACCAAACCTCTAAGACTGTTCCAAGCAGCAAACACAGCTTGTCAAGCCCAGGGCACTGGGAGCAATCCCTTCAGGCCAGGAACACACCCTCTCAGGGTGGCACGGATGCCTTCGGAAGGCTGGAAGAGAGCGGCGAGCAGTGAGACAGGAGAGGAAGGCGCTTTGTTCAAAGGATGAGGAGCAGGCGGCAGGGTCAGCACCAGGGCACCTGGCCAGGAACCCACAGGGAGCACTGAGTTAGGTACGCACTGAAATCACTACGCTGCCTCCAGTAATCTTGCAAAAGCTAAGAACCCTCACTGAGAACTCCATTTAGAGGGAGCCCTCAGTGCAGCATCTCCCCAACACATGGCTGTTCAAGGAAAGCTGTTCCAGGCTACCCTGCCCTGGTGAGCACAGAACATGGTATCCTGTGCTCACCACTTCTCTCTTCAGCTCTCAAGAGGCGATGCAGGAGCCTGCTGTTAGGAGTGCCAAGATGCAAAGATCTATCAACCTGGGACAGGGAACATCTGTAACCCCGCGGGCTTTCCTGCTGCCCCTCACCACCACCACCACACCTCTGCAACTCAGCAACAGGCATTCTTCCTGAGAGCCACCTGTGTGTCACTTTTATTATCAAGACTAATGAATGAAGTGAGACAAAGTACACATACAGAAAATACCATTTTCCTTTGGGAAAACCTGTGAGTTAACTAAATAAATGAATCAGATGCGTTTCAAACACAACAGGATTACTATTCAACCTCTCAACAATGTCTTCTGCAGACAACAACAGACCCCAGGAAAATTATCAGCTATGGCAAAAAAGCAGTTTGAATCCCAAATTTCTTTTTTCCTCAAACACTGGACCACAGAGCATGGGACAGCTAACTGCAACAATTCAAAGAGAAGTAGCTTCTATTTTGTGTTGCAGATCAGAGTATCAAAGACCCTACTGTCTCTCTTCAGTATTTAATAAATGGGGGGGAGGAGGGGAAGATACAGTTTACTGTTAACTCAGACTGAAAAAGGGCAATGATGAGCTACACAGCTCAATGAAACGGAAGAAAAATACTTAATCATTTCTGAAGGTCACTGGGTCTATGGGAGGCAGCACACTTACTCTTTTTTTACCTGGAGAAGAATATGCTTCTGCAGTTTGTTTACTACTTCCTGAAAATACATTTGCACAGCTAAAAACAGCAAAACGAGAAGTCACATTTAAAAATCTACCAATGCAAATACTTCTCTCTGACACTGGGCTGCATCTGCATCTTCTGCATCTCTCACCTCTTTCATCACTCACTGTATCATACAAATCAAACCCCAAAACAACAAAACCAGAAAATCCCCAAAAAAAGCAGAACTATATTTGATCTTGTTTACGGATTGCAACATTCACTCAGGAGCCTTTTTGCACTTCCCAGCTTCAAAAGCAAAGAAAAGCTATATTAAAACACAAAACAACAACAACAACAAAAAAAACCCCACTGAAATTCAACAGCGGTGCCCAGAGGAAAAATGCAGCGCTTCCAAGGCTGATGCACAAAATGAGGTCAAGTTCTACCGGAGATTTAAATAAAGCAGCCACAGCCGGCAGCGCCAAGCTCGCCCCCCGAGCCTGCTCACCTTGGCGGGCCGGCCGCAGCCCGTGCGGGGGCAGACGCAGGCACAGCAGCAGCACAGGAACATCGCGGCGCGGCCATAGCGCGGGCCCGGCCCGCCCGAGCAGCACGGCCGAGAGCCGGCCGGGCTCAGCCCCGCTCCAGCCCCGCTCCGGCCTCAGCGCCAGCGCTCGCCTCTTAAAGCTACACGGCTGCCGAAACCTACCCCGGAGCCAGAGAAACAGCGCAGGCAGGAGCAGACCCACAGAGCCGAAGGGACACGGCCGTTCCTCGGCAACGCAACACGACTGACCCGGGAGCAAAGGCCAAGCAGAACTGACGCTGCAGATTCAAAGATGCACGGCACGATATAAAGCCACCTATAAACTAAAAGCTCTAATTACAGCGGCGCTGAAACACCGCTCTTCAATATTCACTAAACGATTTTTTCTAAATATTAGCATGATCTCCTGGAAGGCAGAAGCTCTAATTAGAAAGCAATTGTCACAGAAGGATTCCAGCACGCAAGAGCCAGCACAGCCCTGTTACCACAGCCAACTCGGGGGTAAAAAAACGCTCAGCAACCTCTTATCCCCTACCCTCAACTTCTCTGTCAAAGAAAATGTGTTTTACTATCATATTTCAAAGAGGTAAAGCAAAGGCTCATCACCCGTGACAGCTCTGACCCTCAGCACCTTATGCCAGCCAGCCCCACTCCTTCAGACTCGCCTGTAAAAAGAGACCCTCGCCCCCATGGCTGCTTCTCTCTCCCCTTGCCTCTTCTTTCAGTTTGAAGCAAATATCATCACTCACCGAGAACAGAGACAAGATGATCCAAAGACAAGCCATACATAATCTAAGGATTTCTCATTTGGGATCTTCAGAACCATTATAATTTAGAGTATGCAAAGTGTTCCCAAGGCTGAAATACCAGGACCTGCCAAACCTGACATGAATGGAGTGGCCTTTTAGGAGCTCTCCACTTCATGAATCCTGCAGCAATCCAGTATCAATACAACACTGAACTTCCCCATTTTAATTTATGTCTGTCCTTTTGAGGCAATGACTCTTTGAGACAACACAGTGCTAGGGTTTGGTAGGTTTGTGTTTTTCTTAAATAATTTTCTTCACCTGCAGTAATGCACAGGTAATGCGAAGAAATTCTGCACTGCAACGTTAATTCATTAAATATAAACTTCAGGAATGTAACAGAGGAGAAACTCCTGACTGACTCATATCACAGGTAATGTGGAAGAAAATATTTCTATGTGCAAAATTCAGTTCTCATTAGGAAATCCCCACACTGAAACGCACCACACTGGTCCTATGCTTATTGCCCAGGACAAGGGCTGAAGCCACCTGAACATTCTGCTGGCATATACAAATTATCAACCTGTGTGTGATTATAAGTGCTGCAATAGTCTAATCATATGAAGTACACCATTTAGGCCAGAAGCACTTTAAGCTAATACATTATTTAACATTCATCTTCTAATTTAAAATCCAAGACTTCAAAGTCACTGCACGGAGCTGGAGTTCCCCTCCTCTGTACACACCCACTGGAATAAAGCCAGTTTTGACTATATTTGTCTTTTGCACGTTTCCTCAGAAGATGCTCTGCACAGGACTTGCTTTCTTTTTACATAGTCACAGTTTCTTGCTCCAGTTTTAATCACCAGAAGAAAAACAGCCTTCTCCACACCTGTTTGCAGACCTACTCAAAATGTTTCTGTTAGCACTTAAGGGGGTAGGGGAGGGAAATGAGAGAGAGAGAGGGAAAGGTGAATTCATAAATTTCACATCCCACAACACTGATGAGAAGTGTGGCCATACTGATGGGAGGTTTTATAACCAGATGGGCACAAAACCACCACTGTGAGTCTGAAGGAAAGCCCGTGCAGCTCGGAGACGATGCAGCTCACGACTGGGGTGCCAACGAGGGCAGCCCAGCCAGAGCAGCTCCTGCTCAGCAGATGTCCCCAGGGACCATGCTGAACAGGGAATGGCTGCACGGAGGAGCAGGTCACCCTTCAGAAGGTGTCAACACCGAGGACATTTTCCAAGGGCATTCTGGTGATCACTGCTGCATCATGTCACCTCGCCCACAGTAATAATGAAAGAAATCCAGCTGCTGCCTGCCAGACTGCTAGACCAGATCTGCATAAATGATTAATGAGTAAATGATGTCTACTTAGAAATGGATTTCTCACTATTTATAACATAGTCTCTCTCTAGGAGAGACTAAACAGTTTGTCTATTCCAGCTACTCAAGTGATGATCCAAAGCTTCACTTCAATCTGTTAGCACTGATAAAGCTCCACTTCCAAACATAGGATGGAACTTTAAAGAATTACATCAAAGGACATGCAAAACTCCACTAAATTCTGGTCCTGTCTCCTTTCTTTTCCATTTCTGCAGGTACAGGAAAAACTGACAAGTCCAAGATAATTGCCTACACTCCAGTCTGGCATTAGCACATGAGGGCTCACCAACAGCTGCTGCTTCATGATCACTGGGATCCGCTTCCAGCCACAAGGGAAAGCAAGTGGAAAACAAAGTTAAACTTCATTAGACCTGAGATCTGCAGCAAGGGCTTTAAACACTTTTAGTCTTGTTTTTCTTCGTAACTAACAAATTGGTTAACCTGTTAGAAACCTGCATATAAAACATGATATTCCTACTTCATGATACATAAAATTAAAAATAAAGACACTTAGCACACTATCCAACATGGCTTCGGCTCAGCAGAAGCCACAACCAGGGCAAAATGCCCAGTCTGCATAAAGGATTAAATGTATCGATAAAGCAAGTTAAAAACTGCAGAGTGATGAAATGGAATTTCCAAGAAGACTCGGTTTGCCATTTCTCCATACTGCTGGCTTGAACATCACCACAGTGTTTGATATGTAAGTCTAACTGATACACAATACACACACTCCCCAAAACACACATTTCTTTTAGTCTTAATATTCTGTTTTCTCCAATGACAACTTGGAAAGGTACACAGCTGTGGTTGTAATTGCCTTAATTTACTTCAAACAGAATTTAACTTGGCAGTTTGCAGCTTTGCTGCACATCTGTAAATCATACTGATTACTTTTGGTTATCGTGTAAAGCTTTTTGAGTTACCAAACTTTACCTTCTCACATTTTTATCTTATTAAAATATTAGAACAAAAAAATCACAAAAAACCAACCAAAGTTCAAATTCACAGAAAAATCTTTTCTCTTCAGCTACTGTCTTGGTGGTTGAGTTGTGCCATTCCATGACTGAACTACATTTAAGTGTCCCCACAAACCCACACTGGCACGCGTAGCTGGCTGTGCTCCAGTGACCGTACCTGCAAAAAGGAGTTGTCCCAGGCACCGTGTCAGCGAGTCAGGATCTAAGATTTAAGGTTTTGTTTCTACCTTGCAAGGAGCCCAAAGAATGCAGCAAGCACAGCACACGATGGGTCACTGCAGCTTAGCTGACACAGGCTTGTTTGTTCATTCAATAATATACCTGAGGCCTTACGCTCACTAAGGTGGCTTGGATATATTGAATTTGACAGCTCTCCTCTCAGCATAAAACTGAAACCTCTTCGCTTTAACCCATATTTCCTTCAACTGCTGGAAGACGAAGAGCAGAAAATCTGGCCCTTTCTGGCTTTTTTGGAGAGGTATTGAAGACCCAGATACCTGCAGCTAAGATGACAACACAAGAAAGCTGAATTTTTAAAACCGAAGTATTAGCCATTGAAATAGAGTACGTGCCATAAACCACGTGATACTAGATTGACTAAAAATGTGTTTTCCTTTTAAATAGATCAGTCAACACGTATCTGGGCATCTTAGCCTGACACTGATAATGTCCCCTATAAAAATATAAGAATCCTTCCTTGTAAGCAGCAAAAAATACAAAAAGCTTATGTTTTTCCTTCTATTCCCAGCTCACCTTTGAATTCTGCCGGTGGTTCTACACACTGGGCTGGCTGCTTTGCAGAGCTCCACAAAAGGGTCCCAAATAAAAAGAAAATAGTTTGAATGCTTTTAGTATTTTCCCATTTCTTTGTCCCAACAATGCAGCTCTGTCCTCTGGGAAGGAGCGTGCTCAGGCCCAACACAGAGGGCTGTTTTCCCCTGCACCCCCACGGCTCTGCAGGGACGCCCTGCTGCGGCCAGAGCCCCCGGGGCAGAACCTGCACCCACCAGAGCCGCAGCCAGGGGCACGAGGGGAGAGCAGGGAGCTCAAACCAGCGCTGAGGGCAGCAGCGATCCCGGCAGGGACTGCACGGCCTCTGCACCAAAGAAGAGGGAGCTCCTGGGGCGCTCACCACTGTTTTCTTAATGAAACTCCCGATTTTAGTTGACCAAAATATTTCCACTGAAATATGCAGGTGAACTTTCAAAGACCAGCACATTTCTCTCCCAAAGAACAGGGATTTTCCTAGAACTGTCACACCGTCCTGATAAAATGCAGCCTTTAAATGCTAAAGAGGTCTTAAACGCTACTAAAACTTATCTCAGCCATGTCTCTTCTGCTGTCCATATTACCTGTTCCCTGAATCCATACATGACACTTTCTGACAAATTCTCCACATTCTGTGCTGTTTGGGACAAATTCCAGAAGACTTTGCAGAGGACTCCCATGAGGAAGCCACACCTCAAAGCTCCCTGGAGGAAATCACCATAACTGGAGAAGCTTTAACCATACCTTCTGAAAGACAGAGACTTCTGGTATTACAAACCTTTTCTAATCACTAAACCTTTCAAACCACTGATTCCTTGAATTCATGAGGAGTCTCCCAATGGGCAGTTTTTACTGCCACATCCAGAACAGATCAAGCATTTAAAACAAAACCAGCATCTCAGCAGTGCAAGTGGCTTTCCTTATTTTAATGTTGAGCACAAGCTGAGCCACAAACATTGCTTGCTGTGGAGCAACAGCAGCAGAAAAAACCTAAATCGCTCTGATGAGAGGATGGACGCGCGACACTTGATTTCATTCCCTCGGTGTCACAGCACACAGCAGCTTGCTGACTGATTTTTAAAAAGCAAACTCCAGCAGCATCAGCGACAGCAAACAGATGTGCAGAGCCTGGGTGTTCAGTGGTGACCCAGGGCTCTGCCCAGCAAACCCTCCACACCACAACCCCAGTACAGCTGACATCCAAGAAAGGAGAAGGCCCCAGGTTCCCAGGCAGGCAGCGAATTGTCCCTGCTGTGTGTGCAGCACTCAGTGTGGACCCCAGCACCCCTCCACTGGCCAAACAGGCCGTACCACAGCACTACAGCGGCACAGCCCAGACCCAGCCCTGCCGAGCTCTGCCTGCACAAAGCAGGACCTTGTAACACAACGCTGTAGTGCCCTGGGTGTCTTGGCAGAAGCCCCAAATGCGTGTTTGAAAAAGCAACTGTAACCCTGAACAAGCGAGGCATGAATGCACTGCAAGCAGAGCCACCCAGGCTGCTAAAAATACTTCCTCCCTGACCCTGTCAGGAACACATCTCAAGTGAGAGTCTAGTTTTCTGAAGAATAATAAAACCAAAAAGCAAAATAGCTCAGCTGGCAACCGTCTTGGAAGTTTAATTTTAAAAACAAGCAAAACACCAACATACTCCTGAACATACTCCTGATGGGATAGAATCACATTTTATTTCAAGGGGAATACTGCCGAGTTGAAGGATATGCTTTACAGCTTTTCTGGAGCTCTGGGCCAAGGTGCAACCTTCAAGAGCTCTTCCTCTGCAGCCTGCCAGAGGAGACTGTTGAGGCTTCTGCTGCAGGGTAAGGAGTCAGTCGCAGACAAACCCAAGCCGTGCCCTGCCCAAGGGGGCACAGTCCCCTCGTGCATTGTGCAGCCCCGTGTGAGATGGGCGAACACCTGACACCTGGCAAGCGTCCTGCAGTAGGTGCCCCGTACCGGTTAGGAACCAGAGAAAAACAGAAGGAGCTGTTGGACTGGAAATGGCTAAAAAACACACTGCACCTGCTCCATCCTTCCAGCAGGACAGACAGGAGGTTCTCCCGGGGGGCAGGAGGAAACTGTGCAGAGCCACAAAGCACGAGGTGCTGAACAGATCCCGAGCAAGATCCAGGGAAAACACTTTAAGATGAGGTTTATATCCACCAGCAGCTCCCTGTGCACACAAATGCTCTCTGCATGGGCTGTTCCAAAAGGCTCTGTGGCCGCCTGGCAGTGCCATGGACATAACCCAAACTAACAAACATACAGTGGGGCAAGAGTGAAATTTGTTGCTATGGCAGTTAGCTGCCATTCCTTCTAATCAGTATCTTGGAAACAAATGGCAAAGGCAGGGTCTTCCTTGGCCGTGGCTGCTCCTCCTCTGCAGGCAGCACCTGTGCGGCCACCCCAGCTCTGTGCCACTGTCCTGTCCCACTGTGCTGCTGCCAGAGCCGCTCCCTGACCTCTCATTAGCACCACCCAAGACAAGCAGCAGCTCCAGCAGAGCACGGTTCATTAACCCAGCTCACTGCAACTAGTGCTTGGCAGCTAAAGACTACAGTTGGAGTTACTCAGCAAATCCCAAAAAGCAGCATCTCTTTTCCAGCTGTGCAATCCTTGGCATTGCTCTCACAGGGGGAATCAAGCACAAACACAGCAGGGATGTACTGACAGGCAGCGCACGCTGGCCTGCCTCCTCTGTCCTCACTGCCCACGACTCTCCCCATCCCAAAACCTGGCCTGAAAGTAGGCAATAAAACTTTTCAAAAAGTACCTAGTTGTTTTCTGGCTCCTGACTGGAGTATTCCCACACATTTTTAATGAGAGCTGTCATTGGTTAGCTGAAAACAGCTGTTGTAAGACAACAAAGAATAGCCACGGACGACAACACATAAGCCTCACCCAGAAGACCGTTGAGAGCAGTGCATGAAAATACCCCCTCATAAGCAACTCAGCCAAATAATTGCTGAAAAGTGTCTCAAGTGTTAAAAATAGAACCAATTTCTGCACTGGCAGATGGAGTTTCAGTCAAAATATCCACTGAGCCACTTGAATAATTAAGCGTTCCTTCTCCATGGCATAACAAAGTAGCTAAAGCAATTTACTGCCCTTTCTAAAAAATGGGATAGAAATACTGTATTTTTTTTCAGCAAAGAAATACACAACAATAATGTTTACAGCACTGAGCAGCAAACCTCTAGCTGAAATGTTGCCAAGTCACCATTCTCTACATACAGAGAATTTAATCTCTAAGGTAATTACCACCTAGAACAGAAAAATCATTTAATCTAGAAATCAGGTTTACACAGAAGAAAGCAGAAAGAAATCTAGACCATGGATCCTCAGTGACCAGAAAAACAGAGCTAGACAGAGAGACAGAAGGCAGCAGATGGACAGTGAGATTTTTAAAAAGTACACGTACGGTTTCTGAACAGCTACACGTAAAATGAAGTCTTCATGATAATACAAACCCTGTATTATTGCCCAAACTGCTTGTATTTCACAGAGTCAAGTTTTTATTTTCAACTCTTCTTAGAATTTCACAGAATCACACGATAATTTGGGCTGAATTGGATCTTAAAGACCATCTAGTCCCAACCCCCTGCCAGGGGCAGCTTCTCTGGGCAACACGTGCCAGGTCCCCACCACCCTCAGAGTCAAGAATTTCTTCCCCATTTCCCACCTAACCCTGTCCTCTGTCAGTGTGTAGCTGTTCTCCCTTGTCTAAAGGCCCTCTCCAGCTCTCTTGGAGCCGCTTTAGGCACTGGAAGGCTGCCCTTCAACAGATTTTAATAACCTTAAACACTTTTCCTCTCTTAACTTGGAAGTTAAATAATGTCAAATTTCCCTCTACCTTGCTAAAACTATTAAGTCTATAAGTTTAAAAAAATGAAAGGTCATATTCCAGATGAATGAATTAACAAAAACATCTTATAACAAACACTGTAAATGGAAACCTGGCCATGCTGGGCCAGGACAGGAGCAGGTAAGAGGAGGATGATCACCGAGCCACGTCCAAGTGTATTAATAATTTTCCATGAGCTTAACTGTGACAGGAATTGAGGCACGACATCTAGACAGCACAGAACAGCCGGAGCAGTCAGGCTGAGCGCACTGCAGCACACATGTGCTTGCTCTCCCTATAAAGCCCTGGCACTGCAAAGCTGCACAAACTCCACCAAGTGCTCATTCCATGCCACACCACTCTGAGCTTCTCAGGCTCTGCACAGAGCAGCAGACAAGCAGCTGAGCTGGCACTCAGGTCTCTTTCCTCCCCAGCTTGCCCCACGCTCACTAACCAGCCCCAGCAGCACGAGAGGCACCTCATCCTCTTCCCAACTCCAACCAGCCAGGGCCATGGGCACCAGCCTGGCAGCGGCATGGAAAGCGCAGCTCCTTGGCCTCTGCTGGAGCAGGCAGGGCCTGGTAACCCAACCCCGTCCAGCAACCAGCACGAGCCCCACAACGGCCCCACGAGCAGCACAGCCACGTAATGGACACCCCAAAACCCCACAGACACGGGCAACAGCAGCAACGCAGCACACACAGACTGCACAGCACCTCCTGCGGGCACTCCGCGAGTTAAAAGCGGAACAGCATTTAAGTTTATTCTCTCCATTACCCTCTTTCCACCAATATATACACGTAACTCAGATCTGACAGGATACCATTTCAGTATTTAACAACGGTTAAACAACAAACATTTGGCTGACTGAATTTCAGCAGCTCTCCAGTGACACCTGCAGCAAGGTCCACTCTCTGCATTTCTGAGCAGTAGTAGCAAGTTCCGCATTTCCTAAATTTTATCAACATTAGGATAACAAGAAAACTAGCACAATCCTGACTTTCAAATATCTAACATAATAATTAAGTCTAGGCTTATGTAAAAGGATCCTCTTTGAATCTTCACAGTTCTCCTGCCTCCATCAATACAGAGGGATGATAAACCCACTGGCACAAGCTGTCAGTGAAATGCTAAAGTCCCTCGCACTTGTCCACAGTTTTTCCCACACATTGAATAAAGGCATTTTCATGGTATTTTTCCTAACAAAACGCTCAAAGACTATGTAGAAATTAAGTAGTGAAGAACTAGAACTAGGTTTTGAGAACATTTGCCACTCCAAAGAACAAGTGCCCCTCCAAACTAGATGTCACCGACAATCACACTCTGCCTGGGAAGGATTTCCAAGAGTTAAATAAGAACACAAAATGTGCAGGTAACACAGAGAAAATATCTTTCTGCAGTTGAACATTTACCAAGGGCGCTCCAAGAAAAAAACTGAACAAAAACTCTCTTGTAGCAAAACTTCAGTCTGCATTCTGGTGATCTTGGATTCTATTCTTGCTAAGTGTGTGCTCTTTGAATGCCCCATCACAAAGCTCAAACAACAGCACTTATAATATGCTGCTGAAATATTTTATTAATTATATCTCAAGTCCAAATACAATTTCTATTTCATGCGTACTAAAACCTTCACAGCAAATCTTTGAAGGACAGGAACCTTGCTTCCTTAGCAATTCTTCCTGTCTACTTAAAATTGTATCAAAGCTGAGAACTCAAGAAAGGAATGTTTTCTATGCTGAACTCCCTATTCAAATCCCAGTTGATCTCAGGGAGACACAAACCATATCTCAAGTTAGGAAAAAACAAAACAAACAAACAAAACCAACAATAAAACCAACCAACCAAACACCCAAATCAAAAAAGCCATCTTGCTCCTTTACTTTTCCTGTCTATAGGAATAGGCTGCTGTCAGTTGAGCAAGTCAGCTCTCTCCACTTTGGGAACACTGAGCAATTATGACTGAAAGAACAGGTGAATCCCTTCTTTGAACAACCACGTCCCTGTGAATGAAACCTCAGCCTCCTCTCTGCACAAACACAACTGTTTACAGTTAATCTCTGATAAGAATTGTTTTGGAGGGCACTGTCGCATTCTTTGTCACAAGAGGGAGTCCCAAACTGGATATCATGCAAATGTTGAGAACTAACTCCTCCTGTGCCCATTATTCATTTCCCCTGAACTTCCAAAACTCTCCTCCAGCACAAGGGCTTTTCTGTCCCTTCTGGAAGGCACCTAGTTTACATGTGCATCTTTATCATTGACTGTCCCATACAGCACAGAAAGACTTGCAAAATGAACGAAAACTCTTCCCCCGAAGAAAGGCTAGCTGAGGAAAAAGCCAGCTGGTTAGTTACAAGGAATTGTGGGGAAAGGGGCAAATTCTACGCAAGCCAAAATCTCTACAAAGGACTCCTAAAGGTAACTAATTCAGAGTAAAGATGCCATTGCTTGTAATCCTTCTTTTGATCCCTGATGGGAGGAAATTCCAATTGTTATTGCCATCCAGCCACATGTAAGCACCTACTATAAAGTATGATGATCTTCTGTAAACTGCCATAAGCTGCAGAATTTTGTTATTACAAGGAAAGATACATTTATGCAAGCTGCATTCCCCTACAGGCTGCGTTTACAGCCTTCTACATCTTAAGTCTATTTAGCAATGAGCCATTACATGCAGTCTGCCAGACCTCCAGCTGGTGTGGATAGGGCCGATTCTCTGGACAATTAGTAATGCTTTCTCCACAAAGAGAAGTTCCCAAATCCTACCTCTAACATCTCTGCAGGTGTATTGTTAATTACCAGTATGAAAGATGCTTCCAGTCTATCGTACTTCCTCACTGTCATGACATTCATGGAGCTGTTACACTGACACAGAACAAACTCCTCAGGAAACTGAGGAGGAAAAATTATATTCCAACTTGTTCAACCAGAGCACCAGTAGCTGGTTTTCCTTTCGTAAAATGAATGTAATATCTCTGTAACATTTTCCCACAGGTTTCTCTGAGCAAGATGATGCAGTGGAAGCTTCTTGAGAAGCCGCGATGCCTAGAAAAGCTCACAGCATTTCCAGTCACTCATTCCCCACCAGCACAGCCACCAATGCTTAGAGGCCTGTTTGCACATTGCCACCTCTCAGCTTTGTGCAGCCAAGCCTTTAGCCCTGTACACCGTACACAGAATGTGCAGGAACAGATTCCAGACCACGGCTGAACGTGAGGAGCAGCACCACGAGGCTCCAGCTGGCTGTCTCCAACAGGGCACTCAAACGGCCAACACGAGCAAACCTCATGCTACCTTCCCTTAGAAGCAACAGGAAACTTCTGAATAACTGGCCTTGCGCTGACTGTGAGAAGTGAATTCCCCGCATGACCCAAGGGAGGGCACACGCCTGAGCTATGGGGAGCTGTGCCTGGGACAGACGTGCAGCACACCACAAAGGCTGCAGTGAAAGCCAGCAAACCTTTATCAGATGCCCCCAGTAAGGTGCAATAAATGATGACTCACATTTTTAAGAGTTACAGATATTTAAGTTGGCAAATTAACACAGAACTTAAGCAGTAACCCACAAAAAATAAACAGTGATTTAGTATATGCGAAATAAGAAGTAATACTCAAAGATAGGTTTGTGTAAAAATGTCTGAAATTCCTGATACAAACTGGTATCAAATGCAAACATTTCATGAATTAGGATACAGTTAAGTGCTTATACAGCCCTCTCCAGAAAAGTATTTTAAAACTGGATAGCCATTATGCAAATAAGAGAAAGGCATTAACCTCATTCATAGAAGGAAGATGAAGACTGGGAAAGCTGAAATATTTTGATGGAAGCCAGGCAGTGCAAATAGCTCAGTGGAAAACCGGCTCTTGGTGATTAAAGCCAGGATCATGAGGCCGCATTTCTCCTTCCTGCATGAAGCCTACTTTATAAGCACTGGTGGCAGCATTTTTCAGTTTGTAGCTCTCAAATTTGCACAGTCCCCTTCTATTTGATGCCTCCACCATTAAATGTGGTTAGAAACTGCAAGTTTGACCTTAGAGCTGCATAACACAGGCACATCACATAATAATGTCATATTTCACATGAGAAGTGGACACACCCCAGGAGCAGGTGCTCCAGGCTCTACAAGAGGATTTACCAACTCTGAAGTCTGTCTGCATCCACAAAAGAACCAAGGTTTTCACACAACAAATACTAATAAAATTCTGTTTTATATTTATACAGCCTGGCAGTCGTAGCATTTCAGCTGATAAAGGTATCAGAAAAATTATACATATTTTCTGTGCTTTCCTTCCAGCAAATGAAAGGTGCTTTGTAGCACCCTTTGCCTCTCTTCCACCAAGGACTCCAACACACAGGGACTTACTTCCCAGTCCCATCTAAAGAGTAGCAAGGAGACAGGGAGATGCAGCTCTTATCCTATATCCAAACGGGGACAAACATAATCCCTTCCAATTGTTCACACAATTACACTTTTTATTTTGGTAAACACAGAGCAAGCTCTCATTTTCGCCTTCAGTCCACCACAGAGTACTGTAGAGTTGTAAGAGTAAGAGTAAGTAAGAGTTGTGCAACTTTTACAATTAAAACACAGAAGTTAAGAATATGTCAGAGCCAGACAATTGTTTAAAGTAGGTTTGACACAATCAGAGCTAATGCAGTGCAAGACACAATTGTGTCAGACAATACAAAAATGGAGGGAGCCAGAAAAACAAACTGTAAACACTTCTCCTATAGTAAAAAATCGGTGCAAACATTTTTTCCAAATCACCCTGCTCACTGAGATAAACAAGGATTAAAATGAAGTAATCCAAATGAGTTCATTTTAAACTATTTTGGCTGCCCTACATAAATAAAGCTTAGATACAAAGTTCATTACTAACTAGATCAAGTCTGTTTTGAGAGGAAGATTAAACTGCAGAGTATCTGTGGAGACTTCTACTGCTTGCAGACACATCTTGACACATAACAAGGCAAACCCTTAAAAGATGCAAGTTTCACTTTTCCCTGAAATGGGCACATCAGTTTCTTTAAAACGAAGAGATACTAAAATAAAATTACAAATTAATTGTAAAAATACCACATTATTGCAAAGCTGTAGCTTTTCCCAAGACAGTTTGCAGGATGTGAATTCTGACCTATTTTAAATGCTGAAACAGCATTTCAGACTTCTGATGACTGCATTTTAAAACCTTACAAATACGCATACGGGGGTGGGAGGGACAGAGAAGAGGAGCTTAAATGTAAAGTGAAAATTCTGCTTGCCTTTTAAGAGTCCAGTAGGTAGCTCCTACATCCAGAGTCAAGTCTGCTCACTGAGAATGGTGTACAAACGATACACAAACAGGGCTGGAGCGGCAGCTCTAGAACCGCTCCTACCTACAGTGTCCTACACAGACTCGCTTTTATTCACGGACGGATTTTTCCAAATATTTTTCCAACTACACCATTTGGATTGATTCAGTGACAATCTGCAAGTCTACACGGACTAACTATCCTCTCTCTTAAGGCAGCTTCCCGAAACGAATTTGAACACTTTCAATCGTTCAGCAGCGAAACCCGTACACGGCACCTCCTTTGTTCTGAAGGCCCGTGCTGCCAGCGAGGGCTGCGGAGCCCGCACAGGGCAGGGCACGCCTCCCCGTCCCCGCAGGTGTGAGCCGGGACCTTCCGCCCAGGACAAAGCACTCGTGGCAGTGCCCTCACAGCCACCTCGGGGCGCAGCCCCGGCCCCGCGGCGCGATCGGCGGCCCCGGGCGGACCCCCGCCCACCCGGCCGAGCCTCCTTTGTGTC